>CM050323.1:155320266-155390307 GCA_027475135.1 Bactrocera correcta
ATATACGATGCAAATACGAAGTACAAACGAGCTGTGCGCGCATATAGTTAGCAAAAAGTAAACAAAAACAATTTGCAAAAATTAGAACATTAAAAAATCCAATGCTTATTTGCATATCCCTGTGTGTGGCTGTGTGTGCATGGTGTGTGTATCGAGTTATTAGGGGCTGCGAAAAAATGATATGCAAATATGTTTGAAGCCTGGAGGGGAAAATGCGAAAAGCAAAAGATTCTAACAATATTTAGCAACCCGCTGGGGTTGAAAACTATTTGGCAAATATGCATTTTATTAACTTTTGCGAATATCCCTTAACAAGCTGCCGATGTCGATGCTGATATACGCACTTATACGAATATACAAGTAACGGGTGATTTTTTTGAGGTTAGGATTTTCATGCAGTAGTATTTGACAGATCACGTGGGATGTCAGACATGGTGTCAAAGAGAAAGATGCTCAGTATGCTTTGACATTTCATCATGAATAGACTTACTAACGAGCAACGCTTGCAAATCATTGAATTTTATTACCAAAATCAGTGTTCGGTTCGAAATGTGTTTCGCGTCCGTGTCCGATGAGCGATGAGGCTCATTTCTGGTTGAATGGCTACGTAAATAAGCAAAATTGCCGCATTTGGGGTGAAGAGCAACCAGAAGCCGTTCAAGAACTGCCCATGCATCCCGAAAAATGCACTGTTTGGTGTGGTTTGTACGCTGGTGGAATCATTGGACCGTATTTTTTCAAAGATGCTGTTGGACGCAACGTTACGGTGAATGGCGATCGCTATCGTTCGATGCTAACAAACTTTTTGTTGCCAAAAATGGAAGAACTGAACTTGGTTGACATGTGGTTTCAACAAGATGGCGCTACATGCCACACAGCTCGCGATTCTATGGCCATTTTGAGGGAAAACTTCGGACAACAATTCATCTCAAGAAATGGACCCGTAAGTTGGCCACCAAGATCATGCGATTTAACGCCTTTAGACTATTTTTTGTGGGGCTACGTCAAGTCTAAAGTCTACAGAAATAAGCCAGCAACTATTCCAGCTTTGGAAGACAACATTTCCGAAGAAATTCGGGCTATTCCGGCCGAAATGCTCGAAAAAGTTGCCCAAAATTGGACTTTCCGAATGGACCACCTAAGACGCAGCCGCGGTCAACATTTAAATGAAATTATCTTCAAAAAGTAAATGTCATGAACCAATCTAACGTTTCAAATAAAGAACCGATGAGATTTTGCAAATTTTATGCGTTTTTTTTTTTTAAAAAGTTATCAAGCTCTTAAAAAATCACCCTTTATATGTATGAGTAGATATACTTGTATCGCAGCAGCTTGTCAAGTAGATGCACAAATGCCAATTGAACGAAGATGTAATATGTATGTATATTATAGATATATTTACGTTTATATATAACAAACATAAAATTGTTATTTATAAATATAGGTATATACATATATTAGATATTTGCACATTTATCGCTACTCTAAGCTATTTGTACCGGATATAGAAAATAATGGCTTAGGTTAGGTTAAGAGGTCGATCGTAACAAGGCTCCCACTTCAATACCTTCACTTCAACAACTTAAAACGCCCGTCCGTTGTGTTACCTGAGACTGTTATATAATAGATCATAAGGTCCTTGCAAATCGTTAAAGCGCTTTGAACCTATCAAAAAGCTGTTGAGACAACTTAGGTCCATTTCGGCTATTTCTCCTGATTCATCGAAGGTAAGAATACCGAAATGATTCAACCTCAGGCTTGCAAATGCTGGACAATGAAGTGGAAAATGCACGAATGTTTCCACCTCACACTTCCTCCATACAACTTTGACAACAAATAAATCATATAGAATTATATATTATGCGACCGATGAAGGAAAAAATATCTGAAAAAAATATTTGAAGTTATACAACCCCAGGAAAATGATAAAATGATACCAACGGATCCCTCCCCACTCCGAAATAAGGTTTGGTCTTATGCGGAATATAACCCTCATAGTACAGTGGATCGTAATTGTCAGAACTTCTGACACAGAATGTTATATATTTTTTAAACTTCCAAACATATCCTAACGTACGAGCTACATAACAAATATTCGTGAAAGTGCGGAGCATTTATACAAGGAAATATAACAGTTTAGCCCAAAAACTCCTAAAAGCCCTCGAGAGGAAGGAAGAGTTTTGAGTTTAGCTCTGGTTCGTGAGGTGGAAATATCCAGCACTGAGGGAAATTTGTCATTAAATAATATTCCAATGGCGTTGATGCTGTTGTAGCGCGAAAGATTTTCATTAAATATTTTTGAGGAATACTTTCAAGTTGAGTCGAGCACTTGGACGGTTAAAATTTCGTGTTTATTTTAGTTAGATTGACTTGACGATCATGGAAACCAAACGTCGTTACGGCTAGCAGCCGTATCCGAGCAATTCTAATACAAATAATAAGAATACTGAAAAGAAAGGTCATTAGGGTCAATATTTTTCTTAAGGACCTCATAAACGGCATGATGGGTTCTTACGAACTATTTTGGCATTTCGAGGGCATCACGATATTTATGGAGTAGTTGCAGGTTTAAAGAAGTTAATAACTGCGGATATTTATGACGCATTGGAATGAAAGGGGCTGACAAACGGCGTACGCTTTAGTCTGATAGAGGTGAGACATTCTGGAAACACCTACAATGTACGGTCTGCTTTATGAAAAAAAAAAGACTACCAGGAAATAACCGGAAAATATTTAAGAATGAATGAACCTCTATAGAGACGAATTTATTATTCTTGCGGTCTTTTTTACAGGACACTGCAAACTTAAGAGGTAATTGAACAATTAGAAGGCAGAAACTGCGGAGCTTCAGCTTTTTCATAGGTAGCACTCGCCAGAAGATAGAAAAAATTCTATGGATCACCAATTTCATGAAAGAAATTTTCCAGGAAGCTATCAAGCATTTACCATAATGCTGACTGACAAAGAGGGACTGAAAAGGGGACAACACAATAGTTCATAAGTCGCAGTCCAAATCTCTATTAGCTCAACCATATCAAACAATTTTAGAATTTCTTCATTTCTTGGATAAAGTGCTTACAGCATGTATTTTCTTTGAAAATAGGATCTTACTATGAGAAGAACTTAGATTAAGTTTTCGTCTAGAAATTCAATTCTTGAGTTCAATTGAGGAATTGAATGATCAATTGCAGACTCTTCAGAGCTTAGTATTAGAGCTAGTTCTTGACCAGCATCTGCTGAGCTCGTGGAAAGTCTAGAGTTTCAGTGTTAGAACGACTGGGGACCATGGATACACATTCATTCCCAATCCAATGTTATCGGGTCTGGGATGTCTTCCCTTTCCGATTCCGATACAACCAGACTTCAGAACGAGTCTGATCATAAAGCAGTTTGATTTGTTTCATGAGTTTCGATAGTGAGTTCAGACACTGCTTAACTTACTTTGAGGGCACAGTGAGCGAGCTCAAAGTTGGAATTGCCGCTCTACTGTCGGAGAGATTGCTCTCCTCCCTGAATAAGCTGAAAACACGATTTTAACTGGATCTTTTATTAGACTTGTATTAAATAAATCTCAAAACTCTATTACAGTCCGATCTTATACTTTGATTCTCCAACAGATACAAATATATGCACTTAAAGCGCCAACGCATACATTTCCAATATTCGATGCCACTCTTAAGCCCCCACCTGGTGAGTCAGTAACTATACTACACTTCATACCGCATTCCACGCGCTCTTTATTTGTAGAACGGCAACCAAATCAAAGCAGAAAATAAAATCACGGCGAAGATGGCAGGATGTTAAAGTTGATTTTTAATATCTACAAAATTCAAAACCATATAAAAATATTTGAAAATTGGTTGACGTCCGTACGACAAACAAACGCTCAAGCTCTACGCCACTTCATGCAAAAGCTAAGGCTATACACATATCTAAAGCGCGATTGGCATTCAAGTGTAGCGCAGGCTCTGATGCTGGCGGGGGGTGGGGTGAGGCGCCAACTTCAGCTTCGGTAGGGAATCAAATAAAGGGATTTCAAGGATGGCATAAAGCACGTACACACACAGACAGGCATAAGAACACACACACAGTTCAAAATAAAGATACACACAAACAGGCACAAATAAAGCGCCTGCACACATATTTGTGCTTAAATACAAACTGAAGCAGGCAAAAAACATGACAGTGAAAAAAAAATCCAGCCAAAGGATGTAAAAATTCAATTCAAATCAAAATGTCTGCTATCTGCAGTCGAGCATTGCCTGGGAAAGAAAGGCAAAATTGCGCGGAATGCGTCTGAAAAGGATGTAAGGCACACTGCTGCTGCTCTTGTTACTCTTGTTGTTGTTGTTGTTACAACTGCTGACATGTAGGAGTATGGCGGCATGAGCAACATAAAGGATTACATGAAAAGCATACTCACACACACACACAAACATATTTGCATACGCGCAAATATAGACACATATCAATGAAGCAACAAAGAGCATGGCCAAAAGCTGCACGAGCGTGTACAAATCTTCAGAAGCATTCGCATAGCGCTGACTGTTGACGTGACAAGATACACATGTGCAGAAATATGCAAACACATACATATGCGTATATCAATATAGATACACATATGATAAAGTATGCTTGTGTGTGTTTTGCATGCTTTTGAACGCCCACAGCTCACAGCGCTCAGTCAAGGATAATAATCGCTCATCCCCTCTGTCGCTAAGCGAATGCAGCCAAACTCACCCTCGCAGGAAAAACACACACACAACACATCCAAGCAATACACAAAGTAAGCACATACTTAGTTATTTCGCAGTAATTGTAATACATCAAATATCAAATGTGAATACTTATATGCAAAAATAAATCTTTTGAAAAAAAGAAAAACGGGCAGGGTTGCAAGAAAATGGTCGCATTACATTTTATTTCAGGTTTCTGCTTATAAGCAATTTCTGCAGAATTTTGTTAAATTTTCAAGGGAAATTTTGAAATCATGTTTATATTTTCTTCGATATTTCTTATAGTGATTTTTTGAGAAATTTCCCTAAATAAAAGCTGTACGTTAAGTAATAAGTTTTGAGTGTCGGCAAAAATATGGCAACAGCTAGTCTGTCACTTGAACCAAAAATAATTGAAAGAAAAGTGAAATCACGATTGGGTTCAAAATTACGCAATTTTTTCGAAAAAGAGCATCGCGTTAACATTTGTGAAACAATGCTTTCTGACTACCAGAATGTCATGAAAAGTATTATTACTGGCGATGAATCTTGTATCTGTGCTGGAAACATGGAAACAGATGAGCTGTCGTCCGAATATTATGGCAAAGGTGAGCCGAAGCCGAAAAAAGACGTCAAAGCAGGTTAGAAATAGAGGTTATGTTTACAGTTTTCTTGGGTTATCGAGGTGTGGTGCACTACGATCTCTTTTCGATCGGCAAAGCTATTAACAAGCAACAGTATCTGAGTGTTGTGCGAGAAGCTAGACGAAAGAAAAGAGGCCGGAATTATGGACCTAAAATAAAAATTTTTAAATTATGAACATAGTCTTACTATTTTTTGCTCATAGTAATATATTGAATATGCATATACTTATACATTTGAAAATATTCTTTGAAAAGACAATCTAGCAAATAGTTTCGGAGATAAAAATGTATTTGCAAGAATACTTAAGATTAAGAGGAAACCCGAAACGACATGACCAACTTTCTCGAATTTTTTACCTTACTTTTTCGATATATATTGTCAGGTAATGATGGAAGTACAGACTTTTTAAAGTAATTTCGTGTTTTCAGCCACTCTAAAGCGTGTTTATTTTTAACAAAAACCGCTTTATTTGGGAAGCCGCCGTTTTATCAAAAGTTCTGATTAGTCCTTTGATTATTACCAGTATTCATCTATCTTTAAAATAATTTTGGTTTGACTTTTTTGCTTGAGAAAATTTCAAGCAGAAAATTCTTCATCAGAGCTGTTTTTTCACTGTTTTTTGATGTGCTTCCGGAGATCAGCTATGGAATCCAAAATGTTTCAAAATTAATAATGATTAAAGAATGTTGTAAAATTAAAGAATATGTAAATGTACACTATGTTAATTTATTTATTATAATAAAAGAAAAATCTCTGCATAAACTCTCGAAAAACGCATTTTTTCACTTGAAAGTAGCTCCTTAAGTAGCTATTTCCAAATATTTCAAAGTTGTGTATCACTATCTGGAGTAAATTTAAGTATATTTATTTAAACTTGCCATATTCTTCAAATAAGTATATAAATTACTAAAATATGACAAAGTAGTAATATAAGACACTAACAATGTAATAATTTACTGAAAAAACATAGTCCTGCCTCCTAAACATCAACCTCACCTTCTCTTCTGTCAACCCTGACGACTAAGCAAAGGCGCTATAACCTCATCATCAGCGAGGAAGAAACTCTTGTTACTACCCCCGCCTGTCTAAGGGCATTACCGTAGTCCCGGAACTAGGCTCGGCTGCAGAAGGCCATCTTAAAATACTCGATTATCGGAACCGATAATTACTATTACTTCTGGTTCAACACATTCACTCTTTAAAGATATTTTTATTATATTTTTTTTTAATTAATTACTTTTAGTTGGAGGTGCCATATAATTATAGTTCCTAAAATTTAAGGTACAGGTTAGAGTAGGTTAGATGACTAATATATAGAGATCACACGTGGACTGGTACGTAGTCCTGTGTGAAGCCAAAAAAAAAGAAGAACTCCTGTTTTCGAGCTTATAAAGTAGCAAAACGCTAACTAGCCAAAAAAATAAGATATAAAAGAATATAAATACAATTTCCCATACATATTTTTTGTTCTGTGATATATTTCATATGTATATGTAGAGTGGATGTTCTCGTAGTTTAGAACATGAGGAACTAAAAAAAAATATAAAATAAAGTAAACACATATAAAATATGTATATGTTACTTCGAGTTTTATTATACAAATTTTATACGCTGTTTAAAATATATTACACATGTAGTTACTTAAGATATGTGTTGCCATACTTTTAATATTTTTTTATTTTTTTTGAAAAATTTAAAACATTTTTTTGGAATATTATTTTAAGAATTATTTCATATAAAAAAAAAAAAAAATGTTACCTTTTAGAAAACAAGTTCTCTATGTTTACGCCATTTTTTTGAAAAATAGTATTAATTTTTTGAGTAAAACTGCTATCAAATTTTAAAACTAGATTTCTTGGAAAATTTTTACAATATTTTCTCTATATTTATTTTTTTTAATATTTTTTATTTTATTACGTGGGCATATTTCTAATTAAAGTACTTCTTCTTTTCGTTAAACAGATGGCTTAAAAAAGTGATCTATGGTGAGATACCTTTATGTTTTATGGTTTTCAACATTATTTTGTGGATTATTCCAAATAGTTCAGTGTGGATATATATTTTTATATGAAAATTTTTTGAAAACTAGTTTTATGCCAGTAATTTGTTAGTGTTGTACTTCTCATAAAACTAGTATTTTAAGAAAATTTTCGGAAAGCTATTTTATAACAATATTTTTTTAATGTTATACTGCTCAAAAAACTTTTCAAATACAATACATTATTTTTTCTTTAATTTTGTCCAAATGTTAATAAAATTTGCAATCTGGCATAGTATAGGGGGTTTTTGAATTATTTTCATTTATATCACATTTTCGTTTAGCTTCTCAAAAACTCAAAAAATAAAACAAAAATATATACCTTAATAATTTATTGAATTTGTCAACTCATACACTGACAAATGCTCCATACTGATTTCGTCTTATAAAAAAATCATCGAAACTTTCATCCATATCCCTTCTTGAAAAGTTTCTAAGTCTAGCCAACGATTTCCTCGCGCTGTTGTTATTTAGAAAACCGAATTTTCGAAGAGAGCGCCGAATATAAAACTCAAATAATTTCTAAACTAAGTGCCACATTTGCAAAAAACAAGATTTGCACTGCCTCCACACCCTTTTTTCGCAATCCGCATAACCTAGTTAGCTTCGCACTAATCCCTTAATTAGTAAGCAGCCTAAGCTAGGCATTTCCATATTTCAATTTGCTCATATATTTTGCGAATATTTGCACACACACACACTCACATATGAAATTGACAGCGGTTGAAAGACATGATTTGCAAATAACGCACTTAAATTTGCATAAAACTGCAAGCGTTGTCAGCAAAGGCCGCTAACAATAGCACGAACAACATAAGCTAACGACTCGCAGTCAGGGCGCAATGTTAACGCTCAAAAATGCCAATCGAGCTGCCAGAAATTATGCAAATTAACAGGCGAAATTCGGCAATATTTTCGACACAGCTGCGCAAGCACTCAACTGACAGCGACAGCAAAGCATGAAAGCCATGAAAACAGCATAAAAAAAAATTAAAAAAAAAATCACAGGTAAGCAGCGCTAAGTGAAACTGAAAGGATTTACCCAACGGCCAAAAATTTCAACATTTTTTTTTTGTGCAAGAAAAAAATTAATTTGCATAAATACAAAAAGTGTGAAAGTGTTTTTTCAAATTCATTTTCAGATTTCGGTTTTTTGCGGCGCATGCAAATGCGGCTGCTACAACGAAAAGGGGTAATTGCCGCACAGAATGCCGTTGTACGCACAGGCCAGGCGAAATTGACAGCGATGACGAGACACCGCTGGCGACTCATTAACATAACATTAAACGGCGCGGCAGGAAATGCGAGGCAACAAACGGTGGCAGCAACAATGATATAGATATATTTGCATATCGAAATGTTTGTATGTATGCCAGTTTGTTTGTATTTAAACAAAGAACGCCTCATTCCAACATCCTGGCAGTCAGTCAGTCATTCATTAAATCACACACATACAAATATATCGGACTATATCTATCAGAATGTTGCTGCAGACAAGCGCATCTGCCACGCCGCTTCCTGTACGCTCCACCATACAACCCATCCACGCACACACACACACACTGAAGCGCACTGACACAGCCGCATCGCAACAGTTCAACGAACGCTGTGTCTCACTAACCTAAATTAAAATTATGTTAATGAATGAGAAATATAAAAACACAGCGCGGCTGTGGATGTATGTGAGTGCGCGCTGCCTCATTTGCCTGCACGTAAATCACGGCCAAGGACGACGTGCCACACGGTGTTGCGCGCCGCGCGAAATGGGGGCAGCCGCGCGGCCGCCAGTGTTTTCGGGCATAATGAAGTTGGCGCGGAGGCTGCGCGCTGTCGTGACGCGACGCGGCGCTCATCAGCGTAATTTTAATTTGCGTTTTTTTGTTGTAGTCGTGGTTGTTGTTGCTCCTGCTTTAGAGCGCAAAAATTTCATCATCTTCATTTCTGCTCTTTGTTTGTTTCTATGCGCGTTCGCCGTTGTGCAACTCCACGACCGGCATTTTAATTTCAGTTTTTTTTTTTGTCGGATTTCTTCGCTTTTCATTTTGCATCTTCTACTACTTCCTGTGCGCTGTGTTCCGTTCTCACTGCATTCCTGCGTCACTCATTAACATACAGACAGTTTTGTCGATTAATTTCGAATTGGCCTTGCGCGCTCGATGACGTCACAAGGACACGCAGCGCCCGGCACGCCGTGTTGTACTCGCAATTAAAATTTTAATTTATGCAAATTGCCGTTGGCGCGCCAGCACAGCTGTGCGTTGTTGTTGTTGGCAGCATGAGATTTGTTCTGTTTTGGGTTTTTTGGTGTTTTGAGCGGAGTAGCCCAATCGGTATTTGTTGTGCGTATTTCGTGATTTGTGCTTTCGGCGAAAAGACGTGTCGGAATGTGTAGTGTGGCGCGGTTGGATGGAGTGTTTTCGTAAAGTTTTTTTTGAAAATTTTATAATATTTTCAAATTCGTGAAAATCGGAGAAGTCTTCAAAATGTTGACTATTTTTATTCCCTTTTTTGTTTTGTGACTAAAAACTCTGATTTTTTGGTTAGATTTTGGGTCATTAAATAGCGAAAAACTGCTTAAAAATCGTTCAAAATTAAGAAAATATCAATATTTGTGTATAAATTATACATTTTTGAGGAAAGTTTTTGAAATATACATCATATCTGCATAAACGATGCATTCGACCATTTTTTTTTTAATTTTGTCCTTTGTTTTTTACAGTTTTTGTTTTGTGACCAAAAATTTTTGATTTTTCGGGTAAATTTGGGATCTTTAAATAGAGGAAAATTGCTTAGAATATATTTCAAAATTAAAAAAAAATAATCGAAAAAATATATTATAAGATTCCGAGCAAAGTTATGTTCCCCAAACAACGTGTAGCATACTTTTTTTTATTTTTTGCAATAATTAAAAAAATCTCAAAATTTAGCCACTAGTTACATATTACGGAATATCCAAATTTTATCTGACTACGAGCTTATTTGTGTCGCATATTTGAATTTTAAACATTTTTCCAAAGTGAGCTATATTCGAATGTTTCGATCTGATGAATACATAAGAAAATCGACGTCCTTCCAAAAATCATAAAATTCAAGAAAAGGAAACGATTTAAAATTCACGATATTTTTTCTAGTTATAATAAGGAAAATATTTCGTGCGAAATTCAAACCGTATTTATAGTTAAATTCATGTTGCTATTATTTGATATAGTGTTCAAATTAACAATGATTTCTTAGACGCCTGCTGGTATGCTAAGATATCTGTATACCAAATCAAAATTTAAATGCTGGTAGTCGAAGAAGTCTTTACGTATTTCTAATCAAACTTCACTAGCATTTGGAGGTATACGACTGCAACGACATCTATTGTTAGACTATGAAAAGACTTTTTCGATCACTCAATCAGTTTATGAGGAAAAAAAGCTTCATTTAAATAACACGAGCCAAATTATTTGACACAAAATTTAGATTTAATGAATTTTCAATATTTTTTTTTTATTTTTCGCAATAAAACTGGAACAAAACGGGCACTTATTATGCATGTCGTCACCTAAAATGCACTGTTATACGTATTCAAACTTTCATAAGTTTACAGGCGAAGGAAAAATAATATAATATAAACCACTCATATTGAAAGAAAAATTCAGTTCTAGTTAAAATATTTATTTATTGGTTATACATACATACAGTTGTACATTTTAAGCCACACAAATATGATGTAGTGAATCGTAAGAAATAAAAACTCAATTTAAATTTTTTTATAAGTGGTTTTGCATTTTAGGTGACGATATTAATAATATATCCATCGAAATTCGTATGCCATATTAATTGTTTAACCATGTGGTATTTGCAATCGAGGAAAAAAGCAAACAACCATTTTCAATTTTGACTAGGTGTTATTGTAAAAATTTTAAATATTGTGTTTGAAATTAAATTTTCTGTATTTATGTGAGGTATATGTGAGGCTTGGTTAACGACTATTATTTTGCTTCCATTAAGTCTACATGCAATAAAATGAAAGTTCCTAGGATCTACTTAGCCTTTTTTCTTCGCTGTCAAAAATGGGACGCTTTTCAAAAAAGGAATAATTTTTTTTTTTTTAATTTTAATTTTTAAATTAAGAAAAATGATTTAACAATAAGGATGGGAGATTGAAGACATTGAAATCGTTATATATATTATATGTGAATTGAAAAACAAACTATTACAAAAATATTATTTTTCTTTGGCAACTATTTACTATTGCTCTCGAAAAATTGCAAAAGCATTGGCCTTATAAATGTGAAAAATAAATTTGCTCTAAAATTTGAAATTTTACTGATAAATAATTTGCTTTAAAAACTAATATAAATAGAACTCTAGTGCTCGTCTTGTTTTCAAAATATTTTGATATGTCGAATAAAAAATTATTTCATTTAAAAAAATAAATTAGAATAAAAAAAAAATTCAAAAACCAAAAACCAATACTTCACTTAATTCAGTTTCAAAACTCCGTGCCTTCTTATTAAATAAATGCACTGTTTTTTATCTCTCTTGCGGTTTTCAACTTAACTCAGTTGAATTGAAGTTGAAGCATTTCAAACACAAAACAACCCAACTCATTTTTGGTACTATGAACTTCAACTGTTTTCGGTTAAAAATTTATAAATGAAAAATCAAAATATTTCAATTCAGTCATTGCTTGTGAAAAGGTAGCAGTTGTAGTGTTTTGATACTCTAGTCAACCACACTGGCTTCTGAGTTGAAAACTGTAATCACAATAAAGTTAAAGTTTGACAATACTTTGAAAGAGTTTTCTTTGTAAATTTAAATTGTCATCGATAATACCAAATTTGATGATTTCAGCCATATACAGTTGCCTTGAAAACCGCAATAGGGGCTTGCATTTTATGATTTTTTAAGTTTGTATTTGGAATTGATTCTCACAATCACAAAATTTGCAAAATGTATGTATAAACTTTTCCATTTCCAAAAAAGTGCAAAAAAAAATTAAATATTTGCGTGAAAATCTGCTAAAGACATCTGATATCATTAGCTTTAGTGTTAAAAGTTTAGTTTGCTGAGCTTTTTTTCTTTAAGATTTAAGGTTTATGTAAAGTCCGTTCACAGCTGTTTTGAATGTAAATACTTTATGTTGTGTGGTAAGGAAAATAACAAAATGAATTAATAAGTTTTTAAGCTTAACTAGATGTTAAGTATATGTGATATATGTGGCTTAGGTGTCAAAAAATCTTTTTTTTAATTTTTTTCAATTTTTTTTATTTTTTTTTTTTCAATTTTTTTTTCGCACGTTAGCTCCCTTTTCGTAGACCAGGTCACATATATAAAACGCATATTTCTGCAACTACCAAATTTAATGTACTTATACAAAAAATGTCGAACGGATTTAAAAATGAGAATTTTGTGTGCTTTTTCATTATTAAGATTTATAAAGAAAATTAAGAAACTTAAGAAAAAAAATAATATTTTTTGAATTTTTAAAAAGTGCTTAAAAATTTATGTTAATTTATTTGAAATTCGCATCAGGCGCAGGCATCCCAAGGGATGGCTATTTCTCATGGACCTAATAACTCAACTCCATCTGGTATCGCAAAGGAACAAACCTGGTGTTTGCGTGGCTCATTGGCCTACCAGATAAACCTAACCTAACCTTATGTTTTAATGCTTCGAGGCGATAAAATTTTGAAGAACTTCATTATAATATGCAAAGAGCTTTCTAAAAACGATTTTTTTGCTGGAAAATGCAAGCCTTGAGTAGCGAGTATTATTTATTAAAAAAATAAAAAAAAATAATTAAAAGTATGCTAGTGTTCAGTATTAGTTCGAAAATAAATTTATAGTTTTTTTTTTTTTTAAATCGCAAAAACAATCTGATAACTGCCTTAAACTATTAATTGCATCACTGAAACCTGACGTAAAACCGTTATTATTTTTTAACAAAAATCTTTATTATTAATTTTTTAGTTTTATATTTTTAATAATAATCAAATATCTGGTTTTTATTTTTTTTTATTGTGTTTGGTTGTTTTTAATTTAAAAAATATTATTCAAAATTGATTTTTCAAATTTATTGAAATTATTATTAAAATTTATTTTATTTAAAAATTTTATTGAAAACTAATTTTTCCAGTTTATTTCAAGTAAATTTTGCCTTCGAAATAGTAGAACAAAATAGTATTTTAACTATTATTATTAATGCCATTAATATTTTATTCTTGAACTTAATGCAATTATCGATTTAAGCATTTTGCTTACATCTAAAAAAACAAAAAAAAAAACAAAAACAAACAAAACTTTGTAAAAATTTAAACAGTTAACAATTTTTAAAATCAATAAATTGGTGTTGCAACTTCATTTTTAACTGAAAAAAATTTTCGAAAATATTTATTATGCAAAATTAGCCGTTTGGGGCTAAAAAACCGATTTCAAATATCATAAAGATTATTTAAAATTATGAGATTATTATTATTTCTTATAAAAATGTTTGACTCTTTTTCCTATAATATTTTTTTGGTTATAATTAAAGAAATTAATTGGAGAAATACTTTTGTGTAAAAATATTTGAACATTTTTCCATTAAATATTTTCTTGTATTTTAATTATTGAGAAAATTTTACATTTAGCTGTCTAATATTTGCCTTCTTTATTCAGAAAATGTTATTTCTTTGTGCCGTTACTTCTCCAACTATACACTAACAATTATTAAAAATTAAAAAAAAAAAAAACTTAAAAAATGACAAACACTTTCATTAACCTTAATTGCAGCTTTCACTTTCACTTTGTCAGCATATATTTGGCGTTATATTTTCACTTACCTCTAATTTTAGTTTCACTCGAATTAAATGTAGTCTAACGTCACAACCGCTTTACACAATTTATTATTGTCATTGAAGCCATTTTTTTTAAATCTGTATTTTCAAAAAACGTTATTGTAATATTTTTCTGAAAAATAATTTTTAACACTCGCATACGTCACTTCAAAACCGTTACGCTTCAGTTATAAAATATCCAACAATTTTTTTTTTTGGTTTTTGTTTTTGCTGCTGGCCACACAATATTTTTTAGACACACTATTCACAACAGTACTGTTAAGTTAAATATTGTCTCAACTTGTATTTTTTATAAGTTCTTTGATGGCATCTTGGGGCAATCCCCAAACGTGTACCATTGCAAAGCCGCCGACAACCTTTCGGATGCGCCTCACGTTGAGGAATGAAATTTCAATTTGTATTGCACGCAATGCGAACAGAACAGATTCCTTTTCTTCGGCAGTGGCTGGCGCCTTATCACCACTGAATCGCTAAACAATTTGGGAGCGCGTCTTCGCGTTTCATCTTCAACGGCTCCATCAATGCCCGCCAGCGAGTCAGCGACGGGGGCGACAGCCATGCCACGGCATGGCAGGGTGGCGCGGCGGGCGGTGCAGGCGTTGGCAGCAGCGGCGGCAACTCACAGACTCCAAGGAAGCAATCAACAGCGGCAATCGAGATGTGTAAGGACTCGCAAAAAAAATCGTCGCTATGCGTGCAAAGTTGTACAGCGAATTTCCAACAAACGCTCGCCACGTCGCGAAGAAATATTAACTCAGTTGCCTTTTTACGCGAAATATTACAAGTGTCTTTATGTGTGTGTGTGTGCGTGTGCGCGCGACCGTTATGGCAGTTGGCAAAGGCAGTGCGCGAATGGGCGGCGGATGATTGAGACGCGACGCACCAGTCAGGCACAATGCCCGACTGCTACTGTCCGCGAACGACTTTGCCAAGCCCGCACCAAACAACAAAGCGCGAAAGTGCGAAGCAACTTGAAGAAGACGTCGACACCGACACCGACGCCAACGCCAACGCCGATGACACTGAGCCAGTGCAAGCGCTTGTGTGTCGACTGGAAGTGGCAGCGAGTAACGAAAGCGTATTTGCCACCCCCTCGTGGCACGACACACATAATTGTACGCATAAGCTTGTGATGGCAAGTGAGGGGAGTTGAGGCGGCTCGCAATTGTAGAGCGCATATTTTACGCTTACGCTGCTGAGCAAAGTTGAGGCGTTAACACACACACACACACGTACACCCGCAGTCACATGCCAAGTCACAGCCATCAGCTCCGTCAAGTGTTGGGCATGCGCACTGGCGCATTTGCTCTCGTAGCAAGGATTCACTCTTGCGCTCCTTGTAATGCACTAACATACACACACGTGCGTCACTGTGCGCCGTAACAAGTTGAAGTTGCGCGTTTTTTGTTGTTTGCTTTGCTTTGCAACAGAAAGTGCCACTTCATGGCAGTCAGTAGCAGTCCCGAAGGGTATATTGCCCTAGAAAAAAGTGAGTCAAAAAAGTGAGAAAAAATGGTGGTGGAAACTTCCAAAAAAAAAAACATAAATCAACCCCTCACATTGCACACGCACACATGCAAAATTTCGAAATAAAAAATAAGTAAAAAACAGCACACATACAAGCATATTTACATTTGGAGTTCGTGGCAGCGGAGGGCAATGGCAAAAAAATGCATAACGAATTTTTCCAATTTCATTTTTTGCGTTTATTCCACGCAGCGACTCACACAAGCACACCAACTGCGGCCGCTCATACGCTCAGCGCCGATCCTGTATGCAATGCTTTTGTTGTTGTTGCAAAAAATTGTTTTTGCAGTAAGACTCACCCCATGAGTCTTTTTACGTGTTCCTCTTTGTCCGTAATTCGCACTCATATTTTTAGAAAATAGCTAAGTTAAGCCTATTGAGAAACTCACCACACTGCTCGTGATGTTCAGCTTTAGTAGAGCAAAATAAGCTGCATTGTTGCTTCACATGTTTTGAAAATGTATAATGTGTGTATGTATGCTTTTTACACAGTGTAATTTTTCCATTTATAACTGTTTGTCGGTGCAAAGAAAAATATTTATATTGAAAAGTATGAAATCTATCTAAGCAGTATCAATGATCTTGAATCATGATTTTAACTAAAATTTTTGTTGTAGCCTTCGAAATATTCGTAAGTTAATACTGAGCAATGCAAACAAAGTTCTTAACGCATTTTTCCGTAGAACTAGCATTAACATTCTATAATAACGGGTGATATAAGTAGAGGTACTATTTTCAATTGCTTTTTTTGACAGATCACGCGTTAATCGGTTCAAGCTGCCATGTTATTTTTGTTCAGTATTGTTTTGTAATTTATCATGGAACGATTCACGCCTGAACAACGTTTACAAATCCTTCAACTTTATTTGGAGAATTCACGTTCTCTAAAGAATGTGTTTTGTGCGCTTCCCTCAACTTAAACTCAACTTAATCGGACTATTGAGCATATTAGTCGCAACACTATCACGCTCCTGAAACCCAGCATTCATTATTGGATAATACTCGACCGAACAGACCACGTCCAGCACACAGTGAAGAAAATATAGCTGCCGCAGCTGAGAGTGTAAACGAAGACCGTGGAGAGCCAATTTGCCGCTGTTCGCTGCAACTCGGACTGACGACTTGCCGCATTTTACGTCGAGGTCTTAATTTGAAAGCGTAAAAAATACAGTTTGGGCAAATCTGAGGAAGCTCGACCTTCGCAAGTGACATCGCTTCGATCTTTGGGGTCTTGAAAAGTTCTTTGGGCACTTGTTCGACGTTTTCGTGAAAAATTTTGTTCAGCCCATTGCTTACTCGATGTATTGTAAACAAGTCAAATTGCCGCATTTGGGTCGAAGAATCTCAGGAAATTCAAGAGCTGCCATTTCACCCAGAAAAAACAACGGTGTGGCTTGTGGGCTAGTGGGTCCATATTTCTTCAAAAAATGATACTTGTAAGAACGTAACCGTCCATGACGACCGCGGCATGTTAACCGAGTATTTGATGCCTGAAATTGCAACTCGTGATCTCGGCGACATTTGGTTTCAACAAGACGTCGCCACTACCCATAAATCGCATCAATCAATGGATTTATACAGAGAACACTTCGGTAAACATATAATTTCACGTTTTAGGCCGGTCGATTGATGATTGCCCTCTTTCACTTACAATCAAAATGTAGCTTCCTTCCTCGGCGCATATCTTAGAATGTCAAAACTTACGGAGCATAAATTTTACTTTCCGATAAACGAAACAGGCGCAGTGAGGTCCCAAAAAATTGGGCGTCAACGACTTTAGTTGATGTTTCGTTAGCATGGATCGCCTTTATTTCTTGTAAGTCTGGTCTCGAAAGGTTTCATGCCAAAAGCAAATAATAAGAACGTAAAACTAAACAAGATGATAATAATCTAAAAATATCTACTTTCTGATTCTGTTTAGGAAGGTAGTTTGAATGGATCAGGTTTAAGAAAGTTTTTTACGTGTGACACTCGAACGAAATGTTGATGGTTATTTTTTTCATGTTTGTAAATTTTTGGATTTCGAAATATTGAGCTAAAGACAGCATATCCATTTTCATTGGCTCGGTTGCAAAAGTCTTATGTTTCGAATAACTTTATTGACTCAGCTGTGAAAATACTTTAAAGTATATATACCTTCCGACCAAAAAATAACCGGAAATCGTAAATAAAAAAAATATTTAATTATTCATCAGTATTTATTTTTTGACCTTCAAAGTAATACCATGATTTTTCCAGTCCAGAAAACGGGAACAACGGCGCGGCAATTTCAGTTTGGGGAACAAGAAAAAATCATCTAGAGAATGCGGTGGTTAATCGATGGAATGGATGGCCTCAATACGTTCAAATATAACTCCTTATAGACTGTCTATTCCTTCAGAACCAATTCATGATGCACCAAATCACAAAAAATTGAAAAAGCAATGAGCATCACCTTGATTTCTGAACGGCTTTGGCGTGTTTTTTCTGGTTTCGGCTCATTTTTTCCCCTGCATTCCGATGACTTTTGCCTTGTTTACTCATACCCCCATGTTTCGTCAGAAATTGTAATACTAATCATGAATGTGGGATCAGAATTCGCACGATCAAGTATGTCCAAAGAGACATGCTTACGGTAGTCTTTTTGAAAAACTTCAGCTTTATCGAGCAAGAAGACATTTCATATCCAAAATATCCACCAAAATTATTCGAAAGGACTAGCGAGCTCTCCTGCCATCTCTCACTTTCCTGACTGTTTTCAGGCACTATTTCACCTACTTTTTTAGTATTTTCATCATTAAAGGTCGGGGGTTCATCATTCAAGGTCGGGGGCATGTCTTCAACAAACTTTCGAGCAGCCTTTGAAGGCTTTGTACCACTCGTAGGCTTTTGGTTTTTGATTTCGTACAACTGTCTCACCGTAAGCTTTTTGCAACATTCGCAATGATTTCGCACACGAAATTTTGTTAAAAATAAAAAATTTTAGATAAATTCTGTATTCCATATTTTTATTCATTCTAAAAATATCAACGCATTACTTTGGTGTAACGACCTAAGCAGCTGCTGTAAACAAACTGGTGGATAGATCGCGCTCATATTTGGCTTGGTATTTTTTTTTTTAAGATCATTTACCCCGTGAATTTAATTTATTTTAATTCATCTGATTTCTATTTACTCATGATGGTTTCTTATAAATATTTAATAAATAAAATAAGCAATTAACACAATCTTATATTAAAACGTACTTACATTTTTCATTTTACAGTGACGAAACCAAAGCCCGAAAAACGAGAAAAAAGCTGATTTTAATTTGCGACAAATTGCTATGGATGCCACTGAAAATACTTTCACACAGTTGCAACTTTATCAGCTATTTTGCGAAGTTTGTAATAAATGCCAGATTTAGCAAAATTTCAAAAGATGCCGATGGGCACTCAGAGTTTCCTGATGTATGTGCCATGAATAAAACTTAAAAGAATCTGATTTCATTAAAATTATCAAAAAAAAAAACAAAAAATGCGAAAATAAATAAGTATCACTATTATGATATGAATTGTAATCAATAAAACACTAAAACACAAATTTTTCGAGGTATTTTTTACAACATAAGAATACTAAATATATTAAAAAAACTTGACATCGAGCAATATTTATAAGAATAGCAATTTCTAGCTTCACTGGTTTGCTCAATAACGCATAAACTACGTAAATATACCTATAAAATATATGTAAATGTATATGTATTTTTGTATGTGAACAGTTTCCGTTTTGCATGCGGCATTAGATATTATACATACATACATTTGTATGTAGAGTGAAGTGGCAAGCGCGTAGCGGACGCACATTCGCGCAATTTCCTTTGCATGCGGAATATCCTTAAACAGTCGCTATAAAAATCCTTATCAGAGCACTGCCACGCATTTTGTCATACCTTTCAATAGACAAATATTGGGAAGCAACAATATGGCGAGCACGGCGGGAGGGCAGACTCGCATGCAACCTTGCTGACAACTTGTGTTTGCGTGCGTGAGTTGTAGATCATTGCTGGCGGTTTCGATGGGCTTTGGTGAGCTGTGGCGGTTAAGGTGTGCGATTGCTGTTACATTTTGCAACAAGAGGTACAACGGTGTTATATGTTCATACATCTATGTGTGTGCATTAGGGTGTGCCGAAATTAATTATTGAATTTATGGTTTGAAAGTAAGCCATATATAGAACTTTTCAAAGCTTTTAAGAAGAAGAATTTTTGTATTGAAAAAAAATCCCCTTTGGTAAATTTTGCGGGAAATTTCATGCTCTACAAACATTCGGAGAGTAAACAGTTTTATATATAATATGAGCTATACTTATATACCTGTGATATTTTTAAGGAAAACAGTTTCGTTTATGTGTTACTTATGGTATATTAGGAAACTTTGGATACCCATCGACACCATTTGAAATTTAACTAAATTTTTTCCCCTCAGAGCTATTTCTATACGCAGAACAGATATACCGGTCACGAAGTTTATTCTAGATCTTCTAGAAGTAAATGTCGGAGATCCCATAATATATATAAATTATCGGCGAGACAATCTGAGTCGCTTAAGCCCTGTTCTGGACTGACGGACCAGCTGTCTGTTAGTGACGAACTAATTTCTCAGTTTTTGAGATATCGTTTTGAAAATTTTCGCACTTTCTTTTCTCTCCATAAGCTGATCGAAAGCGTCGTTATCGGATCGCTATTTAACTGGCATACAAACTAACCGATCTAAATCTTGCATTGGAAAACTTTTTTATTTAAGAATATATCTTCTGCAAATTTGGCACAAATTATTTTCTAAGTCAACGGTACCATCTCCGAACAAATTGTTTGGATCGGATCAATACAACATATAGCTGTCATACAATCGGACTGATCCAAATCACATTCTTCTATGGATAACTTTTCTATTTGAGAAGATATCTTCTCCAAATTTGACAAAAATTATTTTCTAAGTCAGCCATAGCATCTCCGAAAAAATTTTTGAGATCGGATTACTATAATATATAGCTGTCATACAAACTGACCAATCAAAATTAAGTTTTTATAATTTTTTTTTGTTTTTTTTTTATTTTGAGGGATATTATGGCAACGGAGCAACCGAAGTTAACATTTATACTTGTTTTCTCTAGATAGATAAGTTCATTTTAACCAATAAGTTCGTAAAGTAAGTTTTTGGCGTACCCTAGTGTGTATATACTACATATAAGTCTATGCATTTATGCTCAACCGTGGAAATACACAAGTCGAAGCGTGATGTGTTTGCGCTACTTTTTGTTCTTGTTGTTTTCGTTATTATTGTTGTTATGTTTAAGCTATTGTTGTTGTTGTTGTATGCCAACACTTGTTTTTTGCGCTTATTTTCTTGGCACTGTCTTATTTTGTTGTTGCTTTTTGCGTTTCTCCTCGCGCCGCGCTTAGATTTTGCCCACTTGCCAATGGCTGCCGCTGAATGATAGATGGATTATCATTTTGTTTGGCGTAAATTGAATTTTGAATTTTCCGCAGATGATCAAAATGTATTATTCAGCGCACGATTGTTGTTGTTGTAGACACCAATATACGTACATATGTATGTACATATGCGGCAACGCGGCTTTAAAGCCGAAGTTGTGTGGCATAATTTTTGTATGTGGCAACACTGCTTTAATATTTTGCATCAAATATATGTGGCAGCGGAACTGAAACGCATTAAAAACTGTAATCTCAAGTAGATGCCACAAAAAAAGACGCCCAGTCAAGCCTCTTCTTCTACATTTTGTGCGTTGCCAATTTGCTGGCATGCAAGTTGCTAGAACATCGCCTTAACAACCAAAGTCGATGTGTGTAGTTTGGAATTTGCATTGGCAACAATACTAAAAGCAATAACAACAAAAGTGGCATTCAAAACTGCAAACAGTAATAACAAATCCTTCAATAATTCCGGTTGGTTGGATTGAGACTTGCGCTTGTGTGGAATGAAACTTTGTGCAACGCAGTCGGATGGTTATTTTTGTTGTAGAGGTAGTAATAGTTGTTGTTGTTGCAACCGTTTATTCTTGGGGTTTAGGTAGGTGCTGGCGTTATTTGTATGGTTGCTGTTGTAGTTGTTGTTTTAGTTTTTGTTGTTGTTGTTTTAGCTTTTGTTGTTATTGCTTTAGTTGTTGTAGCAGTTCTTTTTGTTGCTACGCCGACTACCGGGCTGCTTGTTTTTGGTTACTTGCTGGCATTCTTTAATATTGTTTTTGTTTTCATTGTTGTTGTTGCTTCAGTTTTTGTTGTTTTTATTATTGTTGTTGCAACACAAACCCTGCCTAGCTGTTTTTGGCTAGTTTCCGTCATCCTTAAGTGTTGTTATTGCTTCAGCTGTTGTTTGAGTTCTTGTTGTTGTTGTTCCAGTTGTTGTTGTTGTTGCTGTACAAAGCTATTGTCGAGACGTACAACAAGCTTTCATGCATCAACTGCAGCTCAAATTCAAAAGGATAATCAAAAATACACAATTTTTTTTCTGCTTTGCACATTTCCTTTCTCGCTTTACTCTGTTTTGCTTTCCGGTTTGCTCCATCCTTTCGGCCACTTGCATATTGCACGATTTTCGATGATTTCCTTTTTCGATGTTTGTATGCTTGAACAACAACAACAACAACTAATTGAATGCTGTTGCCTCAATGACTTACTGTGCAGTTTTTCACAATTCGCTGGTTGTTGTTGCTGCGCTCGCTGTTGTTGTTATTGTTGTTGTTCATGTTTTCATTGTTGTTGTTGTCGAAGTTGTAGCTTTAGTATGCGATTTTTTTTCGCTCTTCACTGATTCACTTTTTTCGTTACTTTGCCCGCTTCCGCCTTTTTGCCTCACACACACACACAAAAACATGCACAAACTTGCATATGAACATGTTGCACACATCCATAACTCAATAACAAGAGCTGCTGCAGTCGGTGGCATGCAGCGTGGCAGCGGCTAACATCGAAAAGGACTTGCTGCCATCACAACCCGTGCATGCAACCATAAGACATACAGCAACAACAATAACAGCAGGAACACCAAAGCCTGGCAGCAGCCAGTCAGCCAACTAGCGGCGCTCACATAACAATTCTTCAGAAGAAAGACTTTGCAGCGGAGAAAAAACTGCACTAATAATGAAACTACATCTTATTGCCTGTACACAGGCACAGACACATACATATACATAAAAAGCGCATAATACACAGCCCTCATATACATATGTGTGCATGTAACTTCACACACATACACTCGCAAGAGCGCTTATTGACATGCCATCAAGGAGCTGCCGAAGTAGGTTTGCATGCAACAAATTACCCGAGCAGTAGACCCGCCTGAGCTGAAATTCAAGCACCAAAAACCTCAGCAACACATACATATATATACTCATACTGGTTCATCTCACATATACACTCTTATACACTTAAAGATATGCAAAGCAGCCAAAAGCAAAGTAGTGCTCAACTTAACCAACAACAATACCAACAATTGCCAATTCCATACATATACACACATCTATACATATTTACAAGTGCATGTATGTATGTATGCTTGCATGTATAGCGCTACATATGCGGTACAATTATGAAATTCCTGCCGCATCCTTTTAGTTGCCTGCAAATTGTGTATATTTGAAATATTTGTTGAAGTAGCAATGTTGTCGAGATTTTTGAATACATCAATTTTATTTGAATTTTCCACATTCTTCTTGCACTCGCTGCACACAATTTCGTTTGTCCAATTTTACTTTTATTTGCGCTACAACATTACAGCTTGTGCTTTTATTGTGTGCGTGCAGTGACTAGCAAAATAATTTATTTTTAGAAAAGGCAACTAATAATGTAGTTATTTATGTATGCAGATGTGTGTGTATATGTAAATTAAACTTTAGTATTAATTCTCAGAAGTTTAAATCAAAATTTGCCCTTTGAGATAAATAGGACATGCTGAGGCATATCTTCAACTCCTCTATTGGGCTTACCTAATAATGGATTATTGAGTCACATTTACAGTAGGTTACATTAGGTTACACTGGATGGCTGTCACGTCATATATAGACATACAGGTCCCCTGTAACAAACAATATCAAGTGAAGATGCTGAAGTCATGGGTGACGAATACGAGCCAGTAAACTCGTACAAGTTGTCAGAGCAGTCTATAGTAGCGAAAAGAGAAGAGAAAGCCAAAGACTTAACAATACGGCAGCAGCGGTGTGGCAAGACTCACTTAAAGGACGGTGGATCTATAGACTAATACTGAACACCCATTGGTGAATCAACAGACGACAGAGACCTGGATTTTCATCTAACCCAAATACTAAGTGGACATGGGTGCTTTAGAAGCTACTTGTTCCACTTGCTACTGATTCCAGCACGACAATAGACCGAATTATCCGATGAGTTCCGAATGCTTTGCAGACTCTGAGCATGGAATTTTTTTTTATTGCCCTCGCTTTTCAAGTACCAGGGGAAAACTTAAAACTGCACTGCGTGGTAGTTTTACGGTGAACATTTTTACGACACTCATTAGAACTGGAAAGCTGTCAGCGGAACGTCAGTCTCAAACATGACAAAACTGAGACAAATAGAACAAATAAAATCTCTTATCACTCCCAGAAAGTAATACTTAACCATGGGACAGTCTGGAGTTGGAAGTAGGTTAGTTTCACACTCTGGCTTTCCATGCTTCCTCCTACCTAAAAAAGTTCTTTGTAATGCTAGATGCAGAATGACCAATATGAACTAAAATTTACGTCGTGCAGGAGGTCAACGCTTTTTGTGAAGTTTAAAAGGGACTTGATATCTAATGCTGATACTTCATCCAGTCCCTTTATCTACGAAGCCGGTAGATAATTAATCCGCGTTCTCCCATATGAGGTGTATTCTTTTTGTGTGCAGGAAACTTAAAACTTTATCTCCCAGATAAAGCGTGAGGGTTGACCCCCCGAATGTTCTTGAGGAAAATTTCACTAATGCCGCGAATTTCGCAACTGATTTCCACTGCAATACCGATTGGCAGAGTGACTTTTCTAGCGTAGTCATTGAAGTGGTTCTTTGTGCTCCCCTTATACAGAAAGCGTCTTAATTCGCTCTTCTATGAGATTTTGCTGGCAGCGGCCTACCACACCAAAAGCACCGTAAAACAATATCGGCTTGACTACCTATGTGTAACGTCAATGCATTATGGTAGGTGATAGACTAATTTATTGTAAAAAATTACTTCCAGGAACTTGGTATGAACCTCAGTTGTTAACTCTACTCCATTGGGACTCGTGGATTTCCACAACGTGATCCTATACAACCTTGCAAAAAGTACCATAAACGTCATACCGGCATATCCCTTCCAATATTTCCCATTGGTGTAGAACCATTAGAACGCTTTCATAATGCTACAAATTGTACCTAGGAGCCTGATCGTCCATTATAGCTGTGTCGTCCGCTTAGGCTATCAGTTTGAGTGCTCCTCCTTCAAAGTTATCCACAAGCTTGTTTATTACAAAGGGATCACAGGAGAAGCGACAGTATACTTCTGAGGAGTTCCTTTTCGGGCTAGTCGCAGCAATCTGGCTTTGTTTCATTCCGTATTTACAGCAATCAAACGTCAACAACGTCTGTTTGATGCAGCGTTCTGACTACCAGGATGTTATGAAACGTATTATTATTGGTGATGAGTCTTGGATCTATACTTACGACCTGGAAACAGACGATCAATCGGCCGAAAATCGTGGCAAAGGTGATCCGAAGTCGAAACAACCTATCAAACCAGTTCCAAAATCATGCTTGGCAACGTAGAAAGACACCACAGTCATCAAACGCCTCATTACTAGTGACAAGACGTGGGTTTACGAAAATGACATCGAAACCGTCCAACAATCATGAAAGCGGCGCTGCAAAATCAAGAGAAAATTCACCGAAGTCTCTGAAGGTCATTCCAGTCGAGGATTATAAAACGTTTATGGAAAGTGAGATTCAATATTCGCATGCTTGTATTGGCTCAGGCGCCTATTTCAAAAGTGATACTATAATAAAGATTTGTATTAAAATAAGCGAAAATGTGATTTTGTTTTTGTCGGTCCGGATGAAATTTAAAATGTTATATGGAGTAGACTGTGAAAACAGCAAGGATTGATACTTAAAAAAAAACAAAATAAAAATTAAAAACCTTTTAGGTCTGCCATCACAACGACCTGAAAATATAACCGAAATCTTCACTTTTTCCCCTCTCAAGAAAATATTAAAAAATTTAAACGCTTAAACTCCACTCGTTAACAAAATCGATAGCTACTTAGTTAAGCTTAACTCCACAAGTAGGTGTGTGTGTGTATGTTTGCACGCACCAAACTGAGTGCTCATCTAAAATGCAGGTGAACAAGCAGTTGTCCTGTTTTCAACCGCTACTTTTCCCTCACATACAAAATTGTGTCGTGATAAATTCTTACTTATGAATTATGTGTGTTGTACATTAGCAGAGAGGAGGGCGGTACTTGTGCTTTATGAGCTCAGCCACATTTTAGGCAAACGAACATTAATTTCCCTAACGCGATGGATGGATCGACCATGTGACAGCCGAGGTGCTCCTTGTATACGTGTTAACAATAACAACGCTCCTACTGATAGCTGCCAGAACAACAGAATTGAAGACAGCAGCACACATCTTCCCAAACATATATACAGCAGCTGTGGCTGCATGTGAGGCATATAGCTGGAGATTGCTTGCTGAAGATGTGGCGCATAAGACGACGACAAGCTTAGCTACGCACCACCCACATTTCCTTCCTTTCTACCTGCTTTGCCTCGAAATTAGGTTGAATGTCGCTTAAATGAGTGTGTTATCTGGTGGATTGGGTTGTGCTTGTTATTATATGCTTCCAGCTGTCGTTTATGCCACTCAGCAACGGCGCATAGTATTTTCCAGCATTTATTGTTGGGTTTTTGTGTATTTATCGTTAAAATTTGTTTTTATTCGAACATTAACTATCAACGTTGCATATATCATATATATACATACATATTTATATATCTTAGAGAATCAGGAAATAATTTTATCTTCATTGTCATTAGAAAAATGTGTGAAAATTACTCTAAATTATCTATACACTACCTCCAACTACAAAAAATTTATGTGCTAAAATAGTATTCACTAAGTTTATGCTTAGGTTAGTACAGTCTCAACAAAAAGTAAATTGCTCACCACAACTCTTTCGAAAAATCTTCGAGGTTCACTTTTACCCAAAACTTTAACCGTTCAATACCCAAAACTTTAACCAAAATATGTTAAACGATTCAATAGAAGTTGTTGAGATCCTCTGCTGACTATTTTTGTATTTCCAACTGCTGCATCAAATAGTTTCTTATTCTAGACTTAAATAAAGCTGCCGGACCTGATAGGATATCAAAAGTGAAATGTCAAGAGTTCTGCTACGAAGCTCTGGGAGCCGCTTAACAACAAACGTTTTCATCTAGGGACCTTTCCAAGTGTCTGGAAGTTATCATTTGTCTGTTTATTATATAAATTTGGTTAGAGAACTGAAGTGTTAATTACAAACATATCTGCATTCATGTTGCACTAGCTAACTCTTGCAAAAATCGATTCTCACTCAACTCACACTCCTCATAAAAATATATTAGTTCCGCAGGGATCTCATTTAAGACCGCTTCTCTTCTATAACATTGTCGACAACATCGTCAGTTCAGTTGGAATCTTTGCTCTATCCAGGTAATTTGAAGAATTTTAGAACAATATCTAATGAATCCGACATCCAGCTTCTCCAACAAAACTTCAACATACGATTCATGATCATGATTCATGATGGTTATGCTCAGAAACTGTTGAGTGACGATTTGCTTAAAAATATCTTAGCTAATAACGAATCATAAGTGCATGGCTATGACATCGAAACCAAAGTCCTATAGTTCTAATGAAAGACTCCAGGAGAGCCAAGGCTAGAGGAAAAAATCAATGAGAGATCTTAAGTTTGTACCAAAAGGGGATATCAGAACTACTTCTTGAGGTTTGGAAAATGTGCTGGCACAAGTATATTATAACTGAGAAGGGCAAAACAATTTAAACAAAGCTCGGTCCATGAGAGTGAATTTAAAAAATATATAATTCACAGCTCTGGAGATTTTTATTGATTTCTAGAGGACATTTCTTGCAATAATTTGTGTAATTTTTTACAGGAAAGACCTTCATTTTATTAACAGTAATACGTTTGATTCGTTAACCGGTCTTCTCCATATAATCTGACAGTCGTGGAGTCTTCGGAAACTTGCTTCATGTGAGCCAACCACCTCTGTTAATGACGATAACATCGAAAAAGAATCACAGAGATAGCAGAGAAGAATATTTTTGGTATTATTTTGGTTAATATTTTGGTTAAGCTTTTGGGCATCTACATATATGTCAATACTATGCTCGCACCGAAAGACATGAATATTTTGCAAAAACGATGTTGAGTGGAGGTCGCAAAATAGATACTTCACAAGGTAACTGAGCACCACACAATCATCAAGCTCTTTATTACTGGTGACTCACGTGGGTTTAGCGCTCCAAGGATGAGATTTATCCCGAAAACCAACATCACAGTAGGCACTGAATAGACTATAACAAGTGCCTAGAAATTTGAATTAAGCGTACAAATACTTGTGCTGACAAAGGTACTACATTTAAGGTTATGAAAAGAGTTGAATTAAATTTTTTTTTTTTTTTTTTTTTTTTTTTTTTTTTAGATTTCCTTTATTTACAATCTGTCCGAGGACAATAAGCAAATTGTGTAGCACTACATTAACTTAACCTAAGTTGCTGTACTCCAACGAGTACAGAACTAATATACAGAAGTGCATATAAGATACACATATTTACATACTTATAAACAGCTTATTTTCTATATGGCAAATCTAATATATGAAGCCGTTTAAGACGGTTAATTTCGTTTGAGTCATCTAATAGGGCTATTGCAACTGGGTTAGTATGATAACTCAATCTATTAAAATAATTTGTACTGAATCTTTTGATTTCATTTTTAACTAAAGCTAAACCTGTATCATTAATGATTGTTTTATTTGACACAAACCAGGGTGCATCTAAAATTTTCCTAAGTGCAATATTTTGAAATCTTTCGAGAATTTCGATGTTTGAAGTACTTGCTGTACCCCACAGCTGGATGCCGTACGTCCAAATAGGTTTAAGCATAGTTTTGTAAAGTAGTAATTTGTTTTCTGTACTTAGTTCTGATTTCTCCCCTAAAAGCCAGTACATTCTTTTAAGCTTCAGATTTAATTGTTTTCTCTTAGTTTGAATGTGCAATTTCCAGGTCAGTCTTCTGTCCAGATGCAAGCCTAGGTACTTAACATCGCTTTTAGATGGTATCTCAGAATTATTCAGAAAAATACTTGGACAATTACCTTTTCTCAAGGTGAAGGTGACGTGCACAGATTTGTCTGTGTTCACTGCAATATTCCACTTTTTGAGCCAAACATCAATACTTCTAACTACTTCTTGTACCATAATCGAAGCTTCAATTGCACAAGGGCTGCATGCTAAAATTGCTGTGTCATCTGCATATGTGGCAGTTAGTACATTATCTAACAAAGGCATATCACTTGTGTATATTGTATACAAAACTGGGCCTAACACGCTACCTTGTGGGATTCCAGCCTCAATTCTATAAATATTTGATCGCTCTTCCCGAACTTTGACGTAGAAAAATCTATCATTCAGATAAGATTTAAGCAATAGAAAAAATGGAGCAGGTAATAGTTTTTTGAGTTTGTAAATGAGCCCAGTGTGCCAAACACGATCAAAAGCCTGTTGAATATCGAGAAAAACAGCAGAGCAGTACTGTTTAGATTCTAGTGCATTTCGAATAGTATTAACAATACGATGGCATTGCTCTGGTGTTCCGTGATTTTGACGAAAACCGAACTGGTGTTCGGGAATGATAGATCGTTTTTCTAGCTCAGGCAGTAGTCTTCCGAGAAGTATTTTTTCAAATACTTTGGAGAGTGTTGGCAGTAAACTTATTGGCCTATACGACTTCATTTCACTTTCTGGCTTGTTCGGTTTTTGTATCATAATAATTTCTGAGCACTTCCATTGTAGAGGAAAGTGTTGTAAACGAAGTACTGCGTTAAATAGAAGTGTTATATATTTGAGTGTTGTGTCTGGCAAGGATTTTAAAACTTTTGCATTAATTTGATCATAGCCGGGTGCTTTATTGTTGCTGAGTATCATTATTTGATTAGCGATTTCGTGTGAATGGAAAGGTTCGATGGGCAAATCCATTTGACAGGGACTAACTAAGAATTCATTTATTTCATCATTATCTGTTGCAGTACAAAGATTAAAAGGTTGGAAAATTTTCGTTAAGTGCATAGCGAATGCATCAGCTTTTGAAAGGTCAGAGCGACACCATTCACCATTTAAGTTTTTGATCAGGGAATTTTTAAGGGTTGGGCGTTTAATATATTTGGTGGCTTTCCACAACGAGAAGTCATCATTTTTTGTGCCTAAAGATTTTAAGTAATTTTGTATGCAATCATTTTTAAATTCAAATAATCGTTGTTTAAGCTCTTTGGTTATTTTATTGAGGGCAGTTTTATCATTTCGATTCCTACTGATTTGCCACCTTTTTCTTATAATTCTTTTTGTTTGTATTAATTTTCTGATCTCTATTGTGAGTATAATGCTGCTATTTTGGTTTAGCTCCTGCCTACATTGAGGGGTTGACAAGATTGCTGCTTCGTGAATCGCTATATTAAAATTTTCAACAGCTTCATCCAGTTCTTCAAATGTTTTGAGACTAATATTTAGTTTCAAATTAGCGTTTTGTTCTAGCTCTTTTTGAAAAAGGTCGACATTTGTGGATTTGGAAAAAATTCCTCTTCTTTTAGTAAAGGAATGCATGAAATTATTGTAGTTTAATATTATAGGCGAATGATCAGAGCTAAGATCATTTGAGTCAAAGATTGCAAGGCAGTTCGTAGGAATACCATTAATTACAAAAAAGTCAAGCAGATCTGGAATTTTGTTAATATCAGATGGCCAGTAAGTTGGATTACCAGTAGATAAGGTAACAAATTTTTTGGTTCGTATGCACTTGTAGAGTTCTTTGCCTTTTGGATTCGCCAGCCTTGAACCCCACCAAGGATGTTTTGCGTTCAGGTCACCTCCTGCAATAAACTTTGTTCCTAGAGTTTCAAAAAAGTTAATAAAAGTATGGCACTTGACTGCAAATCGTGGGGGAAAGTACAATGAAGAAATAACTATCTCACTGTCGTCATGTTTGACTTTGATTATTGCAGCTTGAAGATATTTTTCCCTAACGGAATCAAGTACAGTGTATTTTATACTAGATTTAATAATTATAGCTGACCCTGCGTGAGCTTTTTCGTCTGGATGATTGGCACAAATAATGTCATAACCTTTTAATTTACAGAAAGATTTGGACGTTAAGTGAGTTTCTGAGACCAGTGCAATATCAATACATGAGTTTTTGAGAAATTGTTCTAATTCTAATAAGTGATTGGAAATACCATTGGCATTCCAGGCAACAATTCTAGTACCTACTTGCATAATTTGTTAATTAACATTGACATCATACTCATTAAGGTGTTTGTAAGTTCAACCTGTTTATTCATTAGGACTTCTAACTTTTTGAAAACATTTTCTTGAGATTGATGATCTGAATTTTCTCTTACTGCTTGTGCATAAGACATGTTTCCATTAGTTGTGTTTGGGTTGTAACTATTGGGAAAAGGGTTATTTTCTGATATACATTGGCTATTATTTCTTTTTCTTTGCATGATATTATTATTTTTTTTATTAATTAGTTCTTTATAAATCTGGCAGCCCTTATAATTCGCGGTGTGATTTTGTAGGCAGTGGATACACCGAGGGGGCATTTCTAATGTTTTTTTACAGTCTTTGCTTGAATGATCCATGCCGCATTTAACACATCGGAATCCCTTTTTGCAATAGTTTTGGGTATGCCCATATTGTTGACAGCGGTGACATTGCACTATATCATTAAATTTTCTGGGTGGCTCGACATTAATCACAGCATTGTTGAGATATTTCATATCATAAATGGATTTATTATTTTGGTCAGGCTCTAAATCCACAAAAAATATCGGCAATTGCTCTTTTGTTATTCTACTTCTCACGTTTATAATATTTCGAACTTTGTGTCCATGTTGAGTTAGTTCACTTTCAATGTCACTAGTTGGCGTAGATTGATGCAAATTTTTAATTACCACCCTGTAGGCTCTTTGTTGTTTTATCTGATATGAGTGATACATTGTGTTGGTTTTATTCAAAAACTCAATTATTTTTCGATATGATTCTATTGTTGTTGTAATCACTTTAATTTGTCCATCTCTAAGAGGTTTATAAGTAAATTCCGATACTGCAATGAGTTCTTTGAAACATTCAATCATTTTGGTTATATTTGTAACGTTAGGGATAAAAATTGGTGGTGGTTTAGGAGTTTTATCTTTTTTAGAGGTTTCAGGGTTTTTATTATCTTCCACAGATTCATCCTGTAGTATATCAAATTGATTTTCGCTTGTAGTTTCATTCGAAAGCCGCGCGGTTTTTGGTTTATCACCATTAGGTGAGAGCATTCGTTTTCTCTTGGCTGAGGTTGTGCCGACAACCTGCCAGCTGACAGTACTCATATTTAGTTCACCAATATACACTTGTTTTTGTAATTAACACTAGCAGTAAGTTGTTTAATATTTACTAAGTTCTTAGCTATTAAAAATAGCAAGACTTTACGACCGCAGGTAGTCAGACCTGTTTTGTTCAATAATATGTATATTTTAATTGCACAAATTGTTGTTGCCGATAACGGCGAGATTTTATGGTATTTCTTGTTAGGCCTTTTCCAGACCTTTGTTTGTTTTGTTTTTTTGTTTTTTTTTGTTTTTTTGTCTACCGCGCACACAACCGAGCACATCCACGTTTCGTAGTGAACTTGAATTAAAGTGTATTAAAATTTTGCTTTATTTATCAGACTGCGTCTGGGTTGATCTGATGGTATATGAAAAATAGTTTCATAAAAAAAAAAATTGTAAATAATTTTTTGGTGGTTGGGAGTAATAAATCAGATGTTTGTGAATAGTACGTATTAAGAGAAATATAATATTTTCTTAAGTAAATACCTATATTTTCAACTTTAACAATTCTACAATTATTTTCTATTTTTTATATATTTTATTTATATAAAATTTTAAAATTATTTTTTATTTATATAAAATTTTGAAACTATTTTTTATTTATTTAAAAGTGTTCAATTTTGAAAAAAAAAAAAAAAAAATATTCTTAACCAACTTGGTCTGCTACTAATTTCTAACGCAAATTACTCTCACATACCACCCACTGTACTTATATGTACTATATGCCCCACCTTCACTTCACTGCTGTCATTTATGACATTTCGAAAATTTGTGATTCATGTTGAGTTTCCGTTTAATTTTTGCAAGCGCAATTTCTAATCCACTCTCACCGCACGCCTGTCGAAGAAACCACTTCATCATCCGCCAGCAGAGCATCGCATACTTATGTAAGTACATTTATGTATGTGTACGAATGACTGTTACAGTTATGCAATTTGTGTTAATGTACTTGTATAAATATATTCAAATTATTTGACAGGAAATTAAGATGTAACGTTTTCGTTATCAATGACAAGAGGAAAATGGCAAAAAAAAAAAATGCGAGGGAAATTAAGCCAAAACGGAATTTTTAAACGATTTATGAAATGTAATGTTGATTGCTAATACTTTGTAAACGTATATGAATTATGATTTTCTTATTCTTGTAACTGGATATTTGTGATTTGGGTATTTATGTGAGTATATTTTGTGAGAAAATGGATTTTTGTATATTTAAGAATGCTTTGACTGCTTATTTTGTGGCATTTGTATTTTGTTCGAAGATTGTTGACTAAAATTGGACAAAGGTAATACTTTTGAGAGTCCAAAGTCAATCAAAAAACGAGAAAAAATGTTAACTTCAGCTGCACCAAGCTATTTTACCCTTCACAGGTACATTCTTTATACCATAAGAGCGACTAAAATGGCCTTTAAATTGATTTTGAACGGTCAGTTTGTATGGCAGCTATATGATATAGTAGTCCGACCTAAACAATTTCTTTGGAAAATGTACCGTTATCTTTAGTAATTATCTACGCTAAGTTTCGTGAAGGTATCTTTTCAAATAAAAAAGTTTTCCATACAAAGACTTATTTTTGATCGATCAGTTTGTATGGTAGCTTTATGATACAGTGGTCCGATTAGAATATTTTTTTCGGATGTTTTATAGATGCTTTATTTTATAATCTGTGCCAAATTTTGTGAAATTATTTTGACAAACAAACAAGTTCCCTATACAAAGACTTATTTTTGATGGACCGGTTTGTATGGTAGCTGTATGCTATAGTGTTCTAATTTTGACAGTTCTTATTCGTGCTGCTTGTTAAAGAGAACAAAATGTGTGCAAAGTTTCAGATTGATATTTCAAACAATTCTCCTATGGTAACTGTACGCCACTTCAATGTCCAACACAGGTATTTTGAGTAACCAATATATTTAACTATAATAGCAATTTATTTAAATGCACATACATGGCAATCAATCACAAAGCAAATGTATACAAACACCCACACAAATACACCACATCCCCAAATATATGCACTAATAACATACAAATATATCCAGGTAACTGTCGAAGTATGTGTGAAAAGCACCACCGCGTCATACAATACTTGTATTTGCCTGCATGTCACTCATACGCCCCCGCCCACTTATAGCCACACTCACCTACATACCGACATGGCACATGTGTATTGTGCCAGCAGGTCCGTAGCATCTCAACTATACAATTTACAAAGTCTACAACAGTGATGCTACAACAAAAATAACAATAATAACAACAGCAACCCTTAAATTTGCGTGAGCGTAACAAATAAAGGTATGCATGTAGCTACGTGCTCATGCAATAAGCAAAAAAAATAACAAAAAGTAGACAAAAACAAGAACAAAAAAGGATGAAAGGCATACACATGAATGCAGAAAAAATATTTGACAAATGTCGCTGCTTCGATTCGCTTGTAGTGACAACCTTCATTTAGCTAATATTTTGCATCAGGAAAGAGCGCTGCCAAAGAAGAGCGTCTCACAAAAATGGAATTTTTCTTGCGAAAAGCGATGGATATCCATCGAGAAAAAGAGGAAAATGGAAAGCAAAGAAATCAGGTTGCATTTGGAATGGATTCTAAGCCGAATGCATTGGAGCGTGTGCGTTCAATTACAATGTGTGTGATTGCTTTTGTGTTGCCTTTGGCTCTGCTCGGCTACGTTGCTACACTATTGTTGTTGCTGCTGTTGATTTCGTGTATTTGTTGATTCAGCTATTGGCGTATGCAAATATGCAGACATATGTACATATATACATATGTACATATTTATGTGCTTCTAATTTTGTGGCAGTTTATTGTATTTTATATTTATTATGGTATAGCATAGGTGTTTATGTGTAGGTGTACTCGCATGATGACCATATAATTAGAGTAAATACTTACAATGCAATTTATTTCCCAAAAAAACGTCGTTTTTATTTGATTATTGGACATTTTTATGGCGACTATTTTATTTTGAAAACCATTGAAGAAGCTTAAGTGATTAGCTGATTAGTTTTAGACATATCAAAGACGTTAAAATGAGAAGAAAATATAAGACCAGGGGGATAACGATTTCTTAAACTGTGATAAAAGCAATCACTGTCCATTCTAATGTTGGAAGAAACGATGAAATGAAAGAAAAGAAGTCATCAGAAATAAACTTCCTCTAACCAAGGCAGACCTTTTACTAATCTTCACTGAAAGCACCGACAATAGTACAGAAATTATTTATGAATCAAGTAATATAGACAGGACAACCTTATTTATGTTCACCAGCCCTTTACGTCATCTATTCTAAGAAATTTTTCGAAAATGGAACAAAGTCGCAAAGACCTACTTCTGATGAATACGGTGATTGAGCAATAAATCTCGGTTACTTTCATGGTATAATGATATTTTTGATATTTTAGTACGACTAAAACATTGACACGCTTCATGCCCACAACATAAACCAAAATACTTGAGTGGATCCATTTGGAGATTAATTCTCGTGGTCTTTACTTAAAAATTCTGTGAAAGTTGTATAGATCTTTATGCATGAATTTATGTCTATCGTGACGCTAGCTGAATATATGAATATATTCAATACAACAGCTGATGGAGTTACCAGAGTAAGAGAACCTACTTTGCATTGGAAAAACTTCGCTTCACTAGAGAACTCATAAAATTGAGTAGTGATCTTTTCTGCAGTAGAAATAAATAAATAAAGCGGTTAAAGAGATAATCAAAAGTAAATTTTAGAGGACTTCTTCGCAACTCTGGACAGATCGATTACAACTTATAGGACATTATCACCCTCCTAATCATGGACAGAGATAGACTTCAAAGTGAATGCTAAAAATATATTACAAGATGTCAATCGGGTCGGACTTATACGCGCAAACAAGCGACTTCACTTAACATTAAAGCATCATATTCCAGCGGTGTTAAGTCACATCTTGGAGGTCATTCCACAGGACCACAACGTGAGATAATGGCTCATTAAAAGTTTCCATCAATAAATATATAGATTGTTTCGTTGGCTTCTATAACCACCTAAGCGGTCTCTATGCCACAAAAAATAAGTTTCGTTGGCTATATGGCATGTATCGCGGAATTGTTGGAACTAAAGGTCGTCGATATTCTCCAGTTCAGGTACAAAAAAGTCATTCATCAAGACTCTACAGCCTTCCCCACTGACTGTAACATTATGGATGTTTAAATTTTTTGAAGAAATAAGAATTTTGAAGGAATAATAATGGGGCACACCAACTGTGGCTTTTTGAGTATGTAACGGCATGTCAAAAATGTGTTGTAAATTATGTATTATTACAACAAATGCAACAATTTTGTGAACCAAAAGTCTGCTTCATCGCTGAACAAACATTTTCTTGTTAAATTCGGGATCGGTAGCTATCCCATTTTGGGCTCATTCACCGAACATGTAATGCGCTTGATGGTTGTTCGGCTTCAATTCTTACACGAGTTGGATTTTGCTAACACACAAACTAAGATACTTTCGGAAAATCTTCCATAAAGTCAAGACGCACAGCATCAGTCACTGAGCGCGACAGCGTATGGACTCATTCGAGTTTTCTTCGATAGTATATTCCACAGCAGCAATAGCGTCTTCGGTGATCACTGATGGCTAGATGACAATTAGTCACTAAAGTAATCGTTTTTCGAAATTGATTCATGGTTACTCGAATTACCTGGGACTTTTGCCGACCGAATATTGTACGAAGCGCGCATTGCCTCGAGTGTACCGAGCCATTATTTTGGTAATAAATTTGAACAATTTCAAAAATATCTGTTCGAAATGGCACATCAAACTATGTATAAAACGAGAACCAACTGCAGAATAGTGGCGATATGGATAGGAAGGTAGGATGAGTCCAAACTAAATAATTGAGTGGAACAACATGGTGTCTTTTCATTATAAAATTTTATTTTTGTCTTATTCGATCATAGTTAAGTAGGTCTTTAGTTCTCAACTAATATTTTTCTTCACAAGTTTAATATTTTACTTTAGAGTCCCACTACATATCACAGGAAAAGCCACAAGCATTCGGATTTCATCCGGAAAAGAAAGTCTTCTGAGAAAAAGGCATGCTTAAGCGGGCTTTGGCTGCATAACTGTACACACATATGGATATGTACAGATACATGATTATTATACTCATATATGTCGATGCAAGAAATAATATCTCCACGCACCGGAATGTGAATATGAATGCGATTGCGTTGAAATAACAATTGTCGAATTAGAATACGAAGAAGAAGAAATAATAATAATAATCATGAAGAATTCAAAATAAGTTGCATTGTTATGCCGCGACAACACAATGATAAGGTATGGGAAGAAAGAAAAAATTGAATATAAAATCGTGTCGCATTGTTATTAATTTCACGGCGCAGAGGTGTATTTTGTATGTGGCATGTGGCGTGTGGCATGTGTGCGTGCAACACGATGTATGTTTATTTTAAATTTTCAACGTGCAGACACGAATTCTTCACATAACGGGCAAGTTCAAGAACATACAAGGTAAAAGTTTTTGGAAAGAAGAGATGCAAATATGTGTACCGTTAGAGCTGTAGCCGACATGAGGTGCGTCTAACTCTTCACTACAGCTGGATGAAGTATATGTGAAGGCACTACAGGTCGTAACGGCATATTCCTTTAACCATATCCGTCGCAATCCTTGCGATTTCTCGCTGCCATTGTCATTCGCTGGCATTTGATTCGACGACTTTGACATTATTTAGAAATCAAATGGTTAACGGTACATACATATATAATTATATATACATATATTTGTGTTTATTGAAATTACCGTGTGGCACTTGAGGAACTATGCGCCCACAATGCCACAACAAACCTGCGAACCGTGCGAAGACTCACCGCTGAGGTCATAGAAGAGACCCACAGCCCGCGCCAGTGGATGATATGCCCAACCGCTCTGAGTTTAACAACGTCTTCGGTGAAGACTCAAGTGCGCACCTAACAACAGAAATATAATGGTATCCTGAATAACAGGCAAATACAACAACAAGCGCAAGCGCAAATACAACAACAAGCTCAACTCTATAGTCGTCGAACTCGTATACAGTGCCAAGGCTTATGTGGCATAAGATTTTCAGCTGCCAACACAATTGCCGTAGGACTACAATACCATTACCATTACCAATACTGGTGCCCGAGCAAAAGTATAACATCGATAACAACAACAATATCAACTAAAAAGCGTACAATACTCGCCGTGTCGTGCATGACGGTGTGTACGCGCAATGCTGGGGATGCTGCCAGCTCTCACAAAGACCGCATAGCTGCTCCAATCGAACACACGCTCACACGTACAAGGCGCTACAACGCCAGGCCACTTGTTTTCTGGATGATTGAGCATCGTGTGACAACAATGCGACATGTCCTGCCAAAGCGTAAATTCATTTTTGTCAATTCTTGTTTTCCTGTCGCGTTTATTTCTCTCAACAATTCGTTTTCTTTCAGGTTTTTCTTTCTTTTTTCAGCCTTTTTATTGTTGGGTTTCTATTGTGCCGCCACGGTTTAGAAGGGCACTTATGGGTTTGCATTTAATTTGGTTGAAGAGGTATTTACACGGAAGTGCGGAATTGGGAACACTCAATGCGTTATTGTGGATGTCTGGTTGCTTTGGTGGGAGGTTACATGACATAAATAGTGAAGCCAACGCAAAGACAATTTTAGGGTTGCACCTGATATGCATATTTTGACAATTTTGCTTGTTTAGTAGTAATAATAATAAAACAACACATAAATAAGATAAATGCAGATAAATTCGATTTGAGTGTTTTATGGCATGGTTCATCTTATAGTTACTACCGCATGTCTAAAATCATAACCTTGCTAAGGCTTGACTAACTCCTTGACTTGTTCCTTGTTTTGTACGATTTTTAAGATATTAAATATAGCGGATAATTAAAAAACTATATAACCATTTGCTTCCAAAGCTGTATGAAAGAGGAAGAGGTGGAATCATCTAAATATGTATCTTCTTTTTTCTCGAACGGCCAGCAACTCGGTGTTCCACTTTCGGTGAAGCTGGTGCATTTGTTCACTTTCAATCTAGGGCGGCCTGGTGGCGCCATCTATATGTGGACTGATGCGTTAGATTTTGCTATCATTATCGATTGTTCAGTGAGAATTCCATGACATTTCATCTATTGGAAGTGAAGCTATTGCATTTTAGGTGTCAGTATGTTTGTATTTTTGGAGCGAAAATGAGCTTCGCACAAAAAGCCCACATTAAATTTTGTTTAAAAATTGGTAAAACTTTTACCGAAATGTTTCAATTGATCAATCAAGCTTATGGCGATGATTGCCTATCCACTAGCAGAGTGCACGAGTGGTTTCAACGTTTCCCAAGTGGTCGTCAAGACATAAATAACGATCAACATATGGGACAATCAAACTCCGTGATTACCGGAAATTCTATCGAAACTGTGCGTGAATTCATCAAAAATCAGCTGAAATCATCATTGAACTTCTTGGAAATGGAATTGAACATCTCCAAAACATCAATTTATCGCATTTTGATCGAACATTTGGGCTTACGTAAAGTGTGTGCACGATCTGTTCCGCACAAATTGATTGACGACCAAAAATTGCTCAGAATCCAACATTCGAAGGACGATTATTTGACCAAAAATCATATTTTAACCATTAACCACTCCCCGCATTCACCTGATATGGCACCGTGCGACTTCTTTCTTTTCGGAAAAATGCATTTGCCCATGAAAAGAAAGTGTTATGCAGACGTAGAGGCCATTCAAAAGGCTTGCACCGGCGTACTAGTGGCCATACCGGCTAACGAGTTAAAACACTCGTTCGATATACTTTTGGACCGTACAAAAAGCTATATTGAAGCTGAAGGAAACTATTTTGAAGAAAAGAAATTGATTTTGCTGAAAAAAATATTTGTTCTTTTTTTAAGTCCTATTTACTTTAGAACTCACCTTGTATATTGATCCATGAGCGTCTGGTGTTCCATACCTGTGAGTCTTGTAAATAGCCATGTACTAGTATTAATATCAGTCCAAGTGGAATCCTTCGGTACCAGGATCACCGCCATGACCTAACCAAATCTAACCTGAAAGCGTTTCCAGAGCAGTGGGGTTAGAAAACATATGAAATCTCAACCAATTTGATATAAGGAGCTTGCAGTGTTTCGTTAGAGCTGATATAGCAACGAATATATGCTCAACTCTACGCTAGATGCAAATGACGAATAGAAAAAAATGCGGTCCAAATAAATGTAATTTATTTTTAAAATATCTAATGCTTCAACTTTTAGTGGCTTTTGACAATTTCTCGTAATGATAATCAAGATTCACTTTTGTTTCTTATTTCAACTCAATTATAGCTTTTATTCTCTGATAAGCAGATAGAAAAATAACCGAATATAAACGAATTTTAGTTAGTATGGATTATTATGTAAAACAAGCTTTATTTTGCCTCCGGTCTTTACAGACGATCGAGAAATCTATGAGGACATGCCTCGTTCTGGACGATCTTCGACCTCATCAACCGATGAAAATATTAAAAAGTGAAGGATATAATGGTTGAAACCCGTCAGGCGATTGTTAGAGAAATGGCAAGAGAGCTCGACATCTCTAGCGAGTCGTTTCGAATGATTTTGGTGGATATTTCGGGTATGAAACGTGCTCTTACACGACTCGTCCCCATAAAGCTGAATTGTTTCCAAAAAGAGTAGGAGTGTGACCGTATTAAAAGCCAGAAACGCAAAGAATTACATCGATCGTACTGGATTTGCCTCCGTGTTATTTTTCCTTGTTAACCAAACTGAAATTGCCGCAGCGCGGAACCCGATCTCAGTCGATCGAAGAGATAAAACAAAATTCGCTGAATATGCTGAAGGCAATCCCAAAAAGCGCTTATGAAAAGTGTTTCGAGGACTGGAAAAATCATTGGCATAAATGTCTTACATCTGGTGGAGATTACTTTGGAAGGCGACAAAATAAATATTGATGATTAATAAATGTTTTACGTTTTGTTTACAATTTTCACAATTTTGTTTGTCCCAATGTGTTAAAAAATTGTTAATACTGGTTTAGTTAGAGTTTTATACCTATACTGGAACTCGATTTTTTGAATCCGCAATCAGTTGCTAACCATTTCAGAGCCGAAGGTGATTCCTGTGGCAGTTTAACTGAGCTTGGTATATGTATGTAACCAAAAAATTAAGCTAAAAATTAAATTATGAAATCATTTATTTTAGATTATGACCTATAACCACACTTTAAGGACATGCACTGTAAATTGTCAATCCCAGGGAGCAGCATTTTTGGTGTAGGAGAAACTCCTTCGCGTCGTGCTATTGTGTCGTCATTTCAAGAGTAAAACGGCGAGGACTAACTGATCTCTATAGTATTTTCTTCCACCAAGATTCATTCAGTTTTTGCGTTTTTTACTAAAAAGAGAGAGAAACAAAGGATTTTTGTTGATCCACAATTATAAATTGTAGCTTCGTGTAGGCATTTTTTCCAATTGACTGTGCCATTTCGTGAGATAACACTTTCTTCAAACTTGATTTTAAATAAATCGATTGTGATATTGCTGTGTGGTTTGCGGCGCTATCCTCTTGGAACCACATATTGTCCAAGAACATATCATCCAATTCGAGCCAAAGATATTCGGTTATCATAGAGCAGTAGCGACTCCCATTCACAGTATCGTGCCGATCTTGATCATCACGTAAGAAGTAAGGCCTAAAGATGCCGCCGGCCTCTAAACCGCATTTTTTCGGGATGCAATGGAGACTCATGGAGTAATGGTTTGCTGCCTGAACAATAACGCCAAGTCTGCTTATTGAAGAAACCATTTAGCAAGAAATTAACCTTTTTTTTCGATGAAAATACGGATCATTTTCAAGTTGAACCCAATTCACGAACATACGACCATTCTGGTGGTCTAGCGGCTTCAGTTCTTTCGTCAATGTCGGCCAAGATCTTTTCGCAAAATTCGCGACAACGACGTCACTGAGGTGCCCAACGCTTGTGAACGACGTGTGAGAGCCTGATTTGGATCCTCCTCAATTGATGGGCTAGCGGCAGCAATATTTTCGGCACTCGGGTATTTCTTAGTCTCAATGGCACGGGAATACTTTTTACTCTGCATGTGGATTCAAATTTTTCCACTAGACACTTAATTGTTGATCTGATAGGACGTTCATGATGACCATCAATTGGATGTGGCGCTCTTAAAGTTGATTCCACTGACTCCGAATTTCGGTAGCAAATTTTTATAATTTGGACTCACTATTGGACCGTATATCTCTCCATGATGAAATAACGAACCTTACTGAAGAGAAATGTCAAAAGAGCGCGAAAAAATATGTCGTCGTATGCTGTCTCTATTGGTCTACTTTTATAGCGTCTCTTTTGAAAAACGTTATGTATATATTTTAAGGTCTCTCAATATATTTCCGGAAAATATATTCAGAAAAAAATAAAAATTTTCGTGAAAAATTTTATAAACCCTGTTGAGAGTTAAATAATAATAAAACGAACTATCTCAAAAAACATACATTTATTACCGCTAAAATATCATCCTTTAATTTCGATTTTCCATATTCCGCAAAAGTCAATTAGTAAACCACTGTATAACTACTCTAAAAATGCCAAACACCCTCACTCGAAGCAACAATTGGTTGCAATTACACGAAAGTAATTTATTAGTGTCACCCTCAACCTCACTTATTGCCTAGAAGTCGTGACCTTCAAAATACATAATTACAGCACGCACTGCCGCCGACTGGCGCAACTTCTTTCCTTCCTCTTTCGCGCTAATAAAATGCTCGCCTCCATTGTGGCGGTGAAAGTGATTACAACAAACAAAACTTCAGCTGCAAACAAAAAGTTGCCACAAACGCCAAGTACCTAGACGGCATAGAGTATGTATGTCTGTGTTGGCGCGCGAAAAGCCCGAGCAGAATGAGAGGGAGTGAGAAATGTAATAAAAACAAATTAAAAGTAAATGAACAGAAATGCGCGCGAGAAAATAATAAAAGCAAATGAAATAATTGGGGAATTCCCACGAACTGGCGCAGACGGTTTGACATAATTTCCGCGAACTCACACATACACGCACACCTAAGTACGCAAATACATGCGGAAAGCGCCAAGAAAGTCGGTGAACGGCAATGATGCTGTCTGCAGAATTTCTTGCTACCGTTCTTCTTCTTCCTCTTCTTCTTATATACTACATTCAGTGCTTCCAATTTGCAAAGATGCTCGCAAGCCGCAGTGTGGGTCTGTGCAGAGCCGGCGCTAAGTAAGTGCGAAGACGCGCCATAACCAACCTCAACAAAATTTTAATTAATTGCAAGACCGATGCTGCAACCCCGACCCCGACAGCCGGCGCGAAGACAAAAGCTTCGGAGCAGATGCCGGCAGGCGTGTGGGTCGAGAGGGCGCGCCAGCTGTACACACAGCTGCGGCATGTGCGCTTCCGTCTGCGCTCATTACGCTACGCGGCAACAACAAGCTGCCTCGAGTCAATGTTCGCATTTTCTTGCACCAAAGTATGAATGCTTGGCGTTTGCCATTTCCATCGCCTTTCGCATTTTCTCGCGGCACTCTGACACTGAAGACGTTGTAGTCTTTCCGTCGTGTTGTGGTGGTGTGAGTTCGCGTTGCTCGTCCTTTATTTTTAACTGCTTCGCTGTCATTAATATGTACCCCTCCCTATTTCACGCCGTTAGTAAAAACATACCTACAAATATCCGAATGAAAAACTCATTTAGCAACGCGCACAAAGTTTTCACTCTCTCTCGCGAGGCAGCATCTTTCGGTATGTTTCATTTATGCGACCTTCTTCGCAGTCATCTTCATCATCGCTAAGTGCATAGTTAACGGTATTATGGGTTGTGGGAGTGGTTTGGAGGGCTGTACGGGATTTTGTGTTAATGAACTTTAGCGTCTCTGAAGATTTTATATATTTGTTTGTATGCATTGAGTTCGACCTTGAAGTTAAGATTGTATTTTAAAGAGCTCTAATTGATTTTTTATACGAATAACTCGTTGATTCTTATCATAAAATATAAAAGTTATTAAGCTGTGTAGAATTGCAGAAGTTGGTTAAGTTGGAGTTCTGACTTTTTCTTGATTCAAACCGACGTAGAACTGGTACTATATTTACTTTATTTACCACGAACGAATGTTTAAATCAACAGCAAGAAAGCAGTCACTGTCTTCAGCTCTTTAATTCTATCTCAATAAGGCTACAAACTCTTAGAAACATAGATTGAGCATCTCCTGTTCACTTGTCTCGCATGGGCAAGACTTCGCTGTAGTCAAGCCAGACAAACTGAGGTCTGAGTACTGAAGAGGTATCGATAGTGAGACCAGACAGAGTCTGTTGAAATTTGCATCAAACGCAGGCATCCTAAAGGATGACTTCTCCTCATGGACCGAGTAACTGAACTTCATCTGGTTCCACTAATCACCAAAACTGGTCTATGCGTGGCTTATTGGCCTATCAGATTAATCCATCCATAACTAACATACATAAAGCTTCAACTGAAGTTTAGGAGAGATTAAGCTATCTAATTAAAGTGATAATTTATGAAAGCGTTTATAGCAACCGTAGCGCTCAAAACTCTTGGCTGGCAACCGACGATCTAAATTCAGATTTTTGCTGACATTGCATACCTACTCACAGGGCCCTTAGCGTTCGCTGGGAACATCGGTTCTCTACCCTTTTCGGGGTAGTTGTAGTTTCGTCGCGCTAAGCAACGACATCCCACCCGAGAAACTGTCTGATTTCATTGATATAGGTTTTTAGTATTTGTCCTTGTCCTTTTTTCTTTTTTTTTATGTTTTTGTTTGTTTTCATATTTTTGAAAGTTTGTCGACTTATATGGTTCTGCAGCCTTGGCTTTAGCCCATAAGCCATTTCTTCAGTGATTTATACTCATGCTCAGGTGATAAAACACCTCGACCACGTCGCTGGGAGTGAATGAATTCATACAATAGTCCTAAACAAGCTCCATGTCAAGCACATGACCGAAAGTCTTAATGAGCCGAAAAGTGTGAAGACCGCAAGTTATTTTGCGTTATCCAGGAAGAACCATGCAGAGGCGAATCAAACCAGGACATTAGTGTGGTGCAATGAAATTTTAGTGCTGTTGCTATAGAATCTATAGAAAGCCAAAGCATTAAAGTTTACTGAGCTTATGAAAGATCAGTTAAGGTGGCTCACTTTAATGAGACATTATCCACCTGAATAAGGCGCCAATTTGCTTAAACCTTTTCACAGAGAAAGATACAGGTACTTGAAATTAGTATATTTCACCACCATTTGGACACCAAGATAGTTAGAACTCGAACAAATATTATAGCTTCACCAAGGTTCAGATGTCCATCGGACATTTCGGATTAAGCACATCACAATTTTACTGAAGACTTGTATTCACTAGAAGCTATTTAGATTTCTTACGTCTTAAGGCTGGTCAAGAGAACTATACCGCCGAGCAATTATTGGCATCCACTCAGCATATGGTGACGGTGGACGGATGGTACGGCCAGAGTATAGAGCAGTCCTAAGTACAGAAAATTTGCAATAAATATACCTCACCTTCTCGCAATGAAACACAAGGACAATATCGCTTGTTAACCTATCGGTGTGATTGCCTTAGTATAATATCTCTCTGAAGTAAGTTGCTACACAAAGTAGTTTAAAAAACACTATGCTGGTCTGAAAGTCTGAAAATGAAGCTAATGGGGTACGATGAAAAACATCCGTTTAGTATTGAATTTTTATTATCGTTCAAAAGCATTTTGATATGGTATTTTTGGAATTATCTCTTTAAAGGGCTGAAACCCCGGAAAAGGCCGGGATTTTCCGGCGAATATCTGTCTTGTTGAAACCAAATGTCACTGAGATTATGATCTTCGATTTCAGGCATCAAATAGTCGGTTTTCATGGCGGGGTTAACGGTCGCCGTTGACGGTTACGTTCTCGACGGCATCATTTTTGAAGAAATATAGACCTATGATTCCAACGGCTCACAAACCACATCAAACCGTTCTTTTTTCTGGATGAAGCGACAGCTCTTGAATCTCTTCAGGTTGCTCTTTGTCCCAAATGTGGCAATTTTGCTTGTTTACATACCCATTGACACAGAAATGGGCCTCATCGTTGAACCAAATTTAGCTCGAAAACCATAAAGCGAAACTATGTCGCTTGGGAAGGTCGAGCGGCTTCAGGTCTTGCAAAAATAACATCACAGCTTGACACGACTTACGCATGGTCTGTCGAAAAAGTACATCTACATGGATTACCCGTTTCATACGTAAATGGTCTGGTTGAAACCAGAAAAGTAGCTTACCGGAGCTAACTCTGTAACCCTTATGATTTTGTTTTTGGCATACTCATATTTTTCCTCGCCACACATGTCTATTATGTAAGCATATGAATATGACACATGTAAATTTAACATAAAACTACATAAATAATTGCATTAAATAAAAGGAAACTGAAAATGTCAGCTAAATGTTTGGCCGTAAATCAAGAAACTTGATGTGAAAATGATTTTTGTTTTACCCTTTGCCAGCAAAATTCAAACACAATGCCGGCAATGATCATAAAATATTGAACATTTCAAAGGCACACGCAACACACACACACACACCAATAAAACAAACACTCATATGAACAAACATACATATGGATGTTGAATAAATATGTCTGTTGCATTGAAGAGCATGAATATTCATAGCAGCACAAATCAAAAGGACAATTTAGATTAATGCCCATAAAATGCGTAGAGATGAGTGCCACTATGTGTGTGCATGTATGTGAGTGTAGGCAAATCATGTAAGTGATCCTCGACTACAATAAAACGCGTGTAATAGCTGCGCCACTCGTCTAATGGCACAACCCTTATCGGCGCGGCACTATCACTATCTACGCATTGTACGAGCGCCGAGCGCTTTTAACGCTGAACTCTGCTCAACTAACTGTAAGCTATTTAAATATTATCTATCTGCATACACACATATACACTTGTGGACACATACTAACATGTTAGCAAACTGAAAGCGCGCAAAACCGAAATCCACTCTCGATTTCATCAGGACCTCATACCGAAGCCCAGCGCTAAGCAACAACTGACTGCCTTTATATATGAGTGTGTGTATGTATATGAGTTGCTGTGTATGTGTGCTTGCCTATCGCTGCAAATCGGCAATAAATCGCAAATTTAAATTTTCGCAAAACAGACAATACAAACGCTTGCCGTTGAACAATGCGGAAACCCACGAAGCGAACAAAAGGCTTGAGTACCGGACGAATTTGTGTGCGTTTTCGCACTATCAATGCTACATATGTATGTATGTATGCGTGTTCTTGAATGCACATCCTTTTGTTTGTCGAACTGTGGCTTACCTTTTTCACTCTTGTTGTTGTTGTTCTTGGTTTTTTGCTGCTGCTCTATGCGCTTTGTTGAGGTTGCCTTGGCTTTTGTTGTTCTCATTATTTATTTATATGTTGTTTGCTTGTCTATTGTGTTGTTGTTGTTGCTTTATTATTATTTTTCGTCTAATGTGTTGTTGTTGTTATTTTATTATTACTTTCCGACTGCTAGGCTGGCGCTCTACAGTCGCTAATGGCAAGCATGTGGAAAATACTATCAAATATTGAACTTTTCAGCGGCCCACATGGCATGCCAACAGGCGCACGCACACACAGCCACACATACACACCTTTATGTTTATTTGGCAAATAATCAGCGATGTAGAACATCATACCTGACTTTTTATCAGCTAATGCGCATAAATAGAGACGAGCGCGCTTTGTGTCGGCATTATTAATTGGCTGCCAGTTTTGGCATTACATTTTTTCGTTTGCCGTCGTTTTTTGCATATTATTTCAACACATGCATTACTTGGTGTTTGGTTGCGGTTAAAAGTTTTTCGTATAAAAATCGCTGCGTATTAAACGCTTAACTGATTACGAGGGCAAGCGAAGCGAAACCCTTTCCCAACGCATTCGCGCATTTGCGCCTTCATTTCAATGCATGCATATGTTGTGATATCGACAGCGCACACATACATATCGCGATGTGAGTTGAAGATGCGCATACAGTAGGCGAGGGTTAGCGCCTGCAATCTATGGCAGAAACTAAATAAATATCAGCGCATTAATAATAAAGACAATGAATGCCACTCACATCATCTGCATATTCATAAAAAGTTATTACTCCGCTTGTGTATGCGCGCATGCGTACATAAAGCGCTGTGTGTAGCCCGCGGGCACCCTGCGCGGTTAGCTGATATGTAACTTCACGCATTATGATTTTGATTACTGATTTTATGCCTTTAGACAATCACCTTTGTTGCACTGCCATTATCTCATTTCGTATGCTCTAATATTACATATGTACTCGTATGTGTGTGTGGTAGTAGTTTGATGCCAAAGAGACCATGCAGTAATGGCAACTAATTTGATTATATTCATACTCAAGTATCCTTGCTTTATTTTACTGACGAAATCAATATATTCGCGATTCCGACATGTTCTTAAAAGATATATATGGGCCATTCCATCAATTGGCGACATGGCTTTGTACCCGTGGTTCTCCGATTTTGACCAAATCCTTGATGGTTGATTTTCCTTTGGGTAGTGTCTGGAAACTCCTCATAAACCAAGTTTTTGCTTGAACGGTAGTTTTTTCACTTCAACTGGTGTTCGTTAGGGTAGTGTGTTAGGACCTATCCTTTACCTACTCTTTACATGCGATCTACCACACAATGACAATTGTATTACAGCAACTTTGGCGAGTTTGCAAAAACATTTAAGGGCTCTTGTCGCTTAAAGTAAATGGAAAGAGAGGCTTAAGCGCAAAAACCCGTATCATCTTATACAAGTCAGAATCTCTGCAATGGATACGCAAAGCACCATTAAATATTTTGTATTATATAATAAGCAAAACAAATTATTTGTTAGTCAACACGCACCTTTTGAATGCTAGGTTAGCTAACCAAAAACAAGAAAAAACGTTAACTTCGGCTGCACCGAAGCTAAATACCCTTCACAGGTGCATTTCTGTTAGTAACTATGTGTCCAGTTTGTATGGAAGCTATATGCTATAGTTAACCGATCTGAACAATTTTTTCGGAGATTACATTGTTGCCTTAGAAAATAATATATACTAAATTTCGTGAATATATCTTGCCAAATGTGAAAGTTGTCCATACAAGAACTTGATTCCGATCGTTCAGTTTATATGGCAGCTATATGTTATAGTGGTCCGATATCGGCCGTTCCGACAAATGAGCAGCTTCTTGAAGAGAAAATGACGTTTGCAAAAGGATATCTTAAAAACTGAGGGACTAGTTCGTATATATACAGACAGACGGACAGACAGACGGACAGACAGACGGACGTGGCTAAATCGACTCAGCTCAACATACTGATCATTTATATATATACTTTATAGGGTCTCCGACGCTTCCTTCTGGGTGTTACAAATATCGTGACAAACTTAATATACCCTGTTCAGGGTATAACCAGGTAAAATTAATTCTAGTAGCGTCATCTAAAAAGATGAAAAAAGGAGTCATCATTTTTCCGGCAAATTGGACAGTTTTAGCCTTCTTTGGTGGGTTCGCCGCGTGTGGTCTACTGCTTCGACCTCTCTTTGATCACTGGAGTGTTCCAAAGGATCCATGTTGCGTCAGAAGCTAAACAACGATGGAAATATTTCAACAACAACATAGTTCCCCAAATGAGCACCTCTAACTATCTCACGGACCTCGTGCTCTTCCGTGGTAGAAATTTGCGGGACATCGAAGGATAAAAGTGTATATGGCATCCAAGTATTTCTAGATTCCATTGAGCGATATCTTCTTTAATGAGATAATTGTAGAATCGACGAATATGCTTCTCCATACGCTTTTAAAACAGTTGACTACGAGAAGAATGTTTTTAAAAACAAATTGTAAAAAAGTTCATTGGCTGTAGGTAATAGGACGGACCCACCATAGACTGTCGCCTCAGCAGCACTCCTGCTTCGAACTCTTAGTTGGTTGAGTTTGTACGAAAAATTTAAATTTTTTTTTGGCAATTTTTAAATAAAAACCAAAATTTCATTTATAAAGGCTTTGTTGGCGTTTTTATTTCAGTTGCCCAATTCAGTGAAGACTACTATGGAATATTTCTGTAGAAGAGCGTAATAATAAGTTTCGGAATTTCACCAATGTATAGTAAATATAGCAAATGGTGAATGATCAATCAACTGAGGCTTATTAGATATGAAAGCATCCTGTACGCATTCCATAATCCTTACAGTAGCGCCCAGTAATCAGAAAAAGTATTAAAAAATATTCCACAGTGCATGCAAATACCCGAGAGAAGAATTGATGTTCAAAATACGTGACATTGAAGGCACTACATACATATGTATGTACCGAACCAAAGGATCGAAGCGAAAAAGGAAAGGGTACAAGGATTTATAATTTATGCGCGAGTAAACGCCCAAAACGCAAATAACAAGCGATCACGCACACGATACAAGCTGATCAGCATACAACAGCAACAACAAGAGTACAGGATACAGAATGCCAGCTTGTGCTTGTGCGCATGCGCGCAACCCTTCAGCACCGCTACGCGATGCGCGCGATTTTTCATTGTCTGCGGCAGCGCAGAACGCGAAGGATTTGCTTCCTGCCAAGCATTTTGTGAATAAATTAAAATTTATGACGATTGGCATTAGTGAAACGAACGCCACGATCGGTGCGTGTGAGGGGAACACGAAGCTAGGCTGGGCTGGCGTAACAGATGTGTCAGCGCGCTGTGGCAGATAGGCGAAGCATTCGTGATGCCACTTGATTAAGTGCTATGTCAGCGTGAGCGCGAAAGGATCGTGGATTTAGTTAAATTTCGCTAACGGTCGCTGGTGCAACGTGACGCAAGACGAGAAAGTTATAAATTTTTATGCACAAAATGCTTATAAATGAAATAATAACAAATATAAAATTAATTTGCGTGCATTTTTTTATCTACACTGTTGTGCAAAAAAATTGCAGTGCATGTGCGGTGTCGTTGTAAAAGTTTATCTGTGCAACTGTTATTTTGCATTTAATTTAATTTAATTGAATTAAATTAAAACAAAAAATTTAAAAGATAAATAAGTAAATAAATAAACAATTTGTGTGCAAACGTCGGTGCAATAAAACTCAATTAGCACCATGCCTCATTTACATTCATATCGCCTTAATGCAAAACACCAACGCGGCAGCAAAGCAATTCTGCTCAAATTGCGTACGAACACGCACCGTTGCCTACGGCATTTTTAATTATCGTGCGGAAACTTTAAATGAATGGCTAGTTGATAAGCGCGTGCACGAATCGCTTAAGCTCGTCGGTTATCAGCTTCGTTGCATTAATGCGGCGCAGCAGTGCTGGTTCGTCTTCGCACTGGCAATTAAAGAAAAATATAAATTGCAAAAATGCTGCACTTTAATGCAAACACAAGTCATTAAATTCGTTTTAATGAACTCAATGATACGCTCAGCTACTTCGTCGGCATTAAGGGCCACTAATTAGAAAGCGGCCATTAACGCCAAATATTGGCATTATGTAAATGATGCTTGAATGCGAATTCCGCTAGATGTGTAATCAGTTGATGGCAAGCATGCGGAAGTAATGCGATTGCAAAAGAAAAGAAAGAATTTATCAAATTATAGAGCAGAACATGTGAAGCGTCTGTTGAAAGGTAAAAAATAGTTTACCTACAGGGTGGTCAATGTTCTGCAAAGGTATCTGGAGTATATACAAACCGCTTTGGCTTAATTTATAAAATGGGTAAGATTAAGCTTAACATCTCACTCTTCCAACACTACATATGTATATGGCATGACAGCACTGGAGATATACTTACGACTACAACGACATCTATTGACAAAATACGAAAGGACTTTTTCGGCTACCCAATATTAACCCAAAACGGAATAAATGCAAAAAATTAAATTTTTTTTTAAATTTTTATTTTTGGTTTTGCAAAAAATTAAAAAATTTTTTTATTTTTTTTTTTATTTATTTTTATTTTTTTTTATTTTTTTATTTTTAATAATTTTTTTTATTATTTTTTTTATTTTTTGTTTTTTAGTTTTATAAAATTTATATTTTTGTTGAGTATTGTTTATGCTTTTAAATATGGTTTCTAAAAAACTTACTTAACCGCAGTTAAATTTTCCGAGTCAAAATCTGAATTTTCTCATTTTATTTATTGTAGTCAAAAAATAGATTTTGGCCTTCAATATCAAAATAAACTGCTTTGCTTGAGTTATTGGCCGAACTTTTAAATAAACTTCTTATTACTGGATCCGTTGATACTAACAATAAGTTGCAAAAGATTCTTCATTGTGTTAGACTGCGAATTTTTGGGAGTATGATTCAAGCGAAATATTCTTAAATCTGTGTTTCGGGCTTCTAAAGCTTCTTCAGACATCATTCCGATTGGAAGTGGTACAAATTAAACGCTCCGCTGCGTGAATAAAAATCCTGTACACTGAGGAAGGCATGTCAAACCATGGATAATCTGCTACAAGAATCAGTGCAGTTTCGAGATCTTCTTAGTATAATCAGCATATGAATGTCTATGGTCCCTTTATATTAATTCCTGTTTAATTCCGGTTATTTGTGCAGACAATATACATATGTATAATTTTCAAAAAACCCTCGAGCCATATTCCAACTTCTAATGTTGCCAGAATCTTGCATAGGAATGTTTACCAATAATGCCATTTCAACATATAAAAGGCAGCAAGTCCCACTATGTAAAGTATATGTAGAGTCCGAATTTTATTTTATTTTAGGCGTGACCTTAAACTTTTCCAACGATTATCGTAAACTCTCACTTGTGGTCAGCTTAAAAGCTGCTCATTCCGGTAAACAAGTTGTGGATCAATGAAACTTTGACGATAGGTTGGCTTAGACAAGAGCGTCAAATTTTTATATTTGTCATCATCCAATGAGATTTGGCTAAACGCATCTGGATGGACCTCAACAATTCGAGTTATGGTACGGTCTATTACAATTGAGCTTCTGTAAAACGTTCATCCATTCTAATTGAGTCTGTGTAGCACTTCTTTTTCACAGATAGCAAAATATTGTATATTTGGAAGATAATAACATTTCGCAATCCAGCAAATTATATTGAAGTATGATTGTATTTTGTTTCCTCGATACATGAGACCGTTGTTTTTCCGAAACGGCTGAACTCTCTGAGATAACATCATAATTTTTCGGGTAACAATCAAATAAGATTTTCGTTAATAATTTTGATTTTTAAGAAACTCTGAAATCAAATTTTTTTCACCAAAACTGAACAAAATTTTTACTAGTACTGCACTGATTTCCTGTATTCATCTATAAATATAATAATTTTTTTTTTTGATTTTCGGTTTTGAGATAATTCTAAACAAAATAATACTTTGTATCACTATTTTCGATAAATAGAAGTTTTATAGCTACAGAGTCCAGAACGAAGTTGGGCAAGGATTTCTCTGTAAACACGGTTAAACTCGAGCTCTACGTCTGCAATAAGTTGTGGTTTGATTACGAGTATGCCATTCACAGTAGGGGCCGGTAGAGGTGTTGATGGCCATTATAAATGACGGTCACTACGTTGCTAAAGTTTGTTGCGTTCGAATCTGGTCGATGTACTGTTCGATGTCGTCGACGTATGTAATCAAAGAAAGACTACTTGATGTGCTTAAGAGCCGACTCCACTTTTGGCAGACGAAGCCTGGGTAATTGCTACGAAAACCAGTAATTTTTCTCTGTTTGCAATACATGAATTGGGCCTTCGCTTTTTGAACCACTATAGTTCGCAAAGTTTAGCACAGATAAATTTTCAAGACAGTGCTAAAATATGCGAACATATTATCTGGATCGGGCTACTATAGCATATAGCTGCCATACAAAGTAATCTATCAAAGTTATGATAAAAGTATTCATGAACTATCTATTTCCCTATCAAGTGTATTTAATTCGACTTAAAGGTTGTTGTTAACTGTGCCTAAAAAATAAGGTGACATTTGAATTTAAACTGCGCGCGTTGAAGGATTTGGAGAATTATTTTTTTTTATGTTGATAGTACTGTCAGTCACATTTATGTCAAATTTCATGTCAAAATATTCATAGTGTTTGAGATACGTGTCGTTTTGTGAGCTGCTAAAAGTGAGTTTTTCGTTTTTTGCGATGTCGAAATTTGTTGAGCAAAGAATTTGCATTAAATTTTGTTTACGGAATCAATTTTCTGCTTTGGATACGTTGAGCAGGGTGCAGAAAGTCTTTGGTGTCTAAAAAAAATGTTTACAAGTGGTATAGTGAGTTCCAAGCCGGCCGTGAACGTGTCGAAGACGAAAAGCGTCCATCAAATCAAAGATTTGGTGTTGAAAACCCGTCGATTAACAATTATAAACCTTGCTGATGAAGTTGGCATATCGAAAGGCTCAGCCAATATAATTTTGAAGAATGTTTTTGGCCTCAAGCGCGTCAAATCTCGACTGGTACCGAAAACATTGAATTTTTTGGAAAAAATGCGTCGCGTTGAAGTGTGTGAAACGACGCTTTCCGACTACCAGGGTGTCATGAAATGCATTATAACTGGCGATGAGACTTGGATCTATGCTTACGACCCCGAAACTACCAATCAATAGAGTGAATATTGTGCCAAAAGAGAGCCGAGACCAAAAAAAACGTGCCTAAGTCGCTTAAAAATCAAGGTCTTATTGACTGTTTTCTTCGATTATCGTGGTGTTGTGCATTATGAATTCCTTCCAACTGGCCAAACAGTCAACAAGGAATATTATTTGAACGTTATGCGTCGTTTTCGTAACGCTATCCGCCTAAAAAGGCCGGAATTGTGGAAAGACAATTCTTGGTTTTTACACCACGATAATGCACCATCCCACACTGCCCTCGTAATTCGTGATCATTTCGCTAAAAACTCAACCCATATCGTTCCAAAACCACCGTATTTACCTGATCTGGCGCCGTGCGACTTCTGGCTGTTCACTAAGCTCAAAAGACCGCTCTGGGGACACCGTTTTTATACGATAGAGGAGATTCAAGCCGCAGCGAAGACGGAACCAGTGTTTCGAAGATTGGAAAATCTGTTGGCATAAGTGCATTACTTCGGGAGGGGATTACTTTGAAGGGGATGTAATTGATTTGGAAGAATAAATAAAGAATTTTCAAAATAAATAAAATGCCCTTAGGAAATTGAGGAAATATACACACAAATTTGCATTCAAATACTTATTATTTGTATATATTGAAATATACTATATATACGAACATATATGTAAGTAATTCCATATGCGTATATAATATATGGTTATCGCCTTTCCGCCTGCATTAGCATCCACTTTTTTATTGTAGCGAATGTGGAACATCAACATTTTGACGGTTTGTAAAGAGGCCTTCACGGCGCTTTGCATCGCTCACGCTGCATTTGCCATGAAGTTAATAATAGTAGCAGTAATAATAATAATAATAATACTTAGTACAATGCTGGAGTGGAGTGAAGCAGCACTTTGCCTTTGTGCGCTGTGTAAAGCTTTGCCAGCAAACTTTGCACAAAGTGGCGGTTGCGTAGCTCAAAAGTACATTTTACATGTGTGTAAGTGCGCGCGTGTGAGTGATGTGAGCGGCTCAGCGCGCAAACAGCCATGCAACAACAAAAACTAAACCGAAGAAAAAACTTAAAGCCGCTATAACAATTGATGTGTAAGCTCCACTCTGCTAGTGCTTAAAACTTGCCAAGTTTCCGGATTACTTTCCACTACCACACACGCACACATGCACACAAACACATATGTTTATGGTGTGTGCCTGTGAGTGTATTTGTGGTGAGTACGCTCCACTTTGCTGGCATTTTCTTCATTTGTAGGCGCATACTTTTCACATATGAGCAAGCAAAAAGAACACCAACACACACAGGCACACATATAACTGTACTTTGGCATGTAAATATTTGGCCACTACACACGCACACCCATACATACAAGTATGTGTATGCAAACTAATTTTTATTGCCTTGATTTTTAGCCAGTCAACCGTCCGTCCAATGTTGTTGTTGTTTGAATGTTGGCTTTCTCTGCGTTTGCTCAGAAACTTTTCACTTTGGCTTCTTTGTTATGTTTCTAATTTCTTTGCGTGAATACTTTTGTGTGAAGAGTGCATGAAGAGTATGAATCCTTTTTCCGCACGAGGTCCTTTGTATTGACTTGAATGCAGCAAAGTTCTGATGAAAAGATTCTTTTAAATTCGGGTTAAACGATGCTAAAAAGCTCGCTTAAAGGTTGCTAAAAATATAAAGTGAAATTCTTTAGACTACTTATCTTTGATTTGATATGGGTTACTGATATTAATAAACAACTGAAATTATTTCGAATTTAGACTGTTTGCTACCAATTCTTAAATATATCGAATCACAGTATGCTCTTTATATCATTTCTTACTTCAAATTTATTCCAACCTAAAAACGAGTATTCTATCGCTTTGAAAGTATTAATTCTTAAGCGATAATTTTTGGTGTTAGAAAGAAATTTGATGTGGAATTGACTTCAGTTTTCGAATGAATTCTCCAAAACCACTTCCTGAACCACATGTTGGTTCACCAACATAACTTCTTTCGTCAAAAACAATTATAATATTCAAGATATACCATAGTATTTGTTTATTTGACGACGTTGAGAGCAAATATATACATATGTCGTCCAAAAAGTCCTTTCGTATTTTGTCAATAGATGTCATTGCAATCGCATATCTCTAGTGCTACCAATCACATTGTCATACCATACCACGTAGAGTCAAAAAGGTGAGATTTTAAGCTTCATTTAGCCGAAAAAAACTTAAATTCGGAGAACTTGAAAAAGCGTTACAACTGTTCTGAAATTAGTGAAAATAATGTAGAAATTCGCTCTATTTTAAACTTTTGTATAAAAAAAGGATGAATGCCACGCGAGCCACCAATGAAATTTGTGAAGTTTACGGAGACGATGCTGTAACAGTTCGTGTAGCACAACAATAGTTCGCTCGCTTCCGTTCCGGAAATTTCAATGTGAAAAATGCACCTCGCTCTGTTCAACCTATCGCTGAAAGCGTCTATAAAATTATGAAAAATATTGTCCAGGACCATCACATAAGCAGCCATGACATCGCTAAGGATCTTAACATTCATAATTAAACGGTTTTGAACCATTTAAAAACGGCTGGCTACAGAAAGCAGCTCGATGTTTGGCTACCAAATGAGTTATCTGTGAAAATTTTAATGGGCCAAATAAACATCTGCGATTCTTTGCTGAAACGAAATGAAATCGAACCCTTTCTGTAGCGAATGGTAACAGGAGACGAAAAGTGGAGCAAATACGACAATAATATTCAGTAAGGGTCATGATCCAAGCATGGTGAAGCTCAACAAATGGTCGCAAAGTCAAGACTAACGCCTCGAAAGGTTATGCTGAGTGTTTGGTGGGATTGGAAAGGAAATCATCCACTAAGAGCTGCTCTAGACTGGTCGAACGATTGATTTTACGTTTAACTGTCAACAACTGATGAGAGTGAAAAAACTACCAACTGATCAACAGAAAGGGCTTCGTCTTCCATTCGGACAACGCTAGACCACACACATCTTTTATGACTCGGCAAAAACTGGGAGAGCTAGGCTAGACAGTTTTGATGCATCCACCATATAGTCCTTACCATGCACCATCGGACTACACCATTTGCTTCGGTAAATGCAGAACTCCCTTAATGGAGTAAAGTTGACTTCAAGAGAAGGCTGTGTAAATGACGTGTCACAGTTTTTCGTCGAGAAACGGGAAAAGGTATACACTGACGGAATAATGTCTCCAGCGAAAAAATGGCAAAAAGTGGTGGACCAAAACTGTATCCTCTTTTTATATTCTCTGTAGACCAAGAAACCAGTGCCAACGCAAGTGCAACTAAATATCGCTAAAAGTTGATACTTATTCTTTCAATCAATATCTAGATATATTTAACCGAAAGGCATAAAAGTCATAAAAAAATTTGTGATTTTTCTCTTAGAAGAATATTCATCAATTATTTAAATATACTGTGGGCAAAATATAGTAAGATTTTTAGCTGAAATTCGCGCGAATCCCCATTCTCAGCATTTTTTTGGGGTTGATATGACTGTCAGTGACTTCTGTGCCAAATGTCACATCAAATTAACCATTTATATTTAGTATATGCTTGTTTTTTTGAAGTAAATAAAGTACATTCGGCGATTTTTACGACGAATGCAATTATTCAACACAGAAGTTCCATTAAATTTTGTGTGCAGAATCATATTTCTGGTGTCGAAACATTCAAATTGTTTGAAAAGGTCTTCGGTGATAATTATTTGTCGCGAGTAAGTGTTTTTCATTGGTACAAAGCATTCAAAAGGAGTCGAGAACGTGTTGACGACGAACCACGTCCAGGAAAGCCTTCAAAATCAACAGATGATCAACACGCCAATAAAAGAAAGCAATTGGTAATGAAGAGAATCGACGATTAATAGTCAGAGATCTTACTAGCATGATTGGTATATCGAAAGGATCAGTGCGAACTATTTTCAAAGATCATTTGGGCCAAAGAGAAGTGAAAGCAAATCACTTAATTTTTTCGAAAAACAGCGTCTCGGTAATGTTTGTTAAAGAATGTTTTCCGACTACCTGAACGTCATAAAATGTATTACTACTAACAAAGAGTCTTGAATATATTCTTACCACCCGGAAACAAACGATCCATCGACCGAATATGGTGCCAAAGATGAGCCAAAGCTGAAAAACCAAGTCAAACAGGTCAAAAAATCAAGGTTATGTTGACAGTTACCTTCGATTACCGAGTTTTGTTGTACTCCGAATCCCTTCCGACCGGCCGAACTGTCAACAAGGAATACTTTTTGAGTCTTATGTGTTGCTTACGCGAAACTAATCGTAAAATGAGGCCGGAATTATGGGCCGACAACTCTTGCTCTCCGATAATGCACCGTCGCATATGCATTGATTCTTTGTGAGCTTTTCGCCAAATTTTCAACTAATATCGTGCCACAACCACCATGGCTATTCAGCAAACTCAAGCGACCACTCTGAGGAAGCCGTTTTGAGTCATTTGAAGACATTAAACGTGAATAGCTACGCGCTTTGAAGGCTCTTTCAGAAGTTGACTTTAAAAACTATTTCAAGGTTTGGAAAAAGCTTTGATCGACATAGACTTTGAAGTATAAAAAAGAATTTCCAAATTAAGAACAAAGTCATGCTATTTTATTGCATTTATAATATGTTATATGTATAGGTTATATAGTTATTTTTATACCTTATGCTAAAAGATGAAACGGTATGACTTACAGTCCGCCAATCCCATTTGTTCACTCCAAAAATCACCTTAAAAATTCCCTTTTGCCGTTTGAATAAAATATTCAGCTCTTTGTAGTAAATTGAAAGCACTAACCTTCGCAGAATGAAGAGCCAGAATTGAGGCAGCGACGAGTGGCACACAATGCGAAGCAACGGCTCGAATTGCGAATCAGACGAGAAATATTGCTTGATTGAATCGAATTGAATGATATTAAAATTGAAATTTGTGCAAAATGCAAAAGCGTACAAATCTAAAACTCGCACACAAAGCTGCTTGTTACTTGGCTACAGGTTTGGCGTTGCCACATGTTTGTATAAATATATGCATGTGTGTTTGTGTGTGTGTATGTGCATTTGTAATCGCCTGCTAAGCACACGAATTTGCCTTTCATTTGTATGCATGCGTGACTCAAGGTATGAGAAAATGTGTGTTGGAGAGTTGTTGTTGTTGTAGCAGCGTGTGTCGCATAAAGTCAAATTTGTTACCGATTCTTATCAAAAGCTTGTGGAGTCATGTGTCGTCTTCTTAAATGTAAACTCATTTCTAAGCCACAGCCATACACATGCATATAAACAGTCACACACACACATATATACTCGTATGTGTAATTTGCCACATAAGCCAGTTACTTTGTGTGTATGTATATGTGTGCGTTCGCTTGTCCTGTCGTGTAGCTCCGCTATTGTGCCACTTCATCCCTGCCGTTCACATTTTTCATTTGCTGATTTTTTGGGTTTTTTTTTTCGGAATTCTGTTTTTGCTTCTGTGTTTTTTGTTTTTTGTTGCTGTCAAAAACGAGGGTCGAATGTCAATTGATTTGAGTTTGCCATTTTCGTTCATTGCTCCGCTTTTCGTTTCACTTGATACCCATGCCATGCGGTTTGGTTGTTTTTCTATGGAAAATGTCAAAAATAAAATTGAAATGGCGGTCGTCTTTGTGGCGAAAAAGGACGAACATTTTCATTTGAAGCGTAAAGTACCTTTGGCGCACAGGTAGAAAAGTCATTTCATTTATTACTCATTGCTTTTGGTTATTAGTGTTGCACAGTGGGTGTGGCCCTCCTTCGGACTGACAGTTGCCGCATTACAAGTAAAACGTTTTAATGTTGCTACAACAAACAAACATAAGCCAAGGCGAGTAGATCAGAAATGGATTACAAAGTTTGACAGAATTGGTGTACCCACAAACAGTAAGAGATTTGGTGAGGCAGTTCAGAACCCATGTGTGGAATGTATGCTTGGTTGACTGACTTTTGGTTAATTGTACGTTTGAGGTTAGTTTTAAGCCACATTATGCACAATTTATACAAAATTGATTGAAGTTAACAGTTGTCATATGATCAAATATAACCGGGATTAACTAAAAAAAATGTCTCGTATCTTAATATCAAACTTTTTTATCTCGTCTTTTGAGCCGATAATTTAATATAATTTTCCATAAAATGATTAACCTGCCCTGGTAGGTAGCTATTCACAAGAAAGTTGGTCGTTATCGTGGTGCAGCTTCGGAGTTTAAGTCTCTTGAGGACTTTCACGTTAAACTTGACGATGGCGCTTTGTCCAGGTGGAACATAATCATGGATGAATATGCCTTTGATGTCAAAAAAGACAATGAGCATCGTTTTCACTTTGGATGCACGGTCTTCATCAGCAACCTCTTCCAAGCCTTCCAAAAAGACCTGGCGCCTCCGAAACACGCCACTTCTTTGTAAAGCAAGGAGAAGGTAAGCCTGCTTGATCATATCAAATGTCTCTATCGCAGATTTGCACAGAATTTAATCGCGAACCTCTGCTATACAGAGGACTCAGAGGAGAAACCAATTTAGCAGTTTCTTCAGCCGCATTTGCCTAATGCAATTAATTCCGCCATTTTGGTTGATTTTATGTCAAAATTTTTCAAAATAAAACATTTTTGAAGTAATTTTTAGTAATATTGACGAGTTTGCCGTTCTTGCCCGCATAAAATTACCGTGCCATTCTGATTAGATAGACCAGACTGCCGTAGAAGTTGACTTTATGTCGAATGTATTGATCGGTTAATTCATTTCAGTACCAAGAAATTGTTAAACCGGTGTAAGTGCTCTTCTAACCCCCATAAACGAAATATAAAATTTCCGTCCTTTCAATGGCTCTAACTGGATAGTATCTTTGGACTCCACATTTCTGGCTCTAACTATATAGTATCTTTGGACTCCATATTTCTGAACGTCCAGGTGAAATAGCGAAAACACCAAAATACCAATAGCCAATATTGATCTACAGAAGCTTTTCGTCTTGCTTCCCAAAAAACTGAATATAAAAGTCTAAGTGTGATCCCTGCGCCTTGTTGAGGGATCAGCCATCTAACCTAACCTACCTAGAGTCATCAGGTTTTTTAAAAACGGCAATATAAGCCATGAATGATGTTATGTTTGCGGCTTTCGGAAGTCAGTGCTCAAATGGAGAGCCTTAAAAAAATTGGTGAGTTAAGATTAAGTAGCCGGTGTTAAAATTGGCCTTTAGGTGAAATCACATATCTCCGACCTGACAGGCTTATGTGACATTGCAAAATACACGAAAACTGGACACAACCACGCCTACTTTCCATATAACACCTTTCAAAATTCCTTCTGATTTTTTTACTTGCTTTGTGCATTATTTTTTCAAGTAGTTCGTTGTACAAAAAATTGCTAAAGTCACCATATGAAAGTTGAATCTTAAAAGCTTTCCTTTGAACAAATTTGAGCGAAGTGAAAACTGAGTGATTCGTTGCGCACCTGTCCATTGCTAATGCGATACTTCCATTTCGTTTGATCGTAAATAGATGTCACTAAGCATAAACACGTGTATATATTTATTTTTAGTATATATGTACTGACACAAGTACATAAAAATTACAACTGTTCATACTTGTATGTATGTATTATGTCATAGGCAGTCCCTCAACACTTTCGCGTTCGCTTCCATTTGCATTTCGCAGAAAGCATTCAACTCAATTACTTTGATACCTTTCGCCTCAGACATTTGTTGCATCTGAAGGCGTACTCTTACTCTGGTGGAGTGTCTGCGTGAAATGATGGAAACATTGTCAGTTGTTGGTTAGAAGCTGATTTGTACAAAAAATTAGAATTCAATTTGCAAAATACGATTTGAGGTGCGCACGAGTATATTCTCATATAGTACTTAGATACGACAATAAACAAATTTAATGGATAGATGTATGAGAAGCTATATATTAAGGTGGTTCTGAAATGAAGAAAAATGTTTTAAGAGGTTATATACGACTAATTAAGAGTGGGAGAATGGAGCTATATATAGAAGTGCAATTGAGGAAAGTTCTTTGAACGCCATTCACTTGGGAGTGTCCAGAAGCGATTCTCTTAATTCAAATAATGTATACTGCGACGAATATAATCCAATCAGTTTAGGGTTATACTTGAAAAAGCTTCCTAAATCTTTTGAATTTTCACTTTTAAACTGGATGTTGACCACTACGCCTTAAAATTAGTTAAATTTTCACTGACCACAATAAAAGTAAAATTTGCATTATCTCGGCACAAGATATCCATAAAAAGAGTGAACTTGAAAAAAAAAAAATTTTTAAGAACCACCCTGATACAAAAACCTTCACTGACCACAATAAAAGTAAAATTTGCATTATCTCCGTATAAGATATTGATAAAAGAAGTGAACTTGAAATAAAAATTAAGAACCACCCTAATACAGACACCTTCACTGAACACAATAAAAGTAAAATTTGCATTATCTCCGTATAAGATATTGATAAAAGAAGTGAACTCGTAAATAAAAATTAAGAACCACCCTAATACAGACACCTTCACTGAGCACAATAAAAGTAAAATTTGCATTATTTCCGTATAAGATATCGATAAAAGAAGGGAACTTGAAAAAAAAATATTTGTTAACGACCACCCTAATACAAAAACTGACCGTTACCAAAGGAAAATTTGCATTATCTCCGAGTGAGATCTCCATAAAATGAGTGAACTTAAAAAAACAATTTAAGGACCACCCTAATACATCTACCTACTTTGTACGTACCTTAGGGTGAGTAAAAAATATTTTTTTTTTCACTCGGTACTCTGAAAACTAGGTTCTAAACACCTTTAAGAAAGTCTCTCATAATCCAACTTCAGTCGTAAATAACTATTAAATTGTTAAGTTTACGGAAGCATCTTGGGAGACTTCTGTGTAGAGAATTCAATTTTCTACAAAATCTATGAAACGAAATATTTTTGCAGGTTTTTAGAAGAGAGATATGAATTTTTCTAACAGATACTAAGAAGAAAAAAATTGAAAAGTGTAAAGCGGAGAACCATCAGGCTACAATTAAAAGCTCATACTAGAAGAGATCTCTTTAGAGCTGTCTAGGAACCTAGTTTTAAGAGTACCAAGCTAAATAAATTTGCGAATTTTTTCACACACCTTAATGTACTCGAATATGTTAATAGAGTGAGCTGAATTGAATAATTTCTTTGGAAAAATGATGGCCCAGACCAAGCGCGCTTGTCACTCCACAGAAAAAGGATATGGCGATACACACACACACACATGCATTGATGTATGCGTCCACATGTGCGGCCGCTAAAAGCAACTGACAAAAAGGCAACAGCTCAGAGCCAGCATTTGTAGGTGATACATTTTACCGTTATTGTTAAAATGAGCAACAACAACAACGACAACAACATGTCACGGGATGCACGCGCTCACATCTCATTAATTTGTGATTGATATGTTGGAGCGAGCTTGTATATGTGTGTGTATGTATGTGAGGCACAAATGGAATTGAAGTGTGATCCCATTAGAAACAGACAACAGCAACAACAACTAAGCAGCTATAATAATAGCAACCAACGCACACAACAATACTATTTATTATACACCTACACGCTTGTATGAAAATACATATGAACATATACATATGTGTGTGTGCATACGCTTGTTAGCAGCTACCGATTTCAAAATGTCGTCAATTCTTAACATTTGATGGATTTTCCTGCAGTGACATAAGTCACTAAAATATCTTATTACAAAGGAAACGAATGGCGCGCGCGCTCTGTGGGCGGGGGTCGCTGTGTTTGCGATTATTTGCAAGCAGCCATTTTTATTTAGTGCAAAACACACATGCCTGTGTATGTGTGTGCGTGTGTGGCACACATGTGCGTATTTATTTTTCAAATTCGATTTCTGTTGCCTTGTCGCAAATTGACACCCTCTCACCGGCGCACCAACCACCACCATCGCCGCGCTCAAGTGCGTTGCGAGCCGCGGCGCTCATGCCGGAAGCGTGAAAATCTATACACTCACACCAGCTAGCGGTAATCAACAATCAGTAACCAGCATGCGGAGGGGTGGGGGAGGGGCGGTTGGACTGTGAATAGAACAAATGGAAAATTACGCGCGATTCGAGACGTTGACTTGACTGCGCCAACACGTGCGAGGACACATATGTGATTGTGTGTTTGTGCATTTGTAAGCATGCTCAGCATAACTTCAAATTCACGATTCGCGAATTCACGCACTGACGCCAACAGCGGCGGCCAGCAACATTTCGGTGACACTTCTGCTCATGTGTGAGACGCAGCGACTCTCCACCCCAAATTTTCGCAAATGTCTCGTCGATACATCAATGCTACAAAACTCCACGGCAATGCTACATATTTTCATATATTCCAGATACATACTTGTATGTATAAATAATTATATATGTGCATTTTATGTGCCTGTGTTTATTATCATTGCAGTTGACACGTCTGTATTTGCAAGCTTTTTTCTTGCTTTTGTCATTTGCCCAATTTCATCGATTCAATTTTGCGAAAACTCTTTGATATCTTGATGTTTGTGCGTGTGTGTGCTCTTAAGTTGGTAATGAAATTTATCGTGTGCACTTAGTATGATTTTATTACAAGATATATCACCATCACAATATACATATGTATATTTATGTACATAAAATATATATCTAATATATTTTCAAGTACTGAGTCTTCTTGCTACTTAAATACTACTTTCATTAAGAGATAAATATGAAATATTCATATGATAATACTCTCATATTTAGACACTTAAACGATAACCAAAAATTGCTTAGAATCTAATATTCGAAGGGCGATTATTTGACCAAAAATCACATTTCAACCATTAACCACTCCCCGTATTCACCAGATATGGCACCGTGCGAATTCATCCTTTTCGGAAAAATGCATTTGCCCACGAAAAGAAAGTGTTATGCAAACGTAGAGGCCATTCAATAGGCTTGCAACGGCGTACTGGCGGCCATACTGGCCAACGAGCTATAACACTCGTTCGTCATGCTTTTGGACGATGCAAAAAGCTGTATTGAAGCAGAAGGATACTATTTTGAATAAAATAAATAGAGTTCGCCGAAAAGCATTTGTTCTGTTTTTTTTTAAGTCCTGTTTACTTTGGAACGCACCCGTTCAACAAGAGCGCATTTCACACCAAGCTCTCAAATTGAAAGCGTACAAGCGTACGTTTAAGATCTTAGCGGACAATCCCGCTTCGATTCATTCCTTGGTGCTCCAAATACACGTGTCATTCGCCAGTTACCAGTCGAAATGCTCGAACGAGTCATCGAAAATTGAACCCAACGAATAGACAATCTGAGACGTAGCGGCGGTTAATATTTGAAGGAGATAATCTTCAAGAAATAATAGCCAAAGAGTGTTTTTTTTGAATGATAATAAATATTCGGATTTTGTAATGTTAGCTTGGATAATAATCCAACTCAAATTCATGAAGATATCTTCTCAAATAAAAAGTTCTCCAATCAAGCACTTGTTTCCGATCGTTCAGTTTGTATGGCAGTTTTATGCTATAGTAATCTGATATCAAAGGCTCCGAAGCCTGAGGATAAAAGGGCTTGTGCAAAATTTCAGATCAATGTCTCAAAAACTGAGGGTCTAATTCTCGTATATAAAGACAGGTGAACAGACCGAGTTCGAGATGCCTACGACAAAATCTGAATACACATGTGGCGAAATATACTGCTCTTCTTCCATCATATCAGGGTGTATGTCCCTTCTTTTCTACCTTCATCCAGATTTAGTCTTGTGCGACTTATTTTTGTTTCAAAAAACGGGCAAACGTCACATAACTGCAGAAAATTGAGTCGATTGTGGATGTAATCGCCGCCACATTTCACACCTCCAACTCACGTTTTTTCGAACAATTTTGAGTAGTCGATGTCAGTTCACGGGCTTATCCTTAGAGCCCCCGGCAGTGAATGTTTTGCGTACCAGTATTTCTTCATTGCAATGATCCTAACTCTACTCTTGTACATTATGGATAAAAAGTTTGGTATGGCAAAGGTGAGCTCTATCGAGATCATTCAATGCCATCAATTTCTAGCCCTTTATTGTTCATTGTTGGTCGAAATAGCATTTTCACTATTTTGCAACTTTTTGTTAAGATACACATATTTTTACCTCAACATGTTTTCAACTATCGTAATTTTCTCTAATAGTGGAGATAGCCTTATTGAAATTCGTGTGGCAGTTAAGCGACTTAAAATTTGTCGGTAGTTCAAAACTTTTGGTCGAGGATAAGTTTTATGCTGGGTCAAAGCCACATATTCGTTCCTTTCATGCCAACAATGTCTATCACAAAACTCCTGTGCTTTCAAAAGAATTTCAAAGTGCTTCCCCTTATCAGTCTCGTATACATATCATATTTTCTTTGAGCTCGGAGACTGTCATCAAGTTTTGATTGTTGTTTAAAAGACTGTTAGAGTAAACATTTATATTTTACATTAAGATTGGACTTGCGAGCAGTGGTTCCACCACTATTATTTTATTAGTTAATAATTGGCTTTCATAAGTAGAAAGGCATGCCATGGCAGTCAACCTCGCTTTTAACTTATTGGAACAGCACTAAGAAGTTCAATATCCTATAGTTTCATAAATCGCGTTTTGTTGCTATCGAGAAAATAGTGGGCTTTAGGTATTATGCGGAAATACAATCGGTGTCTTCAGATTATCCGACGAATAGAGAACATCAAAGCCTTTTCCAATAATTTTTTTGGCCGACTAAAAATTCCGACCTGTTTCAGTTAAGTAGATCCGTCTATCTTGGGAACGGGATATTCCCATATACTGCTGTAGATGCTTTGTACGAGCCCTAAATATTATCAACATATCATTGCGGATACGTGAATAGTTCCATTATAAAATATGCTCCCGCCGTTAATGAACAACGTTCAACATAAGCTTTAAGCAGCTCACTGGATCAGTAACTAGCACAAGCGCATGGCATAGTGTGGCACGAAATTGGCGCCAAAATCTATTATTATTATTACGTGCATTACATACATACATATATTTTTGTGCTGCTTTCATTATTTCACATCCTCCACAACCTGCGGCGCTGGCAAAAGCAAAGCGTTTGGTTACAACATTGCTGGCTCCTTTTTGTCTTCTCTCTTACGAGACTTTATAATTTCATTCGCCATTAAAAATTTTACTCCTGCCTGGCGGATGCTGCGTTGATGAGTGCAAATTCATGAGAGAGCATAGTGTGGCATGTGCACCGAGTGGCAAGCTCCAGCACCAGGAACAGCACCAGCTGTGGCAGCAATGCCGGCAAACGACGACGACGACAGCGATGAGGCAAGCAAGTAAATGAATAGAATGAATGAAACGAAATGAATAAAAGATAATGAGAGAATTTGCGGCTGATGAAGTTAGTTGCTGGTGTTATTGTTGTTGTCATTGGTGTGGCTGTGCCACACGAAATGCTGGCTGAAGGCTGGGGTAATGAAAGCTGGATAGAAAAGCGCCAAATGAGACCAGCACGGAAACGGCACAGCACAATTCGAGTGCACTTTGCCATTGCCGACTCGTTGGACGGCGCGGTGGGCGGTGGGCGGCAGGCGGATTGCGGGCATTATTGCTGCTGCTGTTGTTGGTTTAGTGGCTTGTTTTGTTCGGTCGTTGATGAGATAATGGGCCGGCATTTTCTGCTCTATATGCTACTGCTTAACGAGCTCGCCGCCCAACCGCCTTTCGCGCTGGCACCCCCTGGTCTGGTCTTTCGGGTTTCCCGCTAAAAAGTGAATTATTTTAAATGTGGGTTTCAAGGTCAAGGTGACGTTGTCTTTTTTCGTTTTTTTTGCTTTGCGCCAATTCTACGCGAAAGAGGCGAACGCACCCACAGCCGCCGCCGATGCTATGGTAGTTGTCAGCGCGCTCGGTTAGTCACTTTTACTTATCTCATTTCAATCAATTATTTCATTGCGAGCTCATTATCGCACGCGGATGCAACGGATAGTTTATGAATGGGTTGCGCTGAAGTGCAGTTGGTGTGAATTTTTTTTGTCGTGAGGGAAATGAGAAAAATGTCAGTATGGCTCCATGGTATAGGACGTAAATATTAAATTAAGTTGATAATGAGATAATATTTTTTTATAAACTTTCGAAGCTTTTCACTATAAAAACTTAAAGTCGCTTAAGTTTCTATGTCTCTGATACGTGGCTCTAACGGATTATGAGCTCTCATGATAGTCGAGTCTAGGTAAGGTAATCGAACCCGGAATTAGATCGAGAAAATAACGATAAACTCGGCGCCAAATGATCAAATTTGACGCGGACTGACAAAAATAAAGCAACAATTTTTATACAAGTCTATATTATCGCCATTAAAAAGGCTCCTTTCGATCCAATATAAGTTCCGAGCCTCTTTGTACTCTATGTTATAGTTGGATAATGCTGATTTTGAGAGCCTCAATGGATTTCATCTATTTATCTTGGCTTAATACTTGAGGAAATCTCATAAGAAACACAGTAATATTATCAGAAAGAAAGAACTTCGTGACCAAGTCACCTCTGCAATAATATAGATGATCCATATATAGAATTTTAATCGCCAAATCTGTTATGTGAAGCTGTCGTCCATTCCTCATAAAACACATTACCATCATATTTCAACTCGTTAGAAAAAATACAACTGTGGTCATTAATTAATTTTTTTATAGTTGAGCGAAATCAAATTGATGCGGCCGGCCAAATAGATCTCTATTATATATACATACAAAAAAAATGGCTTACTTCAATCCACCGAATGTAATTATATTCAACCTACAGTGAGTCACCAGGTGAGGTGGAGGCAACAATAAGTATTATGTGTAAGGGTCCTACGCTCTGTCGCTCTGTCGTAGATGGTCACGGTTTATTAAGAATAAGTCTCTAAGGT
>CM050323.1:155391307-155407635 GCA_027475135.1 Bactrocera correcta
GCTTTTCGTTTCACTTGATACCCATGCCATGCGGTTTGGTTGTTTTTCTATGGAAAATGTCAAAAATAAAATTGAAATGGCGGTCGTCTTTGTGGCGAAAAAGGACGAACATTTTCATTTGAAGCGTAAAGTACCTTTGGCGCACAGGTAGAAAAGTCATTTCATTTATTACTCATTGCTTTTGGTTATTAGTGTTGCACAGTGGGTGTGGCCCTCCTTCGGACTGACAGTTGCCGCATTACAAGTAAAACGTTTTAATGTTGCTACAACAAACAAACATAAGCCAAGGCGAGTAGATCAGAAATGGTTTAAACAAAGTTTGACAGAATTGGTGTACCCACAAACAGTAAGAGGTTTGGTGAGGCAGTTCAGAACCCATGTGTGGAATGTATGCTTGGTTGACTGACTTTTGGTTAATTGTACATTTGAGGTTAGTTTTAAGCCACATTATGCACAATTTATACAAAATTGATTGAAGTTGACAGTTGTCAAATTATCAAATATAACCGGGATTAACTAAAAAAAGTCTCGTATCTTAATATCAAACTTTTTTATCTCGTCTTTTGAGCCGATAATTTAATATAATTCTCCATAAAATGATTAACCAGCCCTGGTTAGGTAGCTATTCATAAGAAAGTTGGTGTGAACCAGGGCGTTATCGTGGTGCAGCTTCGGATTCGACTGCGATGTCTTGTCGGACCTGGTTGATCCATCGTTTGAGTCTCTTGAGGACTTCCACGTTAAACTTGACGATGGCGCTTTGTCCAGGAGGAACATAATCATGGATGAATATGCCTTTGATGTCAAAAAAGACAATGAGCATCGTTTTCACTTTGGATGCACGGTCTTCATCAGCAACCTCTTCCAAGCCTTCCAAAAAGACCTGGCGCCTCCGAAACACGCCACTTCTTTGTAAAGCAAGAAGAAGGTAAGCCTGCTTGATCATATCAAACGTCTCTATCGCATATTTACACAGAATATAATCGCGAGCCTCTGCTCTAACGGACGCTGCATTTTCGGCTTGCACCACTCACAGAAACACTTGAAGCGAAAATGTTTGTCTCGACTCTCCAGGTGCTCGAGACAACTGACCAGCCGCTCGTTCGTTAGGTTGGACCGCGCTCTACCGAATCCAGTCGACGCTCCGAAGTACAGTCGCGGCGGAAGAAAATCAGTCGTATTACTTTTTGTACAAAGTCTGTATATCAGAATGAAAAGGATTAGGAAAATAAGTATTTTCCAGTGTTGGTCTATCGATCGGTCAATGGTCAAATTGGTTCCCCAGAGGACTCAGAGGAGAAACCAATTCAGCAGTTTCTTCAGCCGCATTTGCCTAATGCAATTAATTCCGCCATTTTGGTTGATTTTATGTCAAAATTTTTCAAAATAAAACATTTTTGAAGTAATTTTTAGTAATATTGACGAGTTTGCCGTTCTTGCCCGCATAAAATTTCCGTGCCATTCTGATTAGTTAGACCAGACTGCCGTAGAAGTTGACTTTATGTTGAATGTATTGATCGGTTATTTCATTTTAGTGCCAAGAAATTGTTAAATCGGTCTAAGTGCTCCTCTAACCCCCATAAACGAAATATAAAATTTCCGTCCTTTCAATGGCTCTAACTGGATAGTATCTTTGGACTCCACATTTCTGGCTCTAACTGGATAGTGTCTTTGGACTCCACATTTCTGAACATCCAGGTGTAATAGCGAAAATACCAAAATACCAATAGCCAATATTGATCTACAGAAGCTTTTCGTCTGGCTTCCCAAAAAACTGAATATAAAAGTCTAAGTGTGATACCTCCGCCTTGTTGAGGGATCAGCCATCTAAGCTAACCTGCCTAGAGTCATCAGGTATTTTCAAAACGGCAATATAAGCCATGGATGATGCTATGATTGCAGCTTTCGGAATTCAGTGCTCAAATGAAGAGCCTTGAAAAAATAGGTGAGTTAAGACTTTAAAGTAGCCGGTGTCAAAATTGGTCTTTAGGTAAAATTACATATCTCCGACCTGACAGGGTTATGTGACATTGTAAAATACACGAAATCTGGACACAACCACGCCTACTTTCCAAGTAACACCTTTCAAAATTCCTTCTGATTCTTTTACTTGCTTTGTGCATTATTTTTTCAAGTAGTTCGTTGTACAAAAAATTGCTAAAGTCACCATATGAAAGTTGAATCTTAAAAGCTTTCCTTTGAATAAATTTGAGCGAAGTAAAAACTGAGTGATTCGCTGCGCACCTGTCCATTGCTAATGTGATACTTCCATTTCGTTTGATCGTAAATTGATGTCACTAAGCATAAACACGTGTATGTATTTATTTTTAGTATATATGTATTGACACAAGCATATAAAAATTACAACTGTTCATACTTGTATGTATTATGTCATAGGCAGTCCCTCAACACTTTCGCGTTCGCTTCCATTTGCATTTCGCAGAAAGCATTCAACTCAATTACTTTGATACCTTTCGCCTCAGACATTTGTTGCATCTGAAGGCGTACGCTCACTCTGGTGGAGTGTCTGCGTGAAATGATGGAAACATTGTCAGTTGTTGGTTAGAAGCTGATTTGTACAAAAAATTAGAATTCAATTTGCAAAATACGATTTGAGGTGCGCACGAGTATATTCTCATATAGTACTTAGATACGACAATAAACAAATTTAAATGTATGTAGGTGGATGGATGTATAAGAAGCTATATATTAAGGTGGTTCTAAAATGTAGAAAAATGTTTTAAGATGGGATTACTTAAGGGGTTATATACGACTAATTAAGAGTGGGAGAATGGAGCCATATGTAGAAGTGCAATTGAGGAAAGTTCTTTGAGCGCCATTCACTTGGGAGTGTCTAGAAGCGATTCTTTTAATTCAAATAATGTATACTGCGACGAATATAATCCAATCAGTTTAGCGCTATACTTAAAAAAAAATTCCTAAATCTTTTGAATTTTCACTTTTAAACTGGATGCTGACCTCTGTGAGATACGCTTTAAATTTTTAACCTTCACTGACCACACAAAAAGTAAAATTTTTATTATCTCGGCATAAGATATCCATAAAAGGAGTGAACTTGCAAAAAAAAAATTTTAAGAACCACCCTGATACAAAAGCCTTCACTGATCGCTACAAAAGTAAAACTGGCATTATCTCAGTATAAGATATTCATAAAAGGAAAGAACTTAAAAAAAATTAAGAACCACCCTAATACAGACACCTTAACTGAACACAATAAAAGTAAAATTTGCATTATCTCCGTATAAGATATCGATAAAAGAAGTGAACTTAAAAATAAAAATTAAGAACCACCCTAATACAGACACCTTTACTGAACACAATAAAAGTAAAATATGCATTGTCTCCGTATAAAATATTGATAAAAGAAGTGAACTCGAAAATAAAAATTAAGAACCACCCTAATACAGACACCTTCACTGAGCACAATAAAAGTAAAATTTGCATTATTTCCGTATAAGATATCGATATAAGAAGGGAACTTGAAAAAAAATATTTGTTAAGGACCACCCTAATACAAAAACTGACCGTTACCAAAGGAAAATTTGCATTATCTCCGAGTGAGATCTCCATAAAATGAGTGAACTTGAAAAAAAAATTTAAGAACACCCTAATACATATATGTATGTAAGTACTTTAGGGTGAGTAAAAATTATTTTTTTCACTCGGTACTCTGAAAAATAGGTTCTAGACACCTTTAAGAAAGTCTCTCATAATCCAACTTCAGTCGTAAGTAACTATTAAATGGTTAAGTTTACGGAAGCATCTTGGGAGACTTCTGTGTTGAGCATTCAATTTTCTACAAAATCTATGAAACGAAATATTTTTGCAGGTTTTTAGAAGAGAGATATGAATTTTTCTAACGGATACTAAGAAGAAAAAAATAAAAAAGTGTAAAGCGGAGAACCCTCCGTTTACAATTAAAAGCTCATACTAGAAGAGATCTCTTTAGAGCTGTCTAGGAACCTCAGAGTACCAAGCTAAATAAATGTTCGAATTTTTTAACACACCTTAATGTACTCGAATATGTTAATAGAGTGAATTGAATTGAATAATTTCTTTGGAAAAATGATGGCCCAGACCAAGCGCGCTTGTCACTTCACAGAAAAAGGATATGGCGACACACACACACACACATGCATTGATGTATGCGTCCACATGTGCGGCCGCTAAAAGCAACTGACAAAAAGGCAACAGCTCAGAGCCACCATTTGTAGGTGATACATTTTACCGTTATTGTTAAAATAAGCAACAACAACAACGACAACAACATGTCACGGGATGCACGCGCTCACATCTCATTAATTTGTGATTGATATGTTGGAGCGAGCTTGTATATGTGTGTGAGGCACAAATGGAATTGAAGTGTGATCCCATTAGAAACAGACAACAGCAACAACAACTAAGCAGCTATAATAATAGCAACCAACGCACACATCTGTACTATTTATTATACACCTACACGGCAAATCAAACACACACACGCTTGTATGAAAATACATATTAACATATATGTGTGTGTGTGTGCATACCCTTGTTAGCAGCTACCGATTTCAAAATGTCGTCAATTCTTAACATTTGATGGATTTTCCTGCAGTGACATAAGTCACTAAAATATCTCATTACAAAGGAAACGAATGGCGCGCGCGCTCGGTGGGCGGGGGTCGCTGTGTTTGCGAATATTTGCAAGCAGCCATTTTTATTTAGTGCAAAACACACATGCCTGTGTATGTGTGTGCGTGTGTGGCACACATGTGCGTCTTTATTTTTCAAATTCGATTTCTGTTGCCTTGTCGCAAATTGACACCCTCTCACCGGCGCACCAGCCACCACCTTCGCCGCGCTCAAGTGCGTTGCGAGCCGCGGCGCTCATGCCGGAAGCGTGAAAATCTATATACTCACACCAGCGAGCGGTAATCAACAATCAGTAACCAGCATGCGGAGGGGTGGGGAAGGGGCGGTTGGACTGTAAATAGAACAAATGGAAAATTACGCGCGATTCGAGACGTTGACTTGACTGCGCCAACACGTGCGAGGACATATATGTGATTGTGTGTTTGTGCATAACTTCAAATTCACGATTCGCGAATTCACGCACTAACGCCAACAGCGGCGGCCAGCAAGATTTCGCTGACACTTCTGCTCATGTGTGAGACGCAGCGACTCTCCACCCCAAATTTTCGCAAATGCCTCGTCGATACATCAATGCTACAAAACTCCACGGCAATGCTACATATTTCCATATATTCCAGATACATACTTGTATGTATAAATAATTATATATGTACATATATATGCCTGTGTTTATTATCATTGCAGTTGACATGTCTGTATTCGCAGGCTTTTTTCTTGCTTTTGTCATTTGCCCAATTTCATCGATCCAATTTTGCGAAAACTCTTTGATATCTTGATGTTTGTGTGTGTGTGTGTGCTCTTAAGTTGGTAATGAAATTTATCGTGTGCACTTAGTACGATTTTATTACAAGATATATCACCATCACAATATACATATGTATATTTATGTACATAAAATATATATCTAATATATTTTCAAGTACTGAGTCTTCTTGTTACTTTAAATACTACTTTCATAAAGAGATGATCATAAAATATTCATATGATAATACTCTCATATTCAGACACTTAAACGGTAACCATAAATTGCTTAGAATCTAATATTCAAAGGGCGATTATTTGACATTTCAACCATTAACCCACTCCCCGTATTCACCTCATATAGCACCGTGCGACTTCTTTCTTTTCGGAAAAATGCATTTGCCCACGAAAAGAAAGTGTTATACAGACGTTGAGGCCATTCAATAGGCTTGCATCGGCATATTGGCGGCCATACCGGCCAACGAGCTTAAACACTCGTTCGATATGCTTTTGGACCATGCAAAAAGCTGTATTGAAGCAGAAGGATATTATTTTGAATAAAATAAATAGAATTCGCCGAAAAGCATTTGTTCTGTTTTTTAAGTCCTGTCGAATGAGTCATCGAAAATTGAACCCAACGAATAGACCAACTGAGACGTAGCGGCGGTTAATATTTGAAGGAGATAATCTTCAAAAAATAATAGCCAAAGAGTGTTTTTTCGAATGATAATAAACATTCGGATTTTTTAATGTTGGCTTGGACAATAATCCAACCCAACTTCATGAAGATATCTTCTCAAATAAAAAGTTCTCCAATCAAGCACTTGATTCCGATCGTTCAGTTTGTATGGCAGCTTTATGCTATAGTGATCCAATATCAAAGGCTCCGATGCCTGAGGATAAAAGGGCGTGTGCAAAATTTCAGATCAATATCTCAAAAACTGTGGGTCTAATTCTCGTATATAAAGACAGGTGAACAGACCGAGTTCGAGATGCCTACGACAAAATCTGAATACACATGTAGCGAAATATACTGCTCTTCTTCCATCATATCAGGGTGTAAGTCCCTTCTACCTTCATCCAGATTTAGTCTTGTGCGACTTATTTTTGTTTCAAAAAACGGGCAAACGTCACATAACTGCAGAAAATTGAGTCGATTGTGGATGTAATCGCCGCCACATTTCACACCTCCAACTCACGTTTTTTCGAACAATTTTGAGTAGTCGATGTCAGTTCACGGGTTTATCCTTAGAGCCCCCGTCAGTAAATGTTTTGCGTACCAGTATTTCTTCATTGCAATGATCCTAACTCTACTCTTGTACATTATGGATAAAAAGTTGGGTATGGCAATGGTGAGCTCTATCGAGATCATCCCATCCCATGTCAACAATTTCTAGCCCCCTATTGTTCATTGTTGGTCGAAATAGCATTTTCACTATTTTGCAACTTTTTGTTAAGATATACCTATTTTTACCTCACTATGTTTTCAATTATCGTAATTTTCTCTAATAGTGCAGATAGCCTAATTGAAATTCGTGTGGCAGTTAAGCGACTAAAAATTTGTTGGTGGTTCAAAACTTTTGGTCGAGGATAAGTTTTGTGCTAGGTAAAAGCCACATATTCTTTCCTTTCATGCCAACGATGGCTACTAACTCGAACTCCTATGCTTTCAAAAGAATTTCAAAGTGCTCCTCCTCAGTCTCGTAAACATATCACATTTTCTTTGGGGTCGGAGTCTGTCACCAAGTTTTGACTGTTGTTTAAATGACTGTTAGAGTAGACATTTATATTTTTCATTAAGAATAGACTTGCTAGCAGTAGTTCCACCACTATTTTATTAATTATTTATTAATTTCATAAGTAGAAGGGCATGCCATGGCAGTCGACCTCGCTTTTAACTTATTGGAACAGTTCTAAGAAGTTCAATATCCTGTAGTTTCATAAATGGCGTTTTGTTGCTATCGAGAAAATAGTGGGCTTTAGGTATTATGGGGAAATACGATCGGGGTCTCCAGATTATCCGCCGAATAGCGAACATCAAAGCCTTTTCCAATAATTTTGAGGAAAGCTACAGCTTTCTTGGCTACAGCTTTCTTGGCCGACTAAAAATTCCGACCTGTTTCAGTTAAGTAGATCCGTCTATCTTGGGAACGGGATATTGCCATATGTATATTGCTGTAGATGCTAGTACGAGCCCTAAATAGTATCAACATACCATTGAGGATACGTGAATAGTTCCATCATAAAATATGCTCCCGCCGTTAATGAACAACGTTCAACATAAGCTGTAAGCAGCTCACTGGATCAGTAACTAGCACAAGCTCATGGCATAGTGTGGCACGAAATTGGCGCCAAAATCTATTATTATTATTACGTGCATTACATACATACATATATTTTTGTGCTGCTTTCATTATTTCACATCCTCCACAACCTGCGGCGCTGGCAAAAGCAAAGCGTTTGGTTACAACATTGCTGGCTCCTTTTTGTCTTCTCTCTTACGAGACTTTATAATTTCATTCGCCATTAAAAATTTTACTCCTGCCTGGCGGATGCTGCGTTGATGAGTGCAAATTCATGAGAGAGCATAGTGTGGTATGTGCACCGAGTGGCAAGCTCCAGCACCAGCACCAGCAACAGCACCAGCTGTGGCAGCAATGCCGGCAAACGACGACGACGACAGCGATGAGGCAAGCAAGTAAATGAATAGAATGAATGAAACGAAATGAATAAAAGATAATGAGAGAATTTGCGGCTGATGAAGTTAGTTGCTGCTGTTATTGTTGTTGTCATTGGTGTGGCTGTGCCACACGAAATGCTGGCTGAAGGCTGGGGTAATGAAAGCTGGATAGAAAAGCGCCAAATGAGACCAGCACGGAAACGGCACAGCACAATTCGAGTGCACTTTGCCATTGCCGACTCGTTGGACGGCGCGGTGGGCGGTGGGCGGCAGGCGGATTGCGGGCATTATTGCTGCTGCTGTTGTTGGTTTAGTGGCTTGTTTTGTTCGGTCGTTGATGAGATAATGGGCCGGCATTTTCTGCTCTATATGCCACTGCTTAACGGGCTCGCCGCCCAACCGCCTTTCGCGCTGGCACCCCCTGGTCTGGTCTTTCGGGTTTCCCGCTAAAAAGTGAATTATTTTAAATGTGGGTTTCAAGGTCAAGGTGACGTTGTCTTTTTTCGTTTTTGTTGCTTTGCGCCAATGCTACGCGAAAGAGGCGAACGCACCCACAGCCGCCGCCGATGCTATGGGAGTTGTCAGCGCGCTCGGTTAGTCGGTTTTACTTATCTCTTTTCAATCAATTATTTCATTGCGAGCTCATTATCGCACGCGGATGCAACGGTTAGTGTATGAATGGGTTGCGCTGAAGTGCAGTTGTGAATTTTTTGCGTGAGGGAAATGAGGAAAATGTCAGCTTGGATCCATGGTATAGGACGTAAATATTAAGTTAAGTTGATAATGAGATAATAATTTTTTATAAGCTTTCGAAGCTTTTCACTATAAAAACTTAAAGTCGCTTAAGTTTCTATGTCTCTGATACGTGACTCTAACGGATTATGAGCTCCCATGATAGTCGAGTCTAGGAAGCGTGATCGAACCCGGAATTATATCGAGAAAATAACGATAAACTCGGCGCCAAATGATTTTAGAACTGTTTTCTGCTGCTGCCAGATTACCACCTGATCAAATTTGAGGCGGACTGACAAAAAGAAAGCAACAATTTTTATACAAGTCTATATTATCGCCATTAAAAAGGCTCCTTTCAATCCAGTATAAGTAAGTTCCGAGCTTCTTTGTACTCTATGTTATAATTGGATAATGTTGATTTTGAGAGCCTCAATCGATTTCACCTATTTATCTTGGCTTAATACTTGAGGAAATCTCATAAGAAACACAGTAATATTATCAGAAAGAAAGAACTTCATGACCAAGTCACCTCTGCAATAATATATGTATATAATAATATATAGAATTGGAATTGCCAAATCTGCTATGTGAAGCTGTCGACCATTCCCCATAAAACACATTACCATCACATTTCAACTCGTTAGAAAAAATGTAACTGTGGTCATTAATTAATTTTTTTTTTTATAGTTGAGTGAAATCAAATTGATGCGACCGACCAAAATAGATCTCTATTATACATACATACAAATAAAATGGCTTACTTCAATCCACCGAATATAATTATATTCAACCTACCGTGAGTCACCAGGTGAGGTGGAGGCAACAATAAGTATTATGTGTAAGGGTCCTACGCTCTGTAGTCGAAAAGGGTCACGGTATGATAAAGAATAAGTCTCTAAGGTTGCTTTATTTACCAATACATGATGGAATCTCATAGTAGAAGCGATATAAATGTAAGTATAAGTATAAGTAAAACTATTAGTACATATACTATAATTTACGAATGTCGTATATGTTCCATCTCTTCAAAAAGCATCGAAAGCCTCACTTATACTAGGAAGGTATATTTCTTTAACTTTAGAAACAATACGGACGACTAAGAAAAATACTAAGGTGTTAAATAACAGAGTTGTCACTTCCATGATGGAGCTCAAAGGTTACATGCTTGAAAGACCAATACTTTAAAACGGTATCTGGAGGATTAATAGAATTTTCGAATATAATAAAGTGAACATTTTTAACAATAAGACGGGATTGGATGGAGGAATGAGCAATTTATCGAAGGATATAGTTGTGTAATAAAGTGAACGAGAGAAGGGTGAAGATGGGGGATAATTCCTCCCAGATCCGGAATTCTCAGGAGCATCTGGAGCTCCGCAACATTTTAAAGGGTATTCAAATAATATCTTATTGTTTGATCACGAGATCCATAACCTATACGAGTCCCAGTTACAAACATTACTCTCAAGACGCTGCATACAAGCAATTTAAAGTACGAAAAAGTCAATGAAAAGATATTTTAGATTTTGACAGCACAATTATCTGTCTAAGCCTGTCTAAAACTGTTTGTAGCATATAGTTCATACATAACTTCTCCTAAAGATTATCAGAAAATGGCGAATATTAAGTGAAATTTAAAAATTATACGGCATGGCTTTTAAGAGGGTATTCTAGTCTAGAAATCAAATCTTGGGCAATTTTTTGAATTTTATTTAAAAAAAAATAATCAAAACTATTTTTACTATCCATTTTTTTATGGTGTTTTTATTGATATCCTAAAAACACAGAAAAAAAAATTTACAAAAAAATATTAAGAATTAAAATAATTAGAGGGGGGGAGAGACAGGTGTAAAAAGAAATGGCGCATCGTGGTGACATTGAGCCTGACTCTCCTGGTGGTCTGAAAAAAAATTAAAAGAAATTCTTAATCAGTAAAAATTCTGTTATGGTCTCTACCTCAGGGAAGACGAAAATTTTTTTTTTGAAAAATGGCGACTGCCTGATAATAAAAATCATTTTTACGTTTTTTTTTTCTGAAATTTTAGAATTTTTTTAAAATATTAAAAACAAAAATTTTTACACGATGCTGGTAGAAACAATAAAGTATTATATAAAGAATGTTCACACAAAATTTCAAGTAAATCGGTTGTATAGAACTTGAGATAATGCCGGTACCGTGTGGAAAAAAGTAGTTTCAAGAAAAACGCATTTAAAAAAGTGAGTCAAATTTCAGGCAGTCTAGGATACGGCCGAACCGGGCTAGGTACTGCGTTACTAAAGTAACTGTAGCTAATAAAATAATTTAGTTTTTCAAAATCCTTTAGAGGATATGTTCTTGAGGGTCTAAACTTTAAAAATATGAAAAAAAAATCGGATTTTTCAAAATTCTAGAGTAGAATACTCGTACTCCCTTAGGCCATAAAAATTTTTTTTTAATTTCTTTTTATAAGCAAAGCACTCTAACTCATCGATCTACGTGAGTAAGTAAGGGAATAGTCACATGACTTTCTTACTCTTCAACGGCAAGAAGGCATGACTTTGGTAATAAAATATATGTATATGAAAAATTTTTCCTCTTCTTTATTGTCTGCGTTTTGTATCCCCGCAGAAAAATATACATTAGGTTATAAACTAAGGTAAAATTTTAACGTATACAGTATTCTTCGACATAAACTAAGCGCTCTGCAGTAGAAATGCTTAATATTGGAAAACAACAATAAAGCTCATCGATTCTATAAAATTTTATAGAAAAATTCAGAAAATTTCACAATTTGATGAGTCTTGATTAATATACGCGCAGGCATTTGTTAACATTTGTTTGTTACATGCACTAAATTTGTATGCAAATGAACACACAAGTTTAAATATGTAAGCTGATATAAACACCCTGTAGGGAAATCGTACAAGATACCAAATGTTGACAGTGTAAAATAAATGTTTATTACAAAAATTGCTTTTAAACTTTGAGCAAGGAGACCTTATTGAAGAATATCGCGTATGTTTCGGCTATGTTTGGAGTATGTTTCGAAGATCTGAGCTATTTTTACTTTGCATAATGGCTACAGCTTCAAATTTAGCTCAAATATTTGGAATAGCATTGCAATTACTAATTCACTGAGTATTAAAATAAAAAAAAAAAACTTATTTATTTTCCTATATTATTGAGAATTTTTAGTTTTATTTCTGGTAGGACTATCTTTCTTCTGAAGTGCAAAAGCTCTTGAATATTATCTCATAATTTTAGAGTGCAAAATTTGTTGGACAACAATACGTTTAACACGATCACGTTGAGGAGGAGGCCCTATGCTTCAATGGGAGATGCAGGAACTGATAATGAGGATGAGCAGAAGCTCGGATAAGCATACTTGTATAATTGAGACATAATCGTTCATATAAATATCTGTAATATAATATGTGGAGTTTTTAACTAGTTCTCGGTTGAATAAAAAATTTAAAAATTATAACTTATTATATATTAGGTTGTCAAAAAAGTCTTGCGGTATTTTCGCGTGTTGGCGCTGAAAGCGCGTAGTTCTAATTTTATTCGTCGCATCGGATCATGCTATACCTTTTTGGAAAGCTCATTTCACGCGCTAGCACGCAACGCTTTGATTGATTGTCGTTTCTTTTAAGTCGTTCGTGAGTTATAGCGTCGCAAACATGGAGCCAAATAAAGAGAAAATACGGCATATTTTACAGTACTACTACGATAAAGGCAAAAATGCATCTCAAGCCGCCAATAAAATTTGTGCAGTTTATGGACCCGATACAGATTCCATTTCCACCGCACAACAATGGTTTCAACGTTTTCGTTCTGGTGTAGAGGGGGTCGAAGATGCGCCACGCTCCGAAAGGCCTGTCGTCGGAAATTGCGATAAAATCGCTGAATTGGTCAAAAGAGACCGGCATAGTAGTCACCAAACCTTTATAAACCATTTGAAGTAGCTTGGAGTCACTAAGAAGCTCGATTTATGGGTGCCACATTAATTGATTCAATAAAAATACCGCAAGACTTTTTTGACAACCTAATACTATTAATAACATTATATCAAAATATTCTTCCTTTCCTCTACTCAGAGGCCATTTACGAGTATTAATATTATAAACACCCCATATATAATGTATTTCATCTCTGAAACAAATCTGTCAAACCAACGAAATATCTTAAAAAAATCGTAATTTCTTTCCCACAGGGTTTATAAATACATACATAGTACATTTATGCTGGTATACGTGGCATGTATGTGTGTCAGCTTTTGCGTTGATTCCTACATGAATTCTTGAATAAAATTTAATTTTGTATGCTGACGAAAATTTCCATATGAACAAATTTTTATGAATACACTTATGGATGTGTATATATATACACATATAAATATACGTATATGTATGTATGTATTATATATACCAAAACGCGAATTATTTTCAGTCAAAAGGCAAAGTGGGATACAAGAAAAATTCACTCTCAGAAAAGGCTGAAGAAGAGCATACTTCGAAGGAATTCCTGATGTTGAAGCTGCAACAATGATTTACAAGGAGAAGCAAAGTAAAAAAGATAATAATAATAATTTCAAAACATAAAGCCATAACGGTAAAAGAAGATACGACGAATGAACACGCGCTTTATTTGAAGCAAAGATGAGTATGCAACAAATTTGTGAAATTTAAGAAAGGCTTTGCGCAAATGAGGCATTGAAGGATATTGGGTAGTTTTTAAGAAATTTGGCGGAAAGAAGTGCATTAACAAAGGATTGTTAGAGAAGTTAAAGGTTTTATTTCGGATATGTTTGAAAGTTAAAGATGGACGCGGGCAATCTAGGTCATTAATTCCATAAAATAATTGTCATGAGCGGAATCGTACAGAATGATACATAATGATTTTCCGATAGTGTCGATTATCGATAACTTCTAGAAACAGTTTCACAGAATTTTCGAATAAAATTTCCTTTTTTTTTCATTTTTGAAAATATTACACGGAAAATGCAATTCTATGATACATTTTGAAGCGTCTGCCAGAAGTGTTCATATTTAATAATATTTTAAATAGGAAAAACGAGATAATAATTATTTTAAAAAAATTCGAAATTATTATTTTTGATAAGGGTTAAATCAATTTACATGTATTAAAAATAAAAGAAAATTTTGGGATATTCAAAATGCAAATTTAATTTTATCGACATTGGTAATTAAATATTTCATCGACAACGAATAGCAAATGGATGTAGTTTCTTCAGTAATAGAAACCGAGATCTAGACGAACAGTACCGTTGAGCGAATTCGAAAAGTTTCGGACAATACGGAAACGGCAATGGATATATTAATTAATTTTTGGGGAGTATTTATTTGTAGAAATTTGAAAAATTATTTTTTTTCATAACTCGATAATTTACATACGCAAAAAATATCTCTCTGAAAATATTTTTTTAAATTCAAATAACTTTCGAAGTTATAGCCGTTTTAGTCTCGTGGTAACTGGATCGGTCAACGTTAGCTTAACAATTTAAGCACGTTTTACTCGAAACTACTTTTTTTAAGGGAGTTGACACGATAACACAGCTTCTACGTAAGAGTTTCTTTGAAAATTTTATAAGAATCTTTGTTATGCATCTCTTAAATGTATCAAAAACAGTGAAGATAATAACCAGAATAGTGTTTATGAAGAGTACTCGCAAGTAAATTTGAAAATTTCTTGAATAACGAAACCTAAACGCCGTATTTATTTAAATATGGTCTCCGAAAAATAAATCTCGCAAGACAATTATAGCTGGTAATTAGAATATTTTCTATTTTATTAATAAAATGGTTTCTTTCTTGCAAATATGACGCGCAAGTTACGCTACCAACACCTAAACCGCTAGGAGGCGCTATGGTCGCGATATATATGTAAAAACCACTGCTTCTGATTTATTTTTTGAAATTTTTTGAATAAATTCATTTTTGTTATATAATATACGGCGTGGTTATCAAGAAAGAAAAAAATATATGTGACCGGGTCTACGGAAAGGGGGCTTAGGTGTCAAAAAATCAATTTTTTTCTTTTTTTTCAATTTTTTTTTTCGCACGTTAGCTCCCTTTTCGTAGACCAGATTACATATACTAAATAATTATCACTCTCACTGATATTCTTATGTCATAGTTGAAAAACGAATCGGACTGCAACCACGCCTGCTTCCCATACACCACAGTTTTAAGATCCATCTGATTCTTTCAATTTCCAGTATACAAAACAAGAAGCAATTAATATATGTAATTGGATTAAACTTTATACGAATAGTGCCTTTAGAGTATGCTACCCTATGGCCAACCATTCTTCAAATCCAACCAAATCTGTTCAATCTCCTACGTACCAAATATGTTGAGCCCAATACTTATAGTTGACTTTTGACCAAAAATATCCGCCAATGTGAGAGATATATAATTGAAATTCCGAAAGAAATCTTTTCTGATAATGTTAATCTTTCTATCAAATATGTGTTGAGTCGGGTCAATACTTCCCTGAGCCCCCATATATGTACTTAATATTAAGATGTTCGAACTTAACTTGACTTTATCCTTGGTATATCGATCAATAAATGAGTTATCTCAATGAAAATTACAGAACATACATAGATATTTTACTCATAACAGTATATATTTGTACTTAAAATATACAAATAATTTTTGCTTAAAATAATAAAACTTGACCTAGCCCGATATAACTATTTCCATACCAAATTCGAACATCTGTCTGATGGAGCAAACATATGATTGAAGATGGTATGTGAGGTATCTTAATGAAACCCATGAACATTATTTGGTATATGGCATGATAAAAGTTAATAGATAAAGTCGTTTCGTACTATTCCAACTCCCATTATACTACATACAATGATTTTGTCTGCCAGTTATATATGTACATATAGTATATGTATGATAAAAATTGTTTAGATTCCGATTCTCTGGTTGATGTTTTACATATTAGGTTGTCAAAAAAGTCTTGCGGTATTTTCGCTAGTTGGCGCTGAAAGCGCGTAGTTCTAGTTTTATTCGTCACATCGGGTCATGCTATATCTTTTTGGAAAGCTCATTTCACTAACAAGTTTTTGATTGATTGTCATTTCTTTTAAGTCGTTCGTGAGTTATAGCGTCGCAAACATGGAGCAAAATAAAGAAAAAATACGGAATATTTTACAGCACTACTACGATAAAGGCAAAAATGCATCTCAAGCCGCCAATAAAATTTGTGCAGTTTATGGACCCGATACAATTTCCATTTCCACCGCACAACAATGGTTTCAACGTTTTCGTTCTGGTGTAGAGGTGTTCGAAGATGCGCCACGCTCCGGAAGGCCTGTCGTCGAAAATTGCGATAAAATCGCTGAATTTGTCGAAAGAGACCGGCATGGTAGTCTTCAAACCGTTATAAACCATTTGAAGAAGCTTGAAGTCACTAAGAAGCTCGATGTATGGGTACCACACGAATTGATTCAATAAAAATACCACAAGACTTGACAACCCATTATTAAGGTATCTTCCTGGCTTT
>CM050323.1:155408635-155438129 GCA_027475135.1 Bactrocera correcta
CTCTGCAACAATATAGATGATCCATATATAGAATTTTAATCGCCAAATCTGCTATGTGAAGCTGTCGTCCATTCCTCATAAAACACATTACCATCATATTTCAACTCATTAGAAAAAATACAACGGTGGTCATTAATTAATTTTTTTATAGTTGAGCGAAATCAAATTGATGCGGCCGGCCAAATAGATCTCTATTATACATACATACAAATAAAATGGCTTACTTCAATCCACCGAATATAATTATATTCAACCTACCGTGAGTCACCAGGTGAGGTGGAGGCAACAATAAGTATTATATGTAAGGGTCCTACGCTCTGTAGTCATAGAGGGTCACGGTATGATTAAGAATAATGATGTAATCTCATAGCAGAAGCGATATAAATATAAGTATAGGTATAAGTATGACTATTAGTATATATATATGTACTAAATTTAGAAAAAAGAGGTCTCTATAATTTACGAATATATGTTCCATCTCTTCTAAAGGCATCGAAAGCTTCGCTTATAGAAAGGTATATTAGAAAATTTAGTTTTTCTTTGACTTTAGAAACAATACGGACGACTAAGAAAAATACTAAGGTGTTAAATAATAGAGTTGTCACTTCTATGATGGAGCTCAAAGATTACATGCTTGAAAAACCAATACTTTAAAACGGTATCTGGAGGATTAATAGACTTTTCGAAATTAATAAAATGAAGCTTCTTTATAATAAGTCGAGATCAGTTGGAGGAATGAGGCATTTATCGGAGGCTATAGTTGTGTAATAACAGTGAACTAGAGGAGGTTGAAGATCAGGGACAAATTCTCCCAGACCCGAAATTCTCAGGAGCATCTGGAGCTCCGCAACATTTTAAAGTGTATTCAAATAATATCTTATTGTTTGATCACGGAATCCATAACCTATATCAGTTATAAACATTACTCTCAAGTTCCTGCATATAAGCAATTTAAAGTATGAAAAAGTCAATGAAAAGATATTTTAGATTTTGATAAAATAGTTCACTGTCTAAGCCTGTCTAAAACTGTTTGTAGAATATAGTTCATACTTAACTTTTCCTAAAGATTATCAGAAAATGGCAAATATTAAGTGAAATTTAAAAATTATACGGCATGGCTTTTAAGGGGGTATTCTAGTCTAGAAATAAAATCTTGGGCAGTTTTATGAATTTTATTTAAAAAAAACAACCAAAACTATTTTTACTATCCATTTTTTTATGGTGTTTTTATTGATATCCTAAGAATACTGGAAAAAAATTTACAAAAAAATATTAAAAATTAAAATGAAAAATTAAAAAAAAATTGCGCATCCTGGTAACATTGATCCTGACTCTCCTGGTGGTCTGAAAAAAAAAATCAAAAGAAACTCTTAATCAGTAAAAATTCTGTTATGGTCTCTACCTCAGGAAGACGAAAAAAATTTTTTTTTTTTTGAAAAATGGCGACTGCCTGAAAATAAAAAACATTTTTACGATTTTTTTTTGAAATTCTTGAATTTTGTAAAATATTAAAAATAAAAATTTTGACACGATGCTGGTAGAAACAATAAAGGATTATATAAAGAATGTTCACACAAAATTTCAAGTAAATCGGTTGCATAGAACTTGAGATAATACCGGTACCGTGTGGAAAAAAGTTGTTTCGAGAAAAACGCGTTAAAAAAAGTGAGTCAAATTTCAGGCAGTCTAGGATACGACCGAATCGGGTTAGGTACTGCGTCACTGAAGTAACTGTAGCTCTTAAAATAATTTTAGTTTTTAAAAATCCTTTAGAGGATATGTTCTTGAGGGTATAAACTTTAAATATATGAACAAAAACAATCGAATTTTTCAAACTTCTAGAGTAGAATACCCCCTTAAGCCATAAAAAAATTTTAACCACTTTTTATAAGCAAAGCACTCTAACTCATCGATCTACGTGAGTAAGTAAGGGAATAGTCACATGACTTTCTTACTCTTCAACGGCAAGAAGGCATGACTTTGGTAATAAAATATATGTATATGAAAATTCGTCCTCTTCTTTATTGTCTGCGTTTGGTATCCCCGCAGAAAAATATACATTAGGTTATAAACTAAGTTAAAATTTTAGCGTATGCAGTATTCTTCGACATAAACTAAGCGCTCTGGAGTAGATGCAATACGGTATATTGGAAAACGACAATAAAGCTCATCGATTCTACAAAATTTTATAGAAAAATTCAGAAAATTTCACAATTTGATGAGTCTTGATTAATATGCGCGCAGGCATTTGTTAACATTTGTTTGTTACATGTACCAAATTTGTATGCAAATGAACACACAAGTTTAAATATGTAAGCTGGTATACACAACCTGTAGGAAATTCGAACAATATAGCAGCTGTTGACAGTGTAAAATAAATGCTTATTACAAAAATTGCTTTTAAACTTTGAGCAAAGAGAACTTATTATCCCGTATGTTAGTTAATAGCATTGCAATTACTAATTCACTGAGTATTAAAATAAAAAAAATTGTGTATGTATTATTGAGAATTTTTAGTTTTATTTCTGGTAGGGCTATCTTTCTTCTGAAGTGCAAAAGCTCTTGAATATTATCTCATAATTTTCGAGTGCAAAATTTGTTGGACAGCAATACGAATTTTAGGCATTTTTTAAACTAAGATAACAAAAAAAATTAAAAGACATTTTTACTATCCATTTTTTTATATGTATTTTATTGACATTTTAATAATAAAAAAAAAATTGCCAAAAAAAAAACCAAAATTCGTTGAAATACGGGCAGGTGGAGTGAGAGCCTTAAAAAAACGGTGCGTCCTGGTTGACGTGATGTTGACCATTTCAAAAAAAAAAAAACAAAAAACAAAATGACGTCGACTTAAACAAAAATTTTTTACCCGATTTTTTCGACCTTTTCGAATTTTTTAAAAATACTTCAAGTCAAAATTTTTGCAAATCCAAGGCAGACGCAATAGACCATTGTATAAAGAAGATATATACCAAATTTCAAAGGAATCGTTTCCGTAGAACTTGAGATATCATGTCAACTACCTCAAAGAAAGTAGTTTCAAGAAAAACGCGTTTAAGGTTTAGGAGGCAATTCTAGTGAACACGGACGCCACGTCACAAAATCGGCTGTATCTCCGAAAATAAGTCGAATTTTGAAAAATCCTTCCAAGGCCATATTTTTAAAAGTCTAAACTTTCAAAATATGCAAAAGAAATCGATTTTTCCGAAATCCTAGACCAGAATACCCCCTTAAACACAATCACGCTGAGGAGGCCCTATGCTTCAATGGAAAATGCAGGAACTGATAATGAGGATGAGCAGAAGCTCGGATAAGCATGCTTGTATAATTGAGACATAAGCGTCCATATAACTATCTGCAATATAATTTTTGGAGTTTTTAACTAGTTCTCGGTTGAATAAAAAATTTAAAAATGATAACTTATTATATATTAATAACATTATATCAAAATATTCTTCCTTTCCTCTACTCAGAGGCCATTTACGAGTATTAATATTATAAACACCCCATATATAATGTATTTCATCTCTGAAACAAATCTGTCAAACCAACGAAATATCTTTAAAAAAATCTTTATATCTTTCCCACAGGGTTTATTAATACAGAAACAGTACATTTATGCTGGTATACGTGGCGTGTATGTGTGTCAGCTTTTGCGTTGATTCCTACATGAATTCTTGAATAAAATTTAATTTTGTATGCTGACGAAAATTTCCATATGAACAAATTTTTATGAATACACTTATGAATATACATATGTACATATGTATGGATATATATATATATATATAAGTATATATGTATATGCACTATATATCAGTATACATATACATATGTACATTTTACGCGAATTATTTTCAGTCAAAAGGCAATGTGGGATACAAGAAAAATTTACTCTCAGAAAAGGCTGAAGAAGAGCATACTTCGAAGGAATTCCTGATGTTGAAGCTGCAACAATGATTTACAAGGAGAAGCAAAGTAAAAAAGATAATAATAATAATTTCAAAACATAAAGCCATAATGGTAAAAGAAGATACGACGAATGTACACGCGCTTTATTTGAAGCAAAGATGAGTATGCAACAAATTTGTGAAATTAAAGAAAGGCTTTGCGCAAATGAGGCATTGAAGGATATTGGGAAGTTTTTGAGAAATTTGGCGGAAAGAAGTGCCTTAATAAAGGACTGTTAAAGAGCTTAAATGTTTTATTTTGGATATGTTTGAAAGTTAAAGATGGACGCGGGCAATCTAGGGCATTAACTCCATAAAATAATTGTCATGAGCGGAATCGTACAGAATGATACATAATGATTTTCCGATAGTGTGTTTTCTAGAAACAAGTTTCACAGAATTTTCGAATAAAATTTCCCTTTTTTCATTTCTGAAAATAATACACGGAAAATGCAATTCTATGATACATTTTGAAGCGTCTGCCAGAAGTGTTCATATTTAATAATATTTTAAATAGAAAAAAACAAGATAGTAATTATTTAAAAAAATCGAAATTATTATTTTTGATAAGAGTTAAATCAATTTACATATATACAAAATAATATGAAATTTTGTGTTATTCAAAATGCATACACATGTATACAAAAATTTAATTTTATCTCAACATTGGTAATAAAATATTTCATCGACAACGAATAGCAAATGGATGTAGGTTTCTTGAGTAATAGAAACCGAGATCTAGACGAACAGTACCGTTGAGCGAATTCGAAAAGTTTCGGACAATACGGAAACGGCAAAGGATGTGTTAATTTATTTTTGGGGAATATTCATTTGTAGAAATTTGAAAAATTATTTTTTTTTTTCATAATTCGATAATTTAGATACGCAAAAAATATCTCTCTGAAAATATTTTTTTAAAATTCAAATAATTTTCGAAGTTATAGTCGTTTTAGTCTCGTGGATCGGTTAACGTTAGCTTAATAATTTAAGCACGTTTTACTCGAAACTACTTTTTTTAAGGGAGTTGACACGATAACACAGCTTCTACGTAAGAGTTTCTTTGAAAATTTTATAAGAATCTTTGTTTTACATCTCTTTACTCAAGCGTCTAGAACAGAGAATCCCATTGATACATTTCACAAAACCAGTGAAGATAATAACCAGAATAGTGTTTATGAAGAGTACTCGCAAGTAAATTTGAAAAATTTCTTGAATAACGAAACCTAAACGCCATATTTATTTAAATATGGCTCTCCGAAAAATAAATTTCGCAAGACAATTGTAGCTGGTAATCAGAATAATATCTGTTTTATTAATAAAATGGTTTCTTTCTTACAAATATGACGCGCAAGTTACCGCTATGAGGCGCTGTAGTCGCGATATATAGAAAAACACCTGGTTCTGATTTATTTTTTGAAATTTTTTGAATAAGTTAGTTTTTGTTATATAATATACGGCGTGGTTATCAAGAAAGAAAAAAATATATATACTGAGTAATTATGACTCTTACTGATATTCTTATGTCATAGTTGAAAAACGATTCGGACTGCAACCACGCCTGCTTCCCATACACCACAGTTTTAAGATCCATCTGATTCTTTCAATTTCTAGTGTACAAATCAAGAAGCAATTAATATAATTGGACCAAACTTTATACGAATAGTGCCTTTAGAGTATGCTACCCTATAGCTAACCATTCCTCAAATCCAATCAAATCTTTTCAATCTCCTACGTACCGAATATGTTGAGCCCAGTAGTTATAGTTGACTTTTGAAAGAAAATATCCGTCAATGTGTGAGATATATAGTTGAAATTCCGAAAGAAATATTTTCTAATAATGTTAATTCTTTCTATCAAAAATGTGTCGAGTCGGGTCAATACTTCCCTGAGCCCCCATATATGTACCTAATATTAAGATGTTCGAACTTAACTTGACTTTATCCTTGGTATATCGATCAATAAATGAGTTATCTCAATGAAAATTACAGAACATACATAGATATTTTACTCATAACAGTATATACTATATTTGTACTTAAAATATACAAATAATTTTTGCTTAAAATAAATAAAACTTGACCTAGACCGATATAACTATTTCCATACCAAATCGAACATCCGTCTGATGGAGCAAACATATGATTGAAGATGGTATGTGAGGTATCTTAATGAAACCCATGGACATTATTTGGTATATGGCATGATAAGAGTTAATAGATAAAGACGTTTCGTACTATTCTAACAGCCATATACTACATATAATCATATTGTCGGCCAGTTATATATGTACATATAGCATATGTATGATAAAAATTGCTTAGATTCCGATTCTCTGGTTGACGTCTTACATATTAAGGTATTTTCCTGACTTTGCTTTTTCGTGCAAGTTGCACAGGTTTAAAATTTTCGGTTGCATCCGAACTTAGCCCTTTCTGACTTGTTTTAATTAATGTCTGGGTGTGAAGAAAAAATTGCCGGAAAGAAGGTCAAACCAACAATATGCGGGAAAATGTGGTTCTATATGCAAACAAGGCGGAAATATTTCATATTGATGTGTATGTACATACATACATATATGTAGGTATATATAGTACATATGTATACCAATTTGCACAAATAGAGAATGGTAATATAACTAATATTTAAAAATAGTTTACAAAACACAACAAAAACAACAGCTACATACATGTATATGTATTTATGTATATTTAACTAGTGGCAAATTCCACAGACATGCTATAAATAAATATTACACACACATATACATACAAACATACAGCTTACAGCACATATTGGCAATATTTCGACACGCTTGTTGTGCACCATTCGCCATTTATCAATAAAAAAGGCGCTGTTATATAGATATGTACCGTTATATATTTCGCACAAAATGTTGTATGCCAAAATGTGAATGTGAGAATATATTTCTTGCGCATGAAATGAAACGAGCTGAACATCAAAATATGCAAATTGGAATTTCGGCTGCCAAACACACACACACGCCACATACCATTTGCATGTATCTACATGGAAGCGTGTAAAATACAAATCAACGGACACACACAAACAAACAAACGCTGCCCACAAAGCAACAGCACTACTCGCAACGCTCGGCAGGCGGCCCAACGCCAAGAAATGCTGCTGCTCGCAACTCACCACAGCCCGCGCGCCAGCAAACCAGCCATGGCTGCTGCCTTTCAGTCGTCTATAACCAACTATCCTTTCGTCCATCCATCAAACGCAAATATTCTGCGCAACCCACACAATCAAGCAACTTCGAGCAAGCCCCACACACACACACACATTCGCACAGAAACCGCAGTTAACCCCGTTTCATGTTGTTGCTTTAGCTGCCGCTTCTTCTGCGGCGTCTTCTTTTGCTATTATCCTGTTTGCGAGTCCACATTACGCCAACTAAACACATCCACGCTGACGTATAGTACATATGTATGTGTGTGTGTGTGCATCACCTACGGCGTTGTTATTGTTGTTGTCGAAAATCAGCATATCCTCCAGCAACAGCCATTATCCTGCACACAACACACTCAAATATTGACACATTTTGTCATTCTCGCATTTTTCGTCGCTGCTCCTGTCAGCTCTCAATCGTCTCATTGCTTCACTTTCGCATTGCGCTCTTCTACTTTCCGCAGGGGCACGCTGCCAACGACGTACACCCAATCACTGCGCATGCGCAGGCCAACACATACTCTCTACCCTTCAAATGGCGAAAGGACATTCTGCCATGGAAACTCTTTGCCTTTGCTCTCCTTCACGTCACAGCCGCCATATGCAGACGTCTCATTCACGCTCAAAGCGCTGGTTAAGCGCAAATACGTATCGATTTACGTTGAGGTTTGCGAGAGAGGAGTAAGAGAGAAAAGGAGCGCGAGGGTAGCGCAGCAAAATAGTAACTACCTCACGTAGTTGTTGCTGTTATTGCTTAAGTCACACTCAGGTAGCGCCAGCGTCGAGAAGGCTGGGTAGGGGGTAGGCGCATAATTACTATTGGAACGGCATGGCAATGGAACGAAAAAAGCAAATTAACTGTATATGTGCCTCGGTGTGTGTGTGTGTGGCGTAATGAAACAAAGCGCCGCACAGCATACATTTTTTTCGGTTTGAGTATACACACAGGCGCACACATATGTATGCATGTGTTTATAGCCGAAATTTTGTAGTATTTTCTTTGCCAGATTTAATGACGTAACGGACAGTGAGGTAGTCCAAACGATTTCATTTCCTTGCTTTGCCTTGTCTTCGTGCTGCTCTTCACTGCCTGCCCCCCACCACTCCTCTTCCTAACCCTCGTTGACGACGCAGCAATTAAGCAACAGTTGTAATTAAATGAAACTGGGTTTCGAGTTCAAGGTAAGCCAACGAACCCGGTTAGTGTCGAATGTGTGTACGCTTGTCGCTTGTGCCAGTGCGGAATTTCGGTTGCTTTTCGGTTAAAGTAAATTCCTTTTTGATGAAATTTTACAAGTGGTTGGTGTTTAATTGACATTTGCATTAATGAGTTTTGTAAAGGTTTTGGTGAAATGTTTCAGAATTTGAGAGTAGTGTATACATAAGAGAGTGGTAATCTAAAATTATTATGCTCATTACTTTGTCTTAACTTTTTGGATGAAAATTCTTCTCATAGCCTCAATGACACAATTTTTCAATAATTTTAATGCCCTTTTATTATCACTACTTAATACAACAAAGTGATAAGATTTCGTACTAAAAGATACTCTCTTAGACAGTTTGATTGCTTGACTCTGTTTTGTTTGAGAACGACGCCTGCAATTGGAAAAGACGTCACATTTTATAGTTTTTTCTTCGTTAAAGGCGAAAATGCAAGCCAGTTGACTCAAAATATTAAAAAATTGTATGGTCCTGATACCGTAACAAACTATCACGCGATTTAATTTCGGTAATTTTGATGTCAAAGAAGTTCCACACCACGACTAGTTGTCGAAAATGTCGATAAAATAATGGAGTCCGACCGTTATTTAAACCCCGTTTTAATCTTCCAGAGCAACAAATTGTAGAAAAAGCACTTTGGAACTATTTGAAAAAAGCTAGATACAGCAAGAAGCTCCCTGTATGGTTGTCAAACCGGTTGGCAGGAAATGTTCTATGAGCTGCTGACTTCAAAACTCAAAATTCGGACATGTATCGTCAACAATTGGACCGTCGAAGGAAAATAAACACTCTGAAAGGGCCACCTTGGGAAACTAGGAGAGAAATTGTGTTCCATACAGTCAAACACATCGATAGTGATTCGCAAGTAGCCCCAAGAGCTTGGTTTGGAGGTTCTTATACATCCACTTTATAAGCCCGACCTGGCACCAAGCTGTTACTACATTTTACTCTCCATGGCGAATGGCTTTGTTTGAAAAAAAATCCCCTCCCTGTTCCTGTTGGGAAAATCGACTAACCATTTTTATATAAGTGGAGTTGAGAGTTTCTCTGAGAGTGACCGCATGAAATCATAAAAAATGGCAACAAGTTATCCAACAAATGATCTAAATCAAAACTATGCTAAAAAAGCTTCACTGTAAAGCAAAAATAATGTATTTCTTATATTACATTATATAAGGTGTAGTAAGAAATATTTCATAATTTCATTGCTCATGGATTTTATAAAGACCTTTGGAACCTAAGAAACCTTAAACCTTGAAAGGCTTCTGAATCGCATATTTTACTTTCTAGTGGGACTATTTTTTTAGTTATGCAGCTGAAGCACAAGAAAAGGCTACTAAGATCAAAATGTACAAGTGAAAAATAATTAACATGTTTTAAAAATGCGTTGCCTACATTTAGGCGCTCAGGTCGTTATTATCACGAGGGGTGTTCCAAAAGTACATGGAGATTATCAGCTAAATTTGACCTCACATCACATGACAAAATGTCACTCTATATGTAATGATGAAGGAAAATTGCTAATTGACTCAATTAAGATAATTAATTTTTTCATCAGCGAAATATCACTCGATAAAGATATGGTGGAAATTTTCAATAAAGCCTTTGTAATAACATGGTTAGACGCGGCAACTAGGTAAGGCAATTAAAATTCAATTTATCGTAAATTAAATAATGTAAAGGTATGGTACTAAGCTAGTTGGCTGAAAAAGAATTTATCCCATTATTTTCTTTAACAAAAAATGAAGTACTAAAAATTTTGTGTGAAATTCGCAAAAATGTCTACACTAAAGTGATGCTAATTTACTCAATTAACCTTTAACTGGTGACATGGTTTTTGTGTAAATTAACTGGTGACGAGCGGCCTAAGAGGCCGCTGCTTTACATGGTCTATAGTATCGAAACTATATACGATAGCTTACTGCAGTCTTTCAAACCATTAATGAATTTATAAAATGATAAAATAAAACTACTCAATAGCTCTAAATGTGATTTTTAATTATTAACTTTCTAATACAATCTATGTAGGAACTAAAATCAGGGGGTGAAATGATGTTTCACTGACTCCGCTCCACCTGTGAGACCGCTTGTCACCAGTTAAAGGTTAAGATATGTGAGATACAGTGCTAATTTACTCAATTAAGATATTTTCTTTGACATACTAAAATTCATATTTTACCATGTTCAAACAGATAACTTAACTCAAGCAAGTAAGTAAGTCAATTTACTTAATATCAAATTTTAACTTCACCGTTTTTTGGAATCTGATATTTTGGCTTAGAAACTAAATAGAATATATGTGAGTATTTAACAAGTATTTAATTCATTATCTCTCAAATATTTTACAACTTAAAAGTTGTGACTGCTATTATTGTTACGTTGAGTGTATTTTATCTCGACCTTCTTTGCCACCATTCTCATCGAAACCCTCGTCCTTATTATCAAATAACGGGGCAGTCAATTATCTCAAACTTAAGTATTTTGTGACAAATTTTTCACTATCAAAATCATTCACCTTAGATAGGAACCGGATGTATAAGAATCACCTAACCAAACTCCCTTTTTATTGACTGAAAATTGAAAATTGTCGCTTTTGGGTAATTGATTCATTCAAAGGTCCCAATTCTTAACAGTACTAGCAGGAACTAAGTAAGAGTTTTACCTTAGAAGAGCATCTCAATGATGCCTGTCATTATCTCCAAACAAATATGTAGTAAAACTTTCCTGATCGTCAATCCTGTCTAGGTCACCATTTGCTCCGACTCACTGAGCTTCCACCACGGTCGTATTACCAGTTAAGGTATACACCTAGCATAACAATTCCCCTCATCAAAAAAGAGTTCGGTTGAAGTATTGTCAAAATTCAACTTTTATTGGTATTACGCTTTTCAACTCTGTGTCAGTGGGGTTGACTAGAGTATCAAAAAATAAAATTTTTTTCTAAAAAATAACGAAATTAAATTGTTTTGATTTTTCTTTTAAAAATTTTCAGCTGTTTAATTATCTTTCAAATAATCATTTTTAAGATTGGCAATACCAATCACACTTCGACTGGAAATAGTTGAAAATCGTTACACCAAAAACGAGTTGGGTTGATCTGAAGTTGAAATGCTTTAGCTTCAATACAACCAAATGGAATTGGAAATCATAATATGGGTATTATACATATTTTGAGAATAGATAGTAAACGTTTTGAAGAAATTAAATATTTTTTTATTTACTAAAAAACATAATGCAATATTGTTTTCTTGATTTACACGCTAAAAACATATCTTCCACAGCTGCAGTGATTTCGGTCTTCTCCGTAGAAGAAACCTAAAAAATCATACTTGTTGGAGACATAATCTGTAAGGCCTACGGTCGAAAAAATTGATGAAATAGTGGTGTTTATAAAAAATAAAGTCAGTTTTACGAAAAATGCTGGATTTTTGTCAAGCTAAGCTTTGATTTTTGATCAGATCAAAAAATTGGTAAGCCATTATGTGGAGAACTATATAGAAAAAATAAAATTGAATCATTTGTCTTTAACTTATCACTATCGAATTTAGTTTTAGTAAATATAATTTCAGGTAAAGAGCGCTGAAAGATAAATTGAGCTGATCGAACTGAGCTACTATACTTTAGATTCCTCTTACTCAAAAAATATTGAAAATATTCATGTACAAATTGAGTAGGGTATATTTATAAGTATAAATTATGAAAATGTGCAAAAAATTAAAATTTTTTCAATTTATTTTGTTTTTAAGAAAAAATTATTAAAATTTGGTTATTTACTCACCCATATAACCACAATAAATAAAATATGCTCTACATTAACACCTTCTTCTACTTCATTCATTGTGAATATTAATTTCATTTTATCTTTTGCAGTACCACGAAACTTTCAGCTTGCCACAATGCTACACCGTGGATATTAAAAACAACAACGCCACCCACACCACAAATTTCCAACCATCGGGAGCCACAATTATCGCGCCAGCAACACGTGCTCTCATTTTCATTTTCAATGCCATTCTTATTTTCTCATTTATTCATTCATTCATTTATTTACATTTACTGTCTCATTTCCTTGCCGTAACAGTTAACGGCTTTTGCCGTTGGTTTTTTGTTTTTCAATTTTCATCTTAATGTTTTTATGCGTTTTTATTTTCATCAGCAAATTCGCGTTTTTGGACACTCGAGGCAGCAACAGCTGATGGCGGTAATGAAGGTAGCGTTCGTGCTTAGAGAGATTCAACTCAGCAAAAGGATGCTAGTTATGCTAATGAGTAAAATTAGGAGTGCAGAAAACGGCAGTTAGTGAAAAGGTGTGGATAAAGGACAAATGGGTTGGAAGATAACGGACTTATAAGTAAGAATTGTGGGTCAATTTGTAAAGCTTATACTAAAATATTTTTTATAAAATATATTTATTTATTTATAATTGCTTAGTAGCACTAGTATACATATACTTGAGTTCTAAAAATAATAACTTTATAAATTTAAAGCCTGAAAATGGCAAAAATATACCAACAATAATAAAAAATAAAATCCACTTCCAAGCATTTTCCCTTCATTTTGTGTATTTTAAATTCACAGTGTTGCGCGAAGCTTTGGCCAACTTGCTTTTCTTATCGCAAGCAATAAAATTTTGGCTGCTTTGTTGGATGTTCTCAGCAAGAAAATCGATTACTGCGTCTTCGCCAAAAGCATTGACTCAGGGGCAGAGGGGGGCACACGCTTTCAACGCGTAAAATACGAAATTTGCATGCGTTGAAAGTCACCCCTTACACATGCATAGCTGCTTAGAGGGTTCAAGCCACTAACAACAACAATGCTGGCTAGCAATAAAGTGATGCGAGCGTATCAAACAGATGAAAATGCGAGACTGAACGTGCACAAAATTCCTCGCATTGCCATTCATTCAATTTTGCTTCGCTCACAAAAAGTACACTAGAATAGAAAATTTCGTTATCTCACAGCGAAAGGATAAGAAATAGCAAAGTATATTGATGTTAGAGTTACGTTTTAGGTGTTGTGTGAATGTGTGTGTATAAGTTAGAGCGAGTTTTGCAGTGAAATTTAATAAGCGGTTTAAGGCTGTCATTTTGTGGTTAGCATCGAAGGGCGGCAATATTTTTATAGCCAAGCCAGCTTTCAACATGCTTGTATAACACAATATGATGAGAGTTCATATCTAACCTAGAAATATGCCCTTAACAAGTATTAGACCCTCAATCATTTCCACGAAAAACAGGGTTCAATAGTGCAGCATCTTAAAAGCGAGTTAAAATATGACTTTGACTTAACCTTCAAAGATTCATTGATATGACAAATAAATTGAAGAGCCTTACAAAGTGAGAAAGGCTTTTAGTAATTCCATAAGTAGCTCTTTGAAAATATGCAGAAAAGATGTAAACTGTTGTGGCAAAACACAATTATAACTATCTGCAACAAAGCAGGATGATATACACCTTTAAAAAAAAATTAAGACAGATTATATTTCAATGTGTTGTCAACATGAACGAAAACACTTCCCAACTTTTTTGGGGTAAAAACTGTTGAAGAATTTTATAAATATATGATACTAAAGGGGCCAATTGTTTCCTTTCTGAACGACCATGCAGCTTATGAAATTTTGTTTTTTTTTTATTTGCGAAACCTCCGAAACGAGGTCAAAAAACTCTTGAACCACAAGTGCGATAAGATTCTCATGCAAAACCTTGAATTCGCATAGAAGATGTTCTGTAGCCTGTTCTCCTTATATGGTGTTTCCAGCCAACTGGATAATGACGTACAAGTCAAAGCCGCCAGACTATCTGCATATATAAAAAACAGGTGATTCAAGTAGAGTTACTTTTTTCAAGAACTATTTTTTGACAGATCACGCGTGAGTCGCTGTCATGTCATTTTTGTTCAGCAATGAGGCTCATTTCTGGCTCAATTGTCATCGAAAATTGGACTTAACGGATGGACCAACTAAAACGTCGCTGCGGCCAACATTACAAAGAATAAATGCCAAAGAATGTTCTTTCGAAAGATAATAAAATTTCGAAATTTTTGTTTTTTTTTTAAGTAGGATCTTCGAAATTGATCACCCTTTATACCCTTATGATGTGTTGCTTGTCAGAAAAAGGAAGATTTCCTTAATTGCTGCAACATCCGCTTCGACGACACTGCAGTAACCTGGTTGTCGGAAGACAAGGAAGACTGGTTTTGAGTCATGAAAAGTAAGTGCATTTAGAAGAGGGTACTGAATAATATCGCCGAGCATAGTCAAGTTTTAATTGTACCATATAATAGTATTAGGGATACAAGAATCCAGAACCTATACTAGCGCTAATAAAAATAGCAAGTACGTTGTCATAGATCTAATAAAATTAATTAACATTTTTTATATATTCATAAAGAAATGATCCTCTCACCACCTACGTATTTCACTGTTTAAAATACGTAGTCCAGATGGATCCTTGCAGTTAGAAAGAAGGAAGGAGAAATACCGAAAAAACTTAACCACAGTTTCTGCGAAGAAACTTCTATATCTGCGACTCTATATCACACACAATAATGGGAGAATTGAGACAAATATTTGATATTTTAAATGGGTATGGTAGCTTTAAAAGTACCCAGTTGTTAACATGTATTCTTTTCCGTTTTCTACTTTATTTTTTAATAAAGATAGTACTGTGACTTACAACTTAAACAATTGGCATTAAATAAAAAAATATTTATAATTTCTAAAAGAAAGAATTAGTTTTATTATTTTTGTTGTTATGTTGGAATTCAATGTGAGGTAAGTAATATACTCGCAATATAAAATAAGATGGCATCGTCTTTTGAAAATTTTATCTGAATGGGTCGTAAGTAGACGCAGTTATTAATTTGCATTTACATTTAGGGTATAAAAGGTTTGCTGACAAGAAAAACTTTAGTGCCTTGAAAATTGAGTTAACTTTTCTGTCTTTAGACATAGACAGCCAGTAATCACCAGGTCGACACTATGTAGTGGAACCATAAGAACCAACCAACGAAGCTACCGTAGCTTTCGGCTAGTTACTATATGAAGTTGTATGTTTTCTGGCGTTGTGCCGATGAACCACAATTCCTCACATATTGGCCAAAACTGAGCGCTTCTGAGCGATTATTTCTTTCAAACAGTTCAATTGTTGGCATTATAGGACTAAATTAAGAGCTTGACCTTATGGAATCATAGATTATTCCACGCCAATACCATCAAACACGTACATATCTATATCTTTCTGATGGTCAAACCTTACTCGGCCACTGACATTGCGGTAAGTAAAGGTGAGCGCTTGCTTGATGGTTTATCTGGTATTCATTTTTGACGTGAGGTCAAACAATACTGAGGTAACTAAGCATAAACCTGCCTCAGAAGATTTTTTAGAACGAAATCTTATCTTTCGAACACCATAGAGCGTACCCCGAGCTTTGTTATACAACGGGAGATGCAGATAATAATCCCCAGAGACCTCTAAGCCCATTGAATTTTCTTCAGATTTATTGAAGAGTGTTATTAAAGTCGATTATTGGATAATAATAAAAAATATTCCAGGATATTCACGATAGCCTTGTTGTTTGAAAGTAGTTAAAATCACCAGAGGATTAAGCGAAACATGTTGACTATGTTTATATTTGGTATCAGAATCACTACAAATGGTTATCTGTGGATTACCATATTCAAAGCATTTTTTCAAATATGAATTACCGTGTGATTCGTTTTTTATATAGTTTACTTTTATGTCTCTTTTTTAGCCTTTTAAGTAAAGGGCGATCGATTTAAGAAAAAACACAGAAACTTGACATTCGAAAGAACGTTCATTGGCTTTTATTTTTTGAAGATTAGCTCTTACAAATGTTAGCCGCGACAACGTGTCAGATTTTTGATCCGTTGAGTCCAATTTTCGTCGACGCGAGATGGTTTGCTTCAAGACCTGAATTGAAGCAGGATTGCTCGCATGGACTTTAGACTCTACAGTTTACATAACTCCAGAGCAAACAGTCTGATGGTTTGATATCAAACGATTTTGGTGGCCAATCAACCGGCCCACAACGTGAAGTTATCTGCTCAACGAAGTGTTCTCTCAATAAATCCATTGATTTATGCGATGTGTGGGAAGTGGCGCCGTCTTGTTGAAACCAAATGTCGCCCAGATCACCATCTTCAATTTCAGGCATCAAAAAGTCTCTTATCAAGGCGCGATAACGACCGCCATTGACGGTTATGATCTAACCGGGATCATTTTTGAAAAAAAAAATATGGACCGATGATTCCACCGACCCTCAAACCTTTGTTTTTTCTGTATAAAATGGCAGCTCCTGAATATCTTCAGGTTGCTTTCGTCCTAAATACGGTAATTTTGCTTGTTTACATACCCAATGAGCCAGAAATGGATCTAATCGCTGAACAAAATATGACTCAAAAGCGTCGAATGTTCTTGGAACTTTTCAAAAGTCTATAGAGCGAACTGAAATCGCTTGGGAAGTTCGATCAGGCTTCAATTCTTGCCCCAACTGTATTTTGTACGCTTCCAATTTAAGATATCGACGTAAAATGCATCAAGTCGTTCCATGCGTCAGTCCGAGTTGCTGCGAACAGTGTCGAATCGACTCTCCATGGTCGTCTTATACACTCTCAGCTACGGTTGGTATATTTTCTTCACTGCGGACTGGACGTGGGCTATTCGGTCCAATATTATCTAATAATGAATGCTGGGTCTCAAAATGGGTGATGGAGTTGTGAATAGTACATTCAGTAAGTCGATTACGTGGACCGTTAGTTGAGCGAAGCGTGCGGAACAAATTCCTTACAGAGCGTGAATAGTTACTGAAACAAGTACATACCTCCACTTTGATCAACCGTTGCCGTTACTGTCTTAATTTTGTCGGAGAAGGATGTGAAGAAATGGGGAAAAGTTCTGTGTAAGTTTAAGATTATTACGCTAAACCCGCGAGGTTTACTTTAATCGAAAAATATCGACAAGAAACTCATATTAAAAAAACAAGTTCAGAATACTTCAGAATGTTTAAAAAATAACCGGATGCTTTATGATTTCCCGAAACTTTACTTAATAATTTGCCATCTATAAATGAACTGCATTTTAGCCCAGTCTCATTGGTCTTAAAAATCTGTATTTCTAAATTTAAGATATTTTCGGAGCTTAAATATAAACTTATACATATACGTATGTACATATGTACGTATATAGCAACTACTTACAATCAGCTACTCCCTTGCGCTAAATATTCTAAGTAAGTAAATTGAATGCAAATGGAGTATAGGTGCACAATGGCGAGCAGGCGACGCGGCCGGGGCGTTGTTACACGATATTTGTTGCAAATTTAACCGCACCTGGTTTGTGAAGCCCGAATACATTTACTTATGCGCATATTAGTATATATTCAAGTGCACACACATGTACACCTTCCACTTGACAATGTTAGAACATCCTGCCGCTCCATCGCTCAGCCGCGCTGGCCTGCTGTGTCACGGCGTTCGGCTGTCTGTGCGCAATGCCCGTGCATGTGGCTGCTTACATTTGGAGTAGCATCCATCAATTTGATGGATAAATATATGCAAATTGTGTATTAGCTGTCCTCATTGCTAGCTGGTGTTGTTGTACTTGCTGTTGTTGGCATGTTGCTGTTGCTGCGCTGTTTATCCTTTGCCTTCTGTGCGGTTACGTTTTGTCTGAAAATGGATTTGACGCACGTGTGTATGAGCAGTTGCCACACTCTGTCTCTATCTCCTTCGCCCACTTGTTCTTGGACTACTTACAGGGTGCTAAGTCGGGTTTTGAAAGATTTTGCGGTAAGTTGGGGTTAAAATATAGGATTTGGAGAGCATATCTCTATATATTCTAGCATAAACTCTCCGTAAGTCAGCTTCCTTACTAAAAATTGTATTCCTACCAGACTTTTTTGTTCAAATTTCTGCTAGTAAACCTTCGCCAGCACCCTGTTCCGCATAATTTCCTTTACTTTCAATAAATCATGTTAACATCTTTCGTTGCAATAGAGCCGAAGAAAAGGCGCAAAGTGGCAAAAGGAACGCAAGCTGTGTTGTTAGCGCAACAATAACGGTACAGATACCGAATATTCGCTTCGAACGCTACTTGAATATAATATTAAGTTTTCGCATTCCACTTTGACGTACATTGCCATGGACACTCACTTACACTCGTGTATTTGCATGCTTGTGTGAGTATGTGTGTGTGTTGAAACTGCTTTTAGCACACACATTCACGTGTTTTTTTCACACATTTGTGTTTTATTTAAAATCGAATTCAGATTGTGACATTTTTATGCAAATATCACAAGTTGACGCTGACACATGCCTTCACACATACACACATACATGCATATACTCGTATTATATGAATTTGTACTTTCATAAACCGAGTTTATGGTGAATTTATAGCATATAAAATGCACAATAGGATGATACATTTGTTTGCTTGAAAATGGCAAATCGATTTGCGAAAAATAAAATTATTGCAGAATTTCAGGGTTTAAGTAAAAATCTAATTTCTAGGAGAAACTGGGAGAGGATTTTCACAAGCTCCTCTTCAGCCGAATGTTTACCAGCAAAATTATAAACAAGGACGGGTAGTAATCACTTAGTCCAGGGTCCGGACCATCAAGCGGATACAACGAACACCACTACCAACTTCCGGCGAGTCACTTTCGAATGTTTGAGGCCTCGTCTTAGCCTGATGGAACACAATCCCTCTCTTATCTTCCAAATTTAGCTTCTTCTGTTCAATTGCGTCCTTCAGACGATCCAATTGTAGTCAACAGAGGTCCCAATTGAGAGTTAAGCCTTAGTTGATCAACTCTAAGTAAATGATTTCCTGCCAAACACATAAAAACCCTTTCTTACGGTAGATACTGATTTGGCCACTGTTGGAGCCGGCTCATCGCAACCATTTTTGCTTGAACTCACCGTAAGCGATCCACTTTTGTCACCAGTTACCAAGCGTCAGACGCGCAGCTAACCCCTAATGCATCAGTAAACAGTTCCAGAGTTAACATCTACGTAGATAACATCCGGTGTGGTATGAAACCACTAACCACCTTGGTAGGGTTCGAGGCTCATCTAAAACCTCTGCCGTGGTTTGGGTCCAGCACCCGTTTGTAATGCAACTCCACATCCAACTGACAAACCAGCAATCGAGTTTCAACCACAACCACTACGATTGAAGCAAACTCCAAGGACTACTGCTCCCCGTGGTCCCAAAATTAAGTCTCCTGTCTCTCGTTGCCGAAGCTACTACCAGTTGAGCTCCCATACTACTCTGGACTATTGCTCAGAGATTGGAACCCATACGGACATTACACACACACACCATTCACACAAGAAGCTAACCCAGTTAAACGCCTAACTGTTCGGCATTCCGACTAGTACATCTAATTCCCATACCACCCAGATCCCTAACGTCCGAGTACATCGGACATTCTGCAATTACATGTACCCAGTCCTCTACCTGCGCCACAAAAACACAAATGCATTCAGTGGCCTATGCCCCGTAAGCAGAAAACCCCGACTCAGACAGAGTCGGAAGTCTGGGTTACCCCCAACACACTCAACGTCGCGAATGTACTCATATGTCACTCGACCGTTAGGTCTATTGTCCCACTGCTCTTACCACTTACACCGGACGCTATCATCTAGAAGCCTCCTGCTCCCTAGATATCCCTCTCTAATTCATCTACATGGATAGCCAAGTAGCAGTCAAGGCTTTAACCTCGTTACGCAAATCGGCCAGAAGTGTTTTGGAAAGTAAGGCATCAGAGAAGTGTGCCACCAGAACCAAGAGACTTCACTTCTACTGAACCGTCTAACATTCACTGGACTTAAGTTATGTCGGTATTCACGCCTTCGGGGGTTTATCTGAAGAACATTAACTGAGATCAGGCTTATTCTATGGGTCGGTTTGTAACTCCGGATCACACATGCTCATGAAGCTTCACCTCTACTTCCTTTACCCACACATTTTCAGGTTTTGTACCATCGAAAGTTGACATAGGTGTGCCCGGGTCTCAGAAGTCTTTGCTCAACTGTTTTCCAGAGTCGCGTGGGATTTTCCCACCGAGTTTTTCCGGTCAATGCGCGCAACGTTTAAGTACCTCTTCGCTATATCACTGACCGATGCTGCTGTGCTGGAGGTTGACGGTTTTTCCTAGTCTCGCATGACGCTCAGCAATAGAGCTTCGTCCTTTCGTTTCGGTCGTTTACCTGGGCACGCTCTTTTACTGTGATCGAACAGCTTAACTTTGGGCCCATTTCCCTCCTCTATCCTGTCTTCAAACTTCGAATCCCTGGACTAGAATTTGCGGTCACGATGCGTCCATTTTTTTATTAGCTTATACCAGCTTCTCGTCTTCTTTCCTCATCCAGTTGAACTCATTTTTTATGTCTTTTCTTATCGCTTTATATAAAGGTACGAGTTAAAGTCGCCTTCAAGTCCTTCTTGCTGGCTTTTTGCTTGGGTATATAGTATTCTTTAATTCAGAAACAGGATCCGAAGAGTGTATCAAGCTTCCTCCTCGATCGTAATAACGCTTTCGATGTCCAATTATTCAAAGAATTTGGCACCTCTGTTTTGTAAAGCGGGTTTCCCAGCGTCACTTCAACCGCTGTGAACTACTCTCTACACAGAGGTATAGCCGCTTGCGATACAGCGAATCTTACTTAGTATGAGTTCCAAACTAATGCATTATAATTTACTATAGCTTATCATAAGGAGCAATACTGGCAAAGAATTTATGCTGATGTGGATATTTATAAACAGAATTTTAATTTTCAAAGAATGCGCCACGTAAATTCCTTCCCATACTTGGCAGCTAACAACATAAACGTTCATAAAACATCAAAAATTGCTTGTAAATCTAAAAATATGAAGTGCCACACACCAGTCAGTACATAGTGTGGCATGCCACCGACGGACAACAATGTCGCTAATATGCGACTAAATTACAAGGAGCACAAATCGCATGCAGTTAACTGGATATTTGCACACATTTACGAGCGGCCATTATGAATATGTCGATGGCGCGCTGCATACGATGTGGCGCCTGCGCAATTTACGCGCTTGTATCGGGCGCGCAACACAGTAGCGACGTTCAGAGGCACCCATATGTGAAAGCGCCTGCTTGGTGGTGATGATAAACAGAATGATGACAGCAATTAAAATTCCACCATAATAATGCAAAAGCAAATATGCATGTGCGCTGCTGTGCTTAAGTGGACAATATCGCGAAAAAAAGTGAGGAAAAGTGCAGCGCTGCGACGAAAATAGTTAAAATAGCAACATGAAAGCGCAGTCGACTTGGCATAGCCAACGCTGTTCTTAAGCGCGCGCTCGCACATGCACACACGAAAGCCATAAAGCCGCCCCGACGCCAGGCTGCCGTATACAAAGTAGTCAGGAATTGCTGGCAGTAAGCGGTATGCGGAAGCGTTCTCCGAACGTTTCGCCGGCGAAAGATACTATAGGCGGACAGACAGTAGCCGACAAGTGCGCGCCGCAGATATGGTAGTGGCTGAAGACAACGCGGACCCACATACTTTGGCAATTATTCATATAAATATGGTCAATAAATCAACGCGATAATGATGCCGTACGAGCGCGCGTTGATGCCACAGCAACAACAACAACTACACTCTCATATGGATGTGTGCGCGCTACAAAGCAAGGATGCAGTCGAATGCAATTTTCAAGTTTAAAAGGCGCAGAGAGGTGAGTGCGGCGACATGGCGCAAGCTTACTAAATGTATCTGATAAATATGTCGAGATAAGCGCGGCAGTAAAGAGCAGGAAATGACGCTATCTTAAACTACTCGCGCTCGATGTTGATTGAGTGCGAAATATTTTTAAAATATAAAATAATGAGCGACGCTCAATGTAACGGGTATAACAGGCAGGCGCGCAACGGAACTTGACTTAAAAAATGCGAATTCACATGTGCACACGTACATATATATATATAAATACATAAATAATTCAATTAATAATTCTCGCCACCAAAAATGTCAACTGCAATCAGCCAGCCGGTTATGTGCGCGCTCACCGCTTTATTCCCGCCATAAATTTGCATATTGCGCCACAAGGCTTTTGCGCATGCGCTTTGCCGCCCAATTGTGAAAATATTAATTTTCACAGTTTGCATCGAGTGCGCCTAATTGTCGCGCCCTATGGGCTGTAGCCTAGAAGCTTCAAAAACACATACACATATACACCTATGTATGCGCGTACGTGGAAAGGTCGCTCGTCATTCACATGCAAATTTTCGCAACATTTCACGACATTCGATCGCTTCGTGATCTATTGAATGCAAATTCAACAAAAAAAAATCGAAAAAAGAAACAAACGAACTGTCAGACCTTTTCATCCTTTCTTCGATTTCCCATAAATCACGGCCGTCAAGTTTCTTTATGCACCGCGCCAGCGCAGCAATAAAGAAAGGAAGAGCGCACATTCAGCAAAACATTCAGCGAGTGAAAGGATTCTCTGATTTCACATCCTTTCACAACTAATTTACATATTCAACGCAGCATCCCCCCGTTCGCGCGGCGCGCCGCACACCTGAACCGCGTAGCGCGCGGCAGTGCACAATTGGTTTTTTTCACCAACACATCGAAGTGGAATAAAATCGCGACGCGACCTTTCGCTTTTCACCTTTCGCGCGCATTCAACCCTTAAATATAAAATTACTGTCCCTTTTTTCTTTTATTATGCAATTATTCAGTCACGTACCTTTCGAAGAAACACGTTTATTGCTATAAGAAATCAGAGGGCGCCAAACTTTTGTGTTGTCACTGAAAATGTACTATGTTGCGGTATAACTTAACTTCTCTTTACGCTTTGTATCGAGAAGAATCTGATTTAGTTTTTAGAATAATTTTTTTTCCTATAAATAACTATTGAGTTACAATACCTTAATGCAGTATTCGTGAAGCAATTCATAGAAATCATGATAAGTATAGTATATTCCGGGAAATATATTTGTTCAGGATGAACCATGTGTGCAAGTGAGGAAAGATCTCTGAGCGCAGGGATGGAGTTCCCAGAAATGATTCTTTTACATATGGCTAAAGCAGCTCACGACTTCCAGTCTTAGACCAGGTATCTTCTGTCCCTCCCCAGAATTGTGCGCTGGGTTTGGGACCCGCCACATAAAAAAACAAAAAACCACCCTCAATGAAAAGAACAAAGCAGACTTGTGCGCTTTTGTAAACTCACCTATAACCGGGAAACCGGTATCCACGCCAATAAAGAAAAATCAATATTTGGCGAAGAATTCATAGCCCTAAGGTATTCCTTACAAACTATGTTAGGTTTAAGTTGCGAGTTTGAAATTATTTTTTGACTCGTGACCAGTCAACACGTCCAAATATCCAGAGATAAAAAAAAAATTAGAAAATAGATAATAAGGAATTGAAGGATTTGGTTCACATCTCCACCAGACCCAAGTGACCAGTTGATCACAGAAAGAGAAATGATCTTTCTCGCAGGGCTTGAACCAATTCTCCCATAAACCAATTCAGCGCTCAGGATCTCCAAGCCATTCGATTCCAAACGAGGTTTCAGACAAGGCGAGATTTCAATTCAATATTGGAGAAAATAATTCGAGCTTCAGAGCTGAATAGCGAAGGTACAATCTTCCACAAGATGGTACAACTGCTGGCGTACGCCGGTAACATCGACATCATTGGCCATACAACAACTACGCCGTTGGTTCTGCTTTCTCCATGTTGGACAAAGAAGGGAAGTTCATGTGCCTGATTTGGAAGGAGGGCGAGACGAAATATCTCCTATCATCAAACATACAGTCGTCGTATTCGTAACTTGGTTCGCACGTTACTGTTGACAGTCATGACTTCGAAGTCGTAAATAATTTATTCTATCTTGGAATCAGTATTAACAGCAACAACAAAGTCATCTTTGAAATCCAACGCAGAATTACCCTATCCAGAAGATACCATTTCGGATTGAGTAGACAAGTGAGAGTAAAGTCCTCGCTTGATGAATAAAGACCCAATTCTACAAGTCACTCATCAGCCCTGTTCTAGTATACGGTACAGGGGCATGAACGAAGACAACATCTAATGAGGCGGTGTTACGAGTTTTCGAAAAAAAAGTTTCTGTGGAAGATATATGGTTCTTTGCGCATTGACAACGGCAAATATAGCAGTCGATTGAACGATGAGCTGTTCGAAATATGCGACGATATTGACATAGTACAGTGAATTTAGCTTAGCGTAGCCGATACCTAGGTCATGTTTTCCAAATATATAAAAATACTCCAGCTTTTAGAGTATTCGGAAGGCAAGCAGAGAAAGGGCAAAACCTTCACGTTGGTAAGACCAGGTGGAGAAGGACCTGGCTACATTTGGAATCTCTGATTGGCGCCAAACAGCGAAATGGAAGAACGACTAGCGCGCTGTTGTAACTCTGTCTACGCAAAAAAAGGTAACGAAGAAGTGGGCTACTCTTTGAGGCAAGTCTAATCATAAATTCAAGTTTTAGCCAATTTCTCTTGTTGCGCCATCTGTCGAGACTTTAACTAATTTAATCAACGAATGATACTATTCCAATATAACACTCAAAAAAAAAAAAACAAACACAGAGAAAAGAAGCGGACTCAAACAAGGATTACTACAAAGTAAAAATTTATATACCTAATCTTTGATTCTGTAAAGTATCCAGTAACGTGAGTAATTTTTCTGCAGTTTGCACTCAGGAAAGAAAAATAGAATACCGAAAAACAAAGTTAAAGAACTATTAGTTTTCAATATATAAAAATTTCTCCGACTTAACTATTACTTTGAGAGCTTTTCTTGTTCAAAATGAAGAGACAAACTCACAGCAAACTCATATCATTGTGAAAACAAAAGAATTTCAAATGCTCGCGTTTGCAAATGCCTTTTTTACGTCTGTCTGTAATACTATATATGTTGTTGCTTGTAACTTTTGACATTCTCCACCCCTCAATTATAAGTTTAAAATTTTTACTTGCGCCATCTGCTGTATTTGGCGTGCAACTAAGACACCATTAGAATTTATTATGCCAGTGAAAGCGAGTTGCGGTCGGCAAAGCAGTGCCCGCAGGATACAACCAGGACATTATCGACAATGAGGAGTATGGGAAAGCATTTAAAGATGGCGTTCTAATTAGACTGCTGGCGCGCAAAGGAAATGCAAACTAATTAGAATTAAAGCAATGTTTTCCTCTGAGAAAACATGACCTGCGTGTCGATAATTTCTTAATCATAAAAATATTTTCCATATCAAATTGTTGGTTGTATCGAGAGTAAGCGCTTTGGTGCATCAATAATTAAATAAATCGGTAAGTGCTTAATTGCTATGATACCTTTGCACCCCCCTTGCTGCGCTTCCACCTCTGGCGTTGGCCCACAAGTGGCAGAATATTAAAATGTAATTAATTCGAACAGAAGGAATGCATAATTACCGCCGACAGTGTCTATAATTTTGATAAGTAATGCTTGTGGCAAATCGTTTTACAATGTCCGCCGACACGAGCATTGGCGCGAACGCTGATATATTATTTTGTAAACAGCTGAGTGCTTTTCATCGACTTGTAATGCCGCAGAATGGACTGCCGGCGCTCCTGTCTTCCCACCTTCGACGCGCATGCTCTCGCACCGCGTTGCATTGTTGCAGTGTAATTACACCAACAGCTGCCACCGCATTTGCAGGCGTGTATGTAATATTTATGAAGGGGGTCTACTTTCCACGCCATCGCCACTAATATGAAATTAACCACTGGTCAGTTTGGAAACTTTTTCAAAGGTGTTGTTTTTGTAAATGGTGCATGTGTGTTTAACTCTTTCTGTGTATATATTTTATTTCTTAAATTACAAAATCGATTTGAATCTTTTGCCAAAAATCTGAAGTTATCGATGTTTTTTTTTAATAAAAGCACTGGAGAGAGCCACTAATAATGTTTAGCAAAAATTAATTAATCCATAATTTCTTCAGATTTTTGCTTAATTTGTAAAACTTCTAAAGAAAAAGAACTAGAGAACTTTTGTAAAAAAATTTGAAAAATAACCTCAAAAATATTTATACAAAATATTATATTATGTCGTTTCTTCTTTTCGCTATTTGGCTCTAATTCGAGGTACTAACTACAGCCTGGTCCTTTTTCACCTGATCTCTGCAATGGAGTGGAGGTCTTCCTCTTCCTCTGCTTCCCCTGGCGGGTACTGCGTCGCATATTTTTAGAGCTGGAGTGTTTTTTGATTCATTCTGACAACATGACTTAGCCAGCGCAGCCGCTGTCTCTTAATTCACTGAACTATGTCAATGTCGTGTATATCACTTTCTAAATAATCGAATATTAAATTTGTAAGTATACAGACCGCTTTTTGCGAAGTTTAACAGAGACTTTATACCTAATAATAATAATATCTAATCATTCAATCTCTTGAACCGCGGAGCTCTCAGATATATAAGCCGAGTTATAGTTAAGAACGAACTGAAGCAGAGGAGGTGTTTTAGTGTCTCTTCTTGTCTACTTCTCTACACTTTCTTTCTGATCGCCATTTAATCTCGCACTGATCTATTTGCCAGCTCTTCGCGAACTAAACTGAATTAATAACCCAGACGATGGCACTTTTATTATAGGTTATTTCTGTTCCTAGAACGCCTTTGAGGTCTGCTTTCCGGAAACCATTATATTTATCACCTTTCTGCGGTTCTTCTCTGCCGTAATGGCATATTATAACGGGTGATTTTTTTGAGGTTAGGATTTTCATGCAGTAGTATTTGACAGATCACGTGGGATGTCAGACATGGTGTCAAAGAGAAAGATGCTCAGTATGCTTTGACATTTCATCATGAATAGACTTACTAACGAGCAACGCTTGCAAATCATTGAATTTTATTACCAAAATCAGTGTTCGGTTCGAAATGTGTTTCGCGTCCGTGTCCGATGAGCGATGAGGCTCATTTCTGGTTGAATGGCTACGTAAATAAGCAAAATTGCCGCATTTGGGGTGAAGAGCAACCAGAAGCCGTTCAAGAACTCCCCATGCATCCCGAAAAATGCACTGTTTGGTGTGGTTTGTACGCTGGTGGAATCATTGGACCGTATTTTTTCAAAGATGCTGTTGGACTCAACGTTACGGTGAATGGCGATCGCTATCGTTCGATGCTAACAAACTTTTTGTTGCCAAAAATGGAAGAACTGAACTTGGTTGACATGTGGTTTCAACAAGATGGCGCTACATGCCACACAGCTCGCGATTCTATGGCCATTTTGAGGGAAAACTTCGGACAACAATTCATCTCAAGAAATGGACCCGTAAGTTGGCCACCAAGATCATGCGATTTAACGCCTTTAGACTATTTTTTGTGGGGCTACGTCAAGTCTAAAGTCTACAGAAATAAGCCAGCAACTATTCCAGCTTTGGAAGACAACATTTCCGAAGAAATTCGGGCTATTCCGGCCGAAATGCTCGAAAAAGTTGCCCAAAATTGGACTTTCCGAATGGACCACCTAAGACGCAGCCGCGGTCAACATTTAAATGAAATTATCTTCAAAAAGTAAATGTCATGAACCAATCTAACGTTTCAAATAAAGAACCGATGAGATTTTGCAAATTTTATGCGTTTTTTTTTTTTAAAAAGTTATCAAGCTCTTAAAAAATCACCCGTTACGTTAGGCTATCGACGTACTTATTGATGTTCTTAATGTCGTTTTAAGCATTATTCTAGCACCTTGAAGGGTCGAATGAGATCCACGTCCGCCCAACAGAATCCGTCCGTTTCGAAGCAGTTGATTTTGCTGCCGAGTTTTCCACTTCAATACCGCTTGGTGCTAGGTTGAGTAAATTTTCTAGCGTAGCCATTGAAATGGTTCTTAGTGCTCCTGTTATGCAAATATCGGCTTTATTCGCTTCAATGATTTTTTGTATGAGATTTCGCTGACAGTAGTCCACCACTCCAAAGCACCATAAAACAATATTGGCTTTACTCCCTGGTACTTGGTATAATTTTCACTTGTTAACTCTACAAAGTTGAGCCTCAGGGGTTTCCATAACAGGATCTTATACCTCCTTGTAAAAAGTACCATATATGTCTTACCGGCTTTTTCCTCTTAGTTAGCCGTATTGGCCATTTCTGTATGACCCTGAGAAACATATTCTTCACGCTACTAATTGTGTATAGGAATTTGCTCGTCACTAGTATAGCTATATCGTTGGCGTAGACTATCAGTTTGGGTGCCTTTTTCTTAGAATCACATTGCCTACAAGTAAACGCAGGAGGAGAGTACAACTCGCTAAGAAGCTACTGTTCGCGTTAACCTGAGTAATATGTCTTAGTTTCCTGCAGCTCAGTAGAGCTTTAATACGACTTCTTTAAGACTATTCACGATTGCGCCATTAAAGACATCATTCAATTCTCCGCTTTTGTCATGAAAGACGCCCAGTGCATGTTCCTCATGCTCTGGAGCTCTTTCTATATTTAAAGTTAACGAGTGAAGTAGTTAGCCGATGTAATCTTGTTTCTAATTTCCAAGTGCTTTCAGAAAAAATGAGGTTAGACTTATTGCTCTACATTCTTTCGAATAAAGGAAACTCTTTGCCTGCCTTTGGTATGAATAGGAATCTCGCTTTTTTGGGAAAAACTATCTAGGCAAATTGAACGGTTCGAGGACTGCTTTATAGCATATACATCCTCAGAAGTAGTAATGGGTAATACAACGTCCATTGCTATTAAGGTACCTAGTGGTAGGTGTAAAAAGGTAGGGGTAGAGACCTCCGAATCAAAAATTCAAAGTGGAGGACAACAAAGTGGACTGGGATATCGGTCCAAACGTCGGTGAGAGACGAGGCTGCCACCACCGGCAGGCACAGCGATCATAAGAGCGGGTGTCACAGTCCATGAAGACTTGGACTAAGAAAGCGCTGTAAGCATAAACGCGGAAAGGGAATAAGAACTTCTTCAGTCTCCTGTGTAGACGACCGAGGGTTCCAAATCTGGCAACAAAAGAGGGCCCCTTAAAAATTCAACAAGTGAGGGATTGAAGGCAAAATCGAAGTACGTGGCGTCGGTCGGAATAACCTTATCTAACCCAAACTAATCTAAAGATAAAAGGAAAGC
>CM050323.1:155439129-155457626 GCA_027475135.1 Bactrocera correcta
CGCATAATTTCCTTGCTTTCAATAAATCATGTTAACATCTTTCGTTGCAATACAGCCGAAGAAAAGGCGCAAAATGGCAAAAAGAACGCAAGCCGTGTTGTTAGCGCAACAATAACGGTACAGATACCGAATATTCGCTTCGAACGCTACTTGAATATAATATTAAGTTTTCGCATTCCACTTTGACGTACATTGCCATGGACACTCACTTACACTCGTGTATTTGCATGCTTGTTTGAGTATGTGTGTGTGTTGAAACTGCTTTTAGCACACACATTCACGTGTTTTTTCACACATTTGTGTATTATTTAAAATCGAATTCAGATTGTGACATTTTTATGCAAATATCACAAGTTGATGCTGACACATGCATTCCCACATACACACATACATGCATATACTCGTATTATATAAATTTGTACTTTCATAAACCGAGTTTATGGTAAATTTGGGGCATAAAAAATTTTAAATAGGATGATACAGAAACAACAACTGCTTGAAAAGGGCGAATCGAATTGCGAAAAATAAAATTATTGCAGAATTTCAGGGTTTAAGTAAAAATCTAATTTCTAGGAGAAACTGGGACAGGATTTTCACAAGCTCCACTTCAGGCGAATGTTTACCAGCAAAATTATAAACAAGAACGGGTAGTAATCACTTAGTCTAGGGTCCGGACCGTCAAGCGGATACAACGAACACCACTATGAAGCTACCGGAACTTCCGGCGAATCACTTTCGAATGTTTGAGGCCTCGTCTTAGCCTGATGAAACACAATCCCTCTCTTATCTTCCAAATTTAGCTTCTTCTAGGCAATTGCGTCCTTCAGACGATTCAATTGTGGTCAACAGAGGTCCAAATTGAGAGTTAAGCCTTAGTTGATCAACTCAAAGTAAATGATTTCCTGCTAAACACATAAAAAACCTTTCTTACGGTAGATACTGACTTGGCCACTGCTAGAGCCGGCTCATCGCAACCGTTTTCGCTTGAAGTCACTGTAAGCGATCCGCTTTTGTTACCAGTTACCAAGCGTCAGACGCGCAGCTAACCCCTAATGCAACAGTAAACAGTTCCAGAGTTAACATCTACGTAGATAGCATCCGGTGTGGTATGAAACCACTAACCACCTTGGTAGGGTTCGAGGTCCATCTAAAACCTCTGCAGTGGTTTGAGTCCAGCACCCATTTGCAATGCAACTCCACATCCAACTGACAAACCAGCAATCGAGTTTCAACCACAACCACTACGATTGAAGCAAACTCCAAGGACTCCTGCTCCCCGTGGTCCCAGAATTGAGTCTCCTGTCTCTCGTTGCCGAAGCTACTACCAGTTGAGCTCCCATACTACTCTGGGCTAGTGGTCAGGGATGGGATCCCATACGCACATTACACACACACACCATTCACAGAAGAAGCTAACCCAGTTAAACGCCTAACTGTTCGGCATTCCGAAGTCCATCTAATTCCCATACCACCCAGATCCCTAACGTCCGAGTACATCGGACATTCTGCAATTACATGTACACAGTCCTCTACCTGCGCCATAAAAACACAAATGTATTCAGTGGCCCATGCCCCGTAAGCATAAAACCCCGACTCAGAAAGTCTGGGTTACCCTCAACACACTGAACGTCCCGAATGTACTCATATGTCACTCGACCATTAGGTCTATTGCCCCACTGGTCTTGCCACCTGCACCTGACCTTAGTATCTAGAAGCTTCCTGCTCCCTAGATATCCCTCTCTAATTCATCTACAGAAATAGACAAGTAGCAGTCAAGACTTTAACCTCGTTACGCAAATCGGCCGGAAGTGTTTTGGAAAGTAAGGCTGCATAGAAGTGTGCCACCAGAACCAAGCGACTTCACTTCAACTGAACCATTTAACTTTCACTGGACTTAAGTTATGTCGGTATTCACACCTTCGGCGGTTTATCTGAAGAACATTAATTGAGATCAGGCTTCTTCTATAGGTCGGTTTGTAACTCCGGATCACACATGCTCATGAAGCTTCACCACCACTTGCTTTACCCACACATTTTTAGGTTTTGTACCATCGAAAGTTGACATAGGTGTGCCCGGGTCTCAAAAGTCTTTGCTCAACTGTTTTCCAGAGTCGTGTGGGATTTTCCCACCGAGTTTTTCCGGTCAATGCGCGCAACGTTTAAGTACCTCTTCGCTATATCACTGACCGATGTTGCTGTGCTGGAGGTTGACGGTTTTTCCTAGTCTCGCATGACGCTCAGCAATAGAGCTTCGTCCTTTCGTTTCGGTTGTTTAGCTGGGCACGCTCTTTTACTGTGAGCGAACAGCTACACTTTGGGCCCATTTCCCTCCTCTATCCTGTCTTCAAACTTCGAATCCCTGGACTAGAATTTGCGGTCACGATGCATCCATTTTTTTATTAGCTTATACCAGCTTCTCGTCTTCTTTCCTCATCCAGTTGAACTCATTTTTTATGTCTTTTCTTATCGCTTTATATAAAGGTACGAGTTAAAGTCGCCTTCAAGTCCTTCTTGCTGGCTTTTTGCTTGGGTATATAGTATTCTATAATTCAGAAACAGAATCCTAAGAGTGTATCAAGCTTCCTCCTCGATCGTGTTAACGCTTCCAACGCTTTCGATGTCCAATTATTCAAAGAATTTGGCACCTCTGTTTTGTAAAGCGGGTTTCCCAGCGTCACTTCAATCGCTGTGAACTACTCTCTACACAGAGGTATAGCCGCTTGCGACACAGCGAATCTTACTTACTATGAGTTCCAAACTAATTTATTATAATTTACAATAGCTTATCTTAAGGAGCAATACTGGCAAAGAATTTATGCTGATGTAAATATTTATAAACAGAATTTTAATTCTCAAAGAATGCGCCACGTAAATTCCTTCCCATACTTGGCAGCTAACAACATAAACGTTCATAAAACATCAAAAATTGCTTGTAAATCTAAAAATATGAAGTGCCACACACCAGTCAGTGCATAGTGTGGCATGCCACCGACGGACAACAATGTCGCTAATATGCGACTAAATTACAAGGAGCACAAATCGCATACAGTTAACTGCATATTTGCACACATTTACGAGCGGCCATTATGAATATGTCGATGGCGCGCTGCATACGATGTGGCGCCTGCGCAATTTACGCGCTTGTATCGGGCGCTCAACACAGTAGCGACGTTCAGCGGCACCCATATGTGAGAGCGCCTGCTTGGTGGTGATGATAAACAGAATGATGACAGCAATTAAAATTCCGCCATAATAATGCAAAAGCAAATATGCATGTGCGCTGCTGTGCTTAAGTGGACAATATCGCGAAAAAAAAGTGAGGAAAAGTGCAGCGCTGCGACGAAAATAGTTAAAATAGCAACATGAAAGCGCAGTCGACTTGGCATAGCCAACGCTGTCCTTAAGCGCGCGCTCACACACGCACACACGAAAGCCATAAAGCCGCCCCGACGCCAGGCTGCCGTATACAAAGTAGTCTGAAATTGCTGGCAGTAAGCGGTATGCGGAAGCGTTCTCCGAACGTTTCGCCTGCGAAAGCTACTATAGGTGGACGGACAGTAGCCGACAAGTGCGCGCCGCAGATATGGTAGTGGCTGAAGACAACGCGGACCCACATACTTTGGCAATTATTCATATAAATATGGTCAATAAATCAACGCGATAATGATGGCGTATGAGCGCGCGTTGATGCCACAGCAACAACAGCAACTACACTCACATATGGATGTGTGCGCGCTACAAAGCAAGGATGCAGTCGAATGCAATTTTCAAGTTTAAAAAGCGCAAAGAGGTGAGTGCGGCGGCGCGGCGCGGCAAGCTTACTAAATGTATCTGATAAATATGTCGAGATAAGCGCGGCAGTAAAGAGCAGGAAATGACGCTATCTTAAACTACTCGCGCTCAATGTTGATTGAGTGCGAAATGTTTTTAAAATATCAAATATTGAGCGACGCTCAATGTAACGGGTATAACAGGCAGGCGCGCAACGGAACATGACTTAAAAAATGCGAATTCACATGTGTACACGTACATATATATATAAATACATAAATAATTCAATTAATAATTCTCGCCACCAAAAATGTCAACTGCAATCAGCCAGCCTTTTATGTGCGCGCTTGCCGCTTTATTCCCGCCATAAATTTGCATATTGCGCCACAAGGCTTTTGCGCATGCGCTTTGCCGCCCAATTGTGAAAATATTAATTTTCACAGTTTGCATCGTGTGCGCCTAATTGTCGCGCCCTATGGGCTGCAGCGCCAAGCGCTAGTTGCTTCAAAAACACATACACATTTACACCTATGTATGCGCGTACGTGGAAAGGTCGCTCGTCATTCACATGCAAATTTTCGCAACATTTCACGACATTCGATCGCTTCGTGATCTATTGAATGCAAATTCAACAAAAAAAATTGAAAAAAGAAACAAACGAACTGTCAGACCTTTTCATCCTTTCTTCGATTTCCCATAAATCACGGCCGTCAAGTTTCTTTATGCACCGCGCCTGCGCAGCACAAAAGAAAGGAAGCGCGCACATTCAGCAAAACATTCAGCGAGTGAAAGGATTCTCTGATTTCACATCCTTTCACAACTAATTTACATATTCAACGCAGCATCCCCCCGTTCGCGCAGCGCGCCGCACACCTGAACCGCGTAGCGCGCGGCAGTGCACAATTGGTTTTTTTCACCAACACATCAAAGTGGAATAAAATCGCGACGCGACCTTTCGCTTTTCACCTTTCGCGCGCATTCAACCCTTAAATATAAAATTACTGTCCCTTTTTTCTTTTATTATGCAATTATTCAGTCACGTACCTTTCGAAGAAACACGTTTATTGCTATAAGAAATCAGAGGGCGCCAAACTTTTGTGTTGCGCTGAATTTTTCTTTCGTATAAATAACAATATCTCAATGCAGTTTTCGTGAGGCAATTCATGGAAATCATGATAAGTATAGTATATTCTGGGAAAAATATTTTTCCAGGATGAACCATGTAATCAAGTCAGGAAAGATCTCTGAGTGCATACCCTTAAGAGCTACCAGAAAAGATTCTTTTACATATGGCTCAAGCAGCTCAGGACTTCCAGTCTTAGACCAGGTATCTTCTGTCTCTTCCCAGGATTGTGCGCTGGGTTTGGGACCCGCCACATAAAAAACAAAAAAACACCCTCAATGAAAAGAACAAAGCAGACTTGTAAACTCACCTATAACCGCGAAACCGGTATCCACGCCAATAAAGAATAATATATACTTGTCAAAGAACTCTTGGCCCGAAGGTATATGTTAGGTTTAAATTGCGAGTTCCAATTGTCCAACGGAACAAATTTTATTCCGAACGTTAATGCTCTGGTGAAGAGCCCTCTGTAAAGGCAAACTAACTTTGAACCGTGTTAATACTAAAAAAGGTAGTATGGATATTTGTGGCGTTTTCAAAGTGATCGCAAAGTGTTTGCGAGATATTGTTTCCAAGTAATCTAAGTGGCAAATATATAACTAGTGCAGTATCCTATAAGTCCGGGATCATTAGTCCTGAAATTTTTATTCACCTGTGTTCGCAAATGTGTTCCCCGGTCGATAAGTTCAGGGTTGAGGCTGATGAAATATGGCTACTTTAGGAAAATTCCTCAGGCTAACTGGCTGTCTCCGGATCGAAAAGCCACCAACCAGATTTTTCATGTTGTGATAGACGAAAGCCACATCGCCAGTGTCTTTAACGTTCATATGCTACGAGGTCCTAGCATTGACTCGGACCACTATCTTGTTGCAGCAAAAAGTGCACGTCAACAAGCACAAGAAAGTTTGATGTCGAGAAGCTGCAAGCACTCATCAACAACTCGGCATAAGGGAACGGTGGTTCTTATGTACAGCTGCAAACAAAATTATTGGTTTGAAGTGTCGAAGTAGAGGGAAAACCGATCGCCTACCTCGCAACGGTACAGTCGACCACAGCTCGCGCGAGATGAGATAGAATACCGAGATCCCTGATACACCAAAAGGGAAACCCCAGACCAATCTGCACCAACTACGATGAGTTAAGCGTCTTCAAAGATTACCCACCGCCAATAAACTGATTGGACTTAACCAGTGTGGCTTCAGATCTGGAAAATCAACAACTAACCAAATTTTCAGTATGCGCCAAATTTGGAAAATATCCGTGAAAAGAGAATCGATACATACCACGTCTTCGTTGATTTTAAAGCAGCTTTCGACAGCTGTCTTTATGCCGCGATGTCTGAGTTTGGTATCTCCGCAAAACTAATATGGCTGTGTAAGCTGACGTTGAGCAGAACCAACAGCTCCGTCAGGATCTCCAAGCCGTTCGATTCCAAACGAGGTTTCAGACAAGGCGAGACTCAATTCAATATTGGAGAAAATAATTCGAGCTTCAGAGTTGAATAGGGAGGGTACAATCTTGCACAAGACCGTACAACTGCTGGCGTACGCCGGTGACATCGACATCATTGGCCATAACAATTACGCCGTTAATTCTGCTTTCTCCCGGTTGGACAAAGAAGGGAAGTACATGTGCCTGATTTGGAAGGAGGGCCAGACGAAATATCTCTTGTCATCAAACATACAGTCGTCGCATTCGCAACTTGGTTCGCACGTTACTGTTGACAGTCATGACTTAGAAGTCGTAGATAATTTATTCTATCTTGGAATCAGTATTAACAGCAACAACAATGTCAGCCAGAGATACCATTTCGGACTGAGTAGACAAGTGAGTGTAAAGTCCTCTCTAGATGAATAAAGACCAAATTCTACAAGTCACTCATCAGCCCTGTTCTAGTATACGGTACAGGGGCATGAACGAAGACAACATCTGATGAGGCGGTAGTACGAGTTTTCGAAAAAAAAAGGTTCTGTGGAAGATTTATGGTTATTTACGCATTGGCAACGGCTTATACATATAGCATTCGATGGAACGATGAGCTGTACGAAATATGCGATGATATTGACATAGTACAGTGAATTTAGTTTAGCGTAGCCGCTGCCTAGGTCATGTTTTCCAAATATATAAAAATATTCCAGCTTTTAGAGTATTCGGAAGGCAAGCAGAGAAAGGGAAAAACCTTCACGTGTGAAAGACCAGGTGGAGAAGGACCTGGCTACATTTGGAATCTCCGATTGGCGCCAAACAGCGAAATGGAAGAACGACTAGCGCGTTGTTGTAACTCTGTCTACACAAATAAAGATAACGAAGAAGTGGGCTACTCTTTGAGGCAAGTCGAATCATAAATTCGAGATTTAGCCAATTCGCTTGTTGCGCCATCTGTCGAGACTTTAACGGATTTAGTCAACGAATGATATTATTCCAGTAGTACACTCAAAGGAAAAAAACACAGAGAAGAGAAACGGACTCAAACAAGGATTACTACAAAGTAAAAATTTATATACCTAATCTTTGATTCTATAAAGTATCCAGTAACGTGAGTAATTTTTCTGCAGTTTGGCACTCAGGAATAGAATACCGAAAAACAAAGTTAAAGAACTATTGGTTTTCAATACCCAAAATTTTCTCCGACTTAATTATTAATTTGAGAGCTCTTCATGTGCAAAATGAAGACACAAACTCACATCAAACTCATATCTTTGTACAAGTAAAAGAATATCAAATGCTCGCGTTTGCAAATGCCTTTTTTATGTCTGTCTGTAATATATGTGGTTGCTTGTAACTTTTGACATTCTCCACCCCTCAATTATAAGTTTAAAATTTTTACTTGCGCCATCTGCTGTATTTGGCGTGCAACTAAGACACCATTAGAATTTATTATGCCAGTGAAAGCGAATTGCGGTCGGCAAAGCAGTGCCCGCAGGATACAACCAGGACATTATCGACAATGAGGAGTATGGGAAAGCATTTAAAGATGGCGTTCTAATTAGACTGCTGGCGCGCAAAGGAAATGCAAACTAATTAGAATTAAAGCAATGTTTTCCTCTGAGAAAACATGACCTGCGTGTCCATAATTTCTTAATCATAAAAATATTTTCCATATCAAATTGTTGGTTGTATCGACAGTAAGCACTTTGGTGCATCAATAATTAAATAAATCGGTAAGTGCTTAATTGCTATGATACCTTTGCACTCCCCTTGCTGCGCTTCCACCTCTGGCGTTGGCCCACAAGTGGCAGAATATTAAAATGTAATTAATTCGAACAGAAGGAATGCATAATTACCGCCGACAGTGTCTATAATTTTGATAAGTAATGCTTGTGGCAAATCGTTTTACAATGTCCGCCGACACGAGCATTGGCGCGAACGCTGATATATTATTTTGTAAACAGCTGAGTGCTTTTCGTCGACTTGTAATGCCGCAGAATGGACTGCCGGCGCTCCTGTCTTCCCACCTTCGACGCGCATGCTCTCGCACCACGTTGTAATGTTGCAGTGTAATTACACCAACAGCTGCCACCGCATTTGCAGGCGTGTATGTAATATTTATGAAGGGGGTCTACTTTCCATGCCATCGCCACTAATATGAAATTAACCACTGGTCAGTTTGGAAACTTTATCAAAGGTATTGTTTTTGTAAATGGTGCATGTGTGTTTAACTTTTTCTGTGTATATATTTTATTTCTTAAATTACAAAATCGATTTGAGTCTTTTGCTAACCAAAATTCTGAAGTAATCGATGTTTTTTTTTTTAATAAAAGCACTGGAGAGAGCCACTAATAATGCTTAGCAAAAATTCACTAATCCCTAATTTCTTTAGATTTCTGCTTAATTTGTAAAACTTCTACAAAAAAAGAACTAGAGAACTTTTGTCAAAAAATTTGAAAACATAATCTCAAAAATATTTATACAAAATATTATATTGTGCCGTTTCTTCTTTTCGCTATTTGGCTCTAATTCGAGGTACTAACTACAGCCTGGTCCTTTTTCACCTGATCTCTGCAATGGAGTGGAAATCTTTATCTTCCTCTGCTTCTCCTGGCGGGTACTGCGTCGCATATTTTTAGAACTGTAGTGTTTTCATTCATTCGGACAACATGACTTAGCCAGCGCAGCCGCTGTCTCTTAATTCACTGAACTATGTCAATGCCGTGTGTAATACTTTCTAAATATCAAATATTAAATTTGTAAGTATACAGACCGTTTTTTGCGAAGTTTAACAGAGACTATATATCTAATAACGTTCCTTCATCCAGTCTCTTGAACTGAGGAACTCCCAAATATATAAGACGAGTTCTAGTTAAGACCGAACTGAAGCAGAAGAGGTGTTTTAGTGTCTCTTTTTGTCTACTTCTCTACACTTTCTTTCTGAACGCCATTCAATCTCGCCCTGATCTGTTTGCCAGCTCTTCGCGAACTGAACTGAATTAATAACCCAGACGATGGCACTTTTGTTATAGGTTATATCTGTTCCTAGAATGCCCTTGAGGTCTGCTTTCCGGAAACCATTATATTTATCACCTTTCTGCGATTCTTCTCTGCCGTAATGGCATATTATCCGTTAGGCTATCGACGTACTTATTGATGTTCTTAATGTCGTTTTAAGCATTATTCCAGCACCTTGAAGGGTCGAATGAGATCCACGTCCGCCCAACAGAATCCGTCCGTTTTGAAGCAGTTGATTTTGCTGCCGAGTTTCCCACTACAATACCGATTGGGGATTGGTTCTTAGTGTTCCTGTTATGCAAATATCGGCTTTATTCGCTCCAATGATTTCCTGTATGAGATTTTGCTGACAGTAGCCCACCACTTCAAAGTACCATAAAACAATATTGGCTTTACTCCCTGGCACTTGGTATAATTTTCATTTGTAGAGGCTCCGTTGAGCCTCAGGGGTTTTCATAACAGGATCTTGTACCTCCTTGTAAAAAGTACCAAATACATCTTACCGGCTTTTCCTCTAGGTTAGCCGTAATGCCCATTTCTACTACTCCGCTACTAATTGTGTATAGGAACTTGCTTGTCACTAGTATAGCTATATCGTTGGCATAGACTATCAGTTTGTGTGCTCTTTTTCTTAGAAGCTCATTGCCTACAAGTAAACGCAGGAGAGACGACAGTACAACCCCCTAAGAAGCTACTGTCCGCGTTATTCTGAGTAATATATGTATCTTCGTTTCATTCTGTTTTGATCTTTCTGTAGCTCAGTAGAACTTTAATCCATGTTTTGATGTCCGGCTCTATCCGGCTCCTACGTGCGGGTGCCGACTGAACAATAGGTGCCGCTGATTACAATGTCGTGATCTCAGGCTGGTCCCTGTCAGAATCATTACATTGCAGGCAGACAACTCCTAAAAAACGTTGGGGGTAGAGACCACCGAATCAAAAATTCAAAATGGAGGATAACGAAAGAACGAAGCGGACTGGGATAACGGTCTAAACGACGGTGGGAGACGAGGCTGCTACCACCATCGGGCACAGCGACCGTAAGAGCTGTGCCACAGTCCATGAAGGCTCGGACAAAGAAAGCGCTAAGCATAAACGCGGAAAGGGAAGAAGAACTTCTTCAGTCTCCTGTGTAGGTGACCAAGGGTTCCAACTCTGATGACAAGAAAGAGCCCCGGTTGAAGCCAAGCACGGAAGGGTTGAAGCCAAAAGCGAGATACAAGGCGGCGGTCGGAATAACCTTATCTAACCTAACCTAATCTAAAGATAAAAAGAAAGCTCCAAAAGCTTAGAAGTTAGTAAACTGAGATGTTAAGGCTTCGGTGTACATACAAAATATTGACCGTAAAGGAATCGTTTAAGAACATATAAAAATATTTGATATTATCAAAATACAAGGAATAACTTAGAATCTGTCTTTTTTTTTCAAAGCATTAGCTTACAAAACATAAGCTGTAAGCATGCGTCTGAATCGTTTAACACATGCAAATATGCGCTTGCTCCAATTCTTCACAAGTCTTCGAGTTTAATCGATAAGTGCATTTACATATACACGAACTAATTTGAAGTTACATAATCCCAACCAACGGATGTTTCACCCTTTAACTTACATAACTTATGTACACAGCTAGTAATGAATGTGGCATGTTAACTCGATAATGTGGCACGCAGTCCGGCGCAATTCGGTTGATCCGCGTTGGATTTGTTGATTGCCTGTTAATTTCTGTTATCGATTCGTTTGCTTCGATCCGTTTTTTCTTCGACTTCATGCTCCTTACGATTAACCGCATTATACCGTTGGCCGGCAGCTCAGCGCCTGCGCGTTGCCTCTAAGTGCCGATGCATAAGTGCAAGCTTATGTGCTTTCGTACGTCCGCTTGTTTGGCCTTAGCGAACACCTTGATCGACAAATTATCTCCTCTTTAACCGGGGTGCAAACAATTTTCGGGCCATAATCGTGTTGTAAACGTGCTGTTCGCTGTTCGCTTTGCCGTTTGCCATTTGCCATTTGGCTGTGCTGTTTGTTATTCGCCCCATCATTAAGGCAATGATCCGCGATCGACTTTCGATCCGCTCGATTGCAGCTTAGCGACGGCATCGACCACGAGCTTTGGCTTAAACAAACAAATTGTGGCAGTCAGACGGTCCGGACGCGAATCGCAAGCAACACAAATATTATATTATGTTGTTGTTTTTGGTTTTTTATGTGTGTGTGCGCGCCTGTGTGAGTGTTCGTGTGTGCGAAAAGGTTGCGCACGGCTGTCTGTCGGCTCGCATAAGCGCTTTTAGCCGCATGCCGCCTGCATTGAATTGCGGTTGTTGGCCACATTCATCAATGCATCAGAGGCCCGCGTATGCAACGCTTTTCGCACCGACTGTCGATCGCTGACTGTCGACTGTCGATCGCATTGTTGTGTGGCATTTTCGTGCCGCAGCTCAATCAATAAAATACACAACAGAAATTCGCTCTCACATTCACATCAAATTAAATGTAATTACTTTTGACGAAACGAACAACACGAAAATGGCTCGTACAATGGCTGGGAAGTATAGGCATACATATGTATGTATTTATATATATAAATGAACACCATGATGTAAATAATATATATGAAAAAGTAAGGAATGATTAAGTTGAGCCAAACTTTAGATACTCCCGAAGTTCGTAAAAGGCAAAGGTCTGAAAATTGTAGACAGAAGGAGGAACATCATTACATTGGGCCCATACGTGGGAACTGGATGAAATTGTAAACCAGTTTTATCATCTTTGGCACGAGGCTATTTTTATATATATAAAATATTTTTTCAGATACACCAAAATTCTTAATATAAAATAAGCAATAGGGCCTGAGGTCCTCATATTCGGTATCTGGGGTTTTGAAAGCTTCAGTTCGGTCTGAACTATTTTAAAACGAGTCCTTACAATTTTATTACCATATCTTCAATCTGAATTTTGTAAACGGAGAGAGTCTGATAGATTTTAGAATTATGTTATATGGGAAGTAGGCGTGGTTGAGTTGAGGTTAAGACCGATTTAGCTCATATCCAAGGGGTAAAATAGGGATGTCAAGCGTTTATTATGTATCAAATTTGTGAAAATTGATCGTCGAGTTACCGAGTTATATGATTTCCCCTAAAAACGGATGATTGTCAACTTTTTGGTCCGATTAATATACAAACCTGCCGTTCAAGCTTTATTATTAATGCTTTTGATGATTCTCGTCGACACATATTTAGTACTTCCAACAAGATTTTTGCATGGAGTATCCCAGTATCTTTTTCTTTCCTGGAATAGACAGTGCTTACGCGGTTAAAGTCGAGTTAACAACAGTGCATCAGTCGTTTCTTCCGTTCGCTATGCAAAATACCAAGTGCAGCCAGGTCCTTCCCTACATGATTTCTTCAATGGAGTGGAGGTCTTCCTCTTCCTCTGGTTCCCTCAGCGGGTACTGCGTCGAATACTCATCTCATCCATCCGTACAACATGCCGTCGTCAGCGTAGCCGCTGTCCCTTGATTCGTTGCACTTTGTCAATGTCGCCATATACAACTCATCGTTCCATTGAATGCGATATTCGCCAATGCCAATCATAAATTTTCCGTAAAATCTTTTTCTCAAACATCTCTATCGCCGACTCATCTGATGTTCTCATTGTCCTTGCTTCTGGACCATATAGCAGGACGGAAATAATGAGGGACATGTACCGTACCATACTCCTACAATCTTTATTCGTCGAGAGAGGACTCTACTTTTTAATTGCCTACTCCCTCCAAAGTAGCACATGTTCGCAAGAGTAATTCTGCCCTCTTTTTCTAGGCTGGTATTGTTTTCGGTATTACTAGTGATTCTATCAGACCCATTTTTTTCGTTTCCCTGTTCAGTTTGGAGAGCGCAGAACTAACTAATATCACCTTTTTTTAGTAGATTGTACCTTCTGTATTTAGCTCAGCAGCTCATATTATTTTCTCCAAGAGTAGATTGACGAAGTCGCACAATATGGAATCGCCTTGTTTGAAAATTCGTTTGGTATCGAAGTGTTGGAAAAGGTCTTTCTGGATTCTGACGCAGCATTTTGTGTTGCTCAATTTTAGCTTATACAGCCGTATTATCAAGTTCAGACACAGCGACTTTAAAATCGACGAAGAGGTGGTGTGTGTCGATCTTCTTTTCACAGATATTTTCAAAGATTTAGCGCTTGGTGAAAATCTGATCTAAAACCCCACTGATAGGGTTAAATTAGTTTGTTGACGGTCTTTCTCAAACTACGATGGATAGGACCTTAAATCTGATATTAAATAAGCCTCCTTATCATGGTAATGGTAATTTGTGCATATTGTGGGACCTTGCTTGTTGTGGTAGAGCGCATTTAGGATCCAATCGTCGGGCATATTTTCATTTGATCATATCCTGCAATTGCCGACAAATCCACCAGCTTCTGGCTGATAATTTTTATTCGAACCTCTTCATAGGCGGACCGTGGAATATCTATTCCATCGTTCACTCGGTATTATGAAACATTAAAAGAAAAATTTTCTGCGTAGTTTTGTTGATATCCCTTCAGCAGTTTTTGAGATATAAGCATTAAACTTGTTAAAGGCAGACTCAAACTTTTTTTTAATTTTAAATTGCCAATCATATTATGTTTCACTATATAAAATATAGGTTTTTTAACTCCGAACTCCATATATGATATTTTTATAGCATTTTATATCTTTTTCGAATTAAACAAATTTTGTGGGCGTGGCACGATTCGGATTTTATCAAATTTTTCCAAAATATTGCAGTTCTTACTCAAGTGAAGGAGTTTAACCGGCCGACGGACACCCAGTAACCCGAGTTAAACTCGCCTCTCCTTCCTGATCAATTTCGTACTCCATAATTATCTCGAAAAGTTTTACATGTTTCAAGTAACGGTTATGTGAACAAAGCTTCAATACTCCCTACAACATGTTGCGTGAGTATAAACATTATATAAATAATATACATATAGTAAACACATAAATATGTATATTAACTGCCCTGCTAACGTCTTTCGCCGCATAACTGTGGATTCGGTTGAATTGCCGCGCTGAGCAATTTCGCAATTGCTTTTATTACATACATATACATATGTGAAGGATATTCGCTTGATTATTTACTTTATGGCTTCAACTCGTATGCTCACATGCTCGTGTCTGGTGTTTTCGAAGTTAATTTTTTATGACCCCAGCGTTGTTTTTATACCATTTTTGTGGTCATTATGACACGAAGTCAATGGTTTGTTTGCCTTTGCGTTCTTCCTTCCTTTCAATTAGTGATTTTATTAGGCAACCGCAAAAAATGTGCAAAAAACATGAGGATTAATAAAGTTGATGTCGATCGCCATAAATGTTCGTTTCGCAAGTGCTGCGCATGCGTACGAGTTGATTCTACATATACATATGTGTGTGTGTATTTATGTGTATTTTAATTATATGACTTAAATTAACACATGAGTTATTTAACTGGGTCAGCTTGGAACATTAAGATTATCTTTATTTTAAACCGTTAAAAATATATATTCCGTATTCATTAAGTAAGTAGTTTTGGTGATGAAATGGTTAGGAAACATATGTATATTAGTTTATTTTTGATTATGGAAATGAGACTAGTTTGATAACCGTCATGAAAGCGTGCGCAAACAGACCCAGTTAGTCTATTGGCTGGTTTATGACTCGTTTACTTGTAGTATATTAGAAAATATCTCATCGAATCTATGCCAATATAATACAAATTTCAGTTCATCATAACACCAAATAGTCGATTAATCATGATCTATAAATACCGTTACTAATGTTATGCCATATGTAACGGGTGATTTTTTAAGAGCTTGATAACTTTTTAAAAAAAAAAACGCATAAAATTTGCAAAATCTCATCGGTTCTTTATTTGAAACGTTAGATTGGTTCATGACATTTACTTTTTGAAGATAATTTCATTTAAATGTTGACCGCGGCTGCGTCTTAGGTGGTCCATTCGGAAAGTCCAATTTTGGGCAACTTTTTCGAGCATTTCGGCCGGAATAGCCCGAATTTCTTCGGAAATGTTGTCTTCCAAAGCTGGAATAGTTGCTGGCTTATTTCTGTAGACTTTAGACTTGACGTAGCCCCACAAAAAATAGTCTAAAGGCGTTAAATCGCATGATCTTGGTGGCCAACTTACGGGTCCATTTCTTGAGATGAATTGTTGTCCGAAGTTTTCCCTCAAAATGGCCATAGAATCGCGAGCTGTGTGGCATGTAGCGCCATCTTGTTGAAACCACATGTCAACCAAGTTCAGTTCTTCCATTTTTGGCAACAAAAAGTTTGTTAGCATCGAACGATAGCGATCGCCATTCACCGTAACGTTGCGTCCAACAGCATCTTTGAAAAAATACGGTCCAATGATTCCACCAGCGTACAAACCACACCAAACAGTGCATTTTTCGGGATGCATGGGCAGTTCTTGAACGGCTTCTGGTTGCTCTTCACCCCAAATGCGGCAATTTTGCTTATTTACGTAGCCATTCAACCAGAAATGAGCCTCATCGCTCATCGGACACGGACGCGAAACACATTTCGAACCGAACACTGATTTTGGTAATAAAATTCAATGATTTGCAAGCGTTGCTCGTTAGTAAGTCTATTCATGATGAAATGTCAAAGCATACTGAGCATCTTTCTCTTTGACACCATGTCTGACATCCCACGTGATCTGTCAAATACTACTGCATGAAAATCCTAACCTCAAAAAAATCACCCGTTATAAGATCCCTTGCTTTCCTTAGATAGCATGTGCTCTTTGGATCTTCATATCTCCTTATGCAAGCTTTTTGGGTTTCATTTTACGAACAATTTTTTATAGTGTTTGAGCCGTTTTCGATAAATTTATTATACATTTTGCTTTTATTATGTTTTCAACTTGTTAAGATTTAGTCTTCTCTCCGCAAATCGTTTCACTGCTCACTGGATTTCACTTATCGAACAACCTACCAGATTATTAATATCAAACTTCAATTTTTCTTTCTCGTTCTTGGTAAATATTTATGTTTAAGAGATGATGATTAGAAAAACTTTCGGAAAGGGTTCGTATACTACCTTAGAAAACATACACCGAACATTAGGTGCAGCGAATTTAAGGTCGCTGAGGCCAGAACAGGGATTTCCATTAGACCTTAAGGCAAGTCGTAGCCCAGTTTCAAAATATATATGTTAATTCATCGTCCACTGAGATGAGTATCGATTAGAATACCAAGTGAAATTTCGGAGTCATGTTTTTATCTATTGTTACATATCGATTGCTCAGGATTATCAGTACATCGTGGTGAGCTCTCGTGGCACACAAATATATCTTTTCCATCTTCAAATATTCACGCTCGATATGTCCAACTCAGTTCTTTGACATCTTCAGAGTTTCTGCTATCTAGATTATTGTATCGATCAATATGATGATTTCGTAACCAACACGCTTTTTTAGACGTCCAAATGGTACATCGCTCCTGGTGTTCGCCTGAATCGGTATTATCAACTCTTTATTTAATAGACCTTGTTCTTCTTTACTGGCGAGGATACTGCTTACGTGCGCCAGTCGTTTCTTCTTTTCGCTACGTAGCGCCAATTGGATATCCCAAGCGAAGCCAGGTCCTTCTCCACTTGGTCCTTCCAACAGAGTGGAGGTCTTCCTCTTCCTCTGCTTCCCGCGGCGGGTACAGCGTCGAATACTTTCAGAGCTGGAGTGTTTTCGTCCATCCTGACAACATGACCTAGCCAGCGCAGCCGCTGTCATTTAATTTGCTGAACTATGTCAATGTCGTCGTACATCTCATACAGCTCATCGTTCCATCGAATGCGATATTCGCCGTAGCCAATGCGCAAAGAATCGTAAATCTTTCGCAGAACCTTTCCCTCGAAAACTCATTGTCATCGTCCAACCCTCTGCACCATATAGCAGGACGGGAATTATGAACGACTTATAGATTTTTTGTTCTTCGAGAGAGGACTTTACTTTTCAATTGCCTACTCAGTCCGAAGTAGCACCTGTTGGCAAGAGTAATCCTGCGTTGGATTTACAGGCTGACATTGTTGGTGGTGTTAATACTGGTTCCTAAATAGACGAAATTATCTACAACTTCAAAGTTATGACTGTCAACAGAGACGTGAGTGCTAAGTCGCGAGTTCGACGACTGTTTGTTTGATGACAGGAGATATTTCGTTTTGCCCTCGTTCACTGCCAGACCCATTTGCTTTGCTTCCTTGTCCGGTATGGAGAAAGCAGAATTAACTGCGCGGCTGTTGCGGCCGATGATATCAATATCATCGGCATACGTCAGCAGCTGTACGCTCTTATAAAGAATCAGAGAGCAGGAGTGCAAGAGAAAATCGTTCTGCTGTCTGTTGTGATTGATGCTTCTCGACGTCGAACCTTCCTGGTGTTTGTTGATGCGCGTTTTTTGCTGCTCAGAGTCGGGTGCGAACCTTGGCTGACCTACCCGTCTTTGTCCGTGTCCCGTCCATAGCATTTCTTGGACGGCGGTAATGTCAGCCTTTATTTTCACGAGGACATCAACCAGAGGGGCAGCGGCACCTTCCCAGTTAAGGGACCGGACATTTAGGTGCATGCTTTTAATTCGTAGTCCTTATTTCGTTTGCCATGGTCGTCATCAAAAGGGGGGTCACTCATCCGAGGCTTGTTGTTCCTTTTCATTGGTATGATTTTTTACGTGGCGGATTCCAAACCCAACGCACAACCCTATGCAGGGGATGTTTCGCCTTCTCACTTTAGCTCGCATTCAAACGGATGTTCTTAGGCTACCCAGAGAATACTTGGTCAAAGACCGGAAGTCGTGAGCTGCTTGAGTCATGTGCAAAAGAAACGTTTCTGACCACTCTCAAGTGAATGGCAATCAGAGAACTTTCCTCACTTGCGTGAACTTATAAATACACATGACTCCATCCCTTCGTGAACTTCTACACATAACTCCATCCTCACGTCGCTTGCTGAAAATTTTTATATCTAAAAATGATATTCCCAACTCATGTTGGAACTCGTTGAGGGGCAAATGTACGAGCATTTTCGCGAACACCCTCCTGTGTATGGTCTGCTTTAGTGCCAGGTTTAGACTATAAGGTGGATGCATAAGAACTTTCCACCAAGCTTGCGG
>CM050323.1:155458626-155611398 GCA_027475135.1 Bactrocera correcta
ACGACAGGGCGTCGCTCGTGTAAAACCTCGTTTGGTATCGAAAGGTTTGGAAAGGTCTTTCTGGATTGTAACAGAGCTTTTGGTGTTGCTAAATTTTAGTTTAAACAGCCGTATTATGAAGATCAGGCAAAGCGACTGTAAAATCGATGAACAGGTGGTGTGTGTCGATCTTCTTTTCACGGGTCTTTTCAAAGATTTAGCGCTTGGTGAAAGTCTGATCTAAAGCCCCACCGATAAGGTTAAATTGGTAGAGCACATTTAGAATCCAATCGTCAGGCATGTTTTCTTTTGACCATATCCTGCAAAAGCCGGCAATCCATCAGCCCTATTGTCGTTCTTCCAGCTGATAATTTTTATTCGAACCTCTTCATAGTCGGACAATGGAATATCTGTTTCATCGTATTATGAAACATTAACAAAAAATAGTTTTGTTGATATATCCTCGGAAGTTCTTGAGATATAAGCATCAGCAGAGCCACTCAAACTTTTTTTTTTAATTTTAAATTACTTATCATATATGTTTTACTATATAAAATATAGGTTTTTTAACCCCTAACTCCAGATATAATGTTTTTATAGCATTTTATATATTTTTCGAATTAAGCAAATTTTGTGAATTTTGTGGGCGTGGCACGATTCGGGTTTTACCAAATTTTTCCAAAATATTGAAGTTCTCAAGAATTTAGAAACTCGCCTCTCCTTCATGATCAATTTCGTACTCCATAATTATCTCGAAAAGTTTTTCATGTTTCAAGTAACCGTTATGTGAACAAAGCTTCAATGTTCCCTACAACATGTTGCGTGAGTATAAACATTATATAAATAATATACATATAGTAAACACATAAATATGTATATTAACTGCCCTGCTAACGTCTTTCGCCGCATAACTGTGGATTCGGTTGAATTGCCGCACTGAGCAATTTCGCAATTGCTTTTATTACATATATATACATATGTAAAGGATATTCGCTTGATTATTTACTTTATGACTTCAACTCGTATGCTCACATGCTCGTGTCTGGTGTTTTCGAAGCTAATTTTTTATGACCCCAGCGTTGTTTTTATACCATTTTTGTGGTCATTATGACACGAAGTCAATGGTTTGTTTGCCTTTGCGTTCTTCCTTCCTTTCAATTAGTGATTTTATTAGGCAACCGCAAAAAATGTGCAAAAAACATGAGGATTAATAAAGTTGATGTCGATCGCCATAAATGTTCGTTTCGCAAGTGCTGCGCATGCGTACGAGTTGATTCTACATACATATATATGTGTGTGTATTTATGTGTATTTTAATTATATGACTTAAATTAACACATGAGTTATTTAACTGGGTCAGCTTGGAACATTAAGATTATCTTTATTTTAAACCGTTCAAAATATATATTCCGTATTAATTCAGTAGGTAGATTTGGTGATTAAATGGTTAGGAAACATATGTATATTAGTTTATTTTTGATTATGGAAATGAGACTAGTTTGATAACCGTCGTGAGAGCATGCGCAAATCAACCCAGTTAGTCTATTGGCTAGTTTATGACTCGTTTACTTGTAGTATATTAGAAAATATCTCATCAAATCTATACCAATATAATACAAATTTCAGTTCATCATAACACCAATTAGTCGATCTATAAATACCAGTACTAATGTTATGCCATATGTATAAGATCCCTTGCTTTCCTTAGATAGCTTGTGCTCTTTGGATCTTCAGGCCTCCTTATGCAAGCTTTTTGAGTTTCATTTTACGAACAATTTTATATAATGTCTTGAGCCGTTTTCGATAAATTTATTATACATTTTGCTTTTATTCCGTTTTCAACTTGTTAAGATTTAGTCTTCTCTCCGCAAATCGTTTCACTGCTCACTGGATTTCACTTATCGAACAACCTACCAGATCATTAATTTCAAACTTCAATTTTTCTTTCTCGTTCTTGGTAAATATAATATTTATGTTTAAAAGATGATAATTAGAAAAAACCTTCGGAAAGGGTTCGTATACTACCTTAGAAAATATATACACCGAACATTAGGTGCTGCGAATTTAAGGTTAACTTAAAGTCGCTGAGGCCAGCACAGGGGTATACATTACACCTTAAGGCAAGTCGTAGCTCAGTTAATAAAACAGATGGTTTCAGCGATTTCTTTGTTGAAACGTTCCAAAATATATATGTTAATTCACCGTCCACTGAGATGAGTATCGATTAGAATACTAAGTGAAATTTCGGAGTCATGTTTTTATCTATTACCACATATCGATTATCAGGATTATCAGTACATCGTGGTGAGCTCTCGTGGCACACAAATATATGTTTCCCATCTTCAAATATTCACGCTCGATATGTCCAACTCAATTCTTTGACATCTTCAGAGTTTCTGCTATCTAGATTATTGTATCGATCAATATGATGATTTCGTAACCAACACGCTTTTTGGACGTCCACACGATTCATTGCTCTTGGTGCTTATATGAAATTGTTATGTATGTTTTGAATATGATGCAAGATACCTTAATGACAAACTAACGATAGTTATATCAGCTATGGCACAAGATACAAGATCGCCTGAATCGGTCTCACCAACTCTTCATTTAATAGATATTCTTCTTCTTTACTGGCGTAGAAACCGCTTAAGCGCGCCAGTCGTTTCTTCCTTTCGCCTATTGGCGCCAATTGGATATTCCAAGCATAACCAGGACCTTCTCCACCTGGCCCTTCCAACGGAGGAGAGGTCTTCCTCTTCCTCTGCTTCCCTCGCCGGGTAATGCGTCGACTACTTTTAAAGCTGGCATGTTTTCGTCCATCCGGACAACATGACCTAGCCAGCGCAGCCACTCTCTTTTAGTTCGCTGAACTATGCCAATGCCGTCGTATATCTCATACAGCTCATCACTCCATCGAATGCGATATTCGCCGTGGCCAACGCGCAAAGGACCATAAATCTTTCGCAGAAATTTTCTCCCGAAAACTCGCAACCTCAATTGATCAAATGTTGTCATCGTTCATGCCTCTGCACCGTATAGCAAGACGGGAATATAGATCAATTTAAAAAAATCCATAATGTTTGAACTAAGAATTTTTCTTCAGCTCAGTTGGAATTCCCCTTTTTTCGATAGTACGTTGTTTTTAAGGAGCTTTGATAATGCCACTCTCATAAAATTCTTTGACCCTATTGGTAAGAATAAAACGAGGATTGTCAGTCTTAACAAGCTTCTCTTAGGTCTCTCATTTTATCTGCAAAACCATTCGCCACAGGACCAGATAGGTATCACTTAAGGGGGTATTCTAGTCTGGAAGCATGAATTTCAGGTAATTTTTAAAGTGTCGTAAAAAAAGTAATTAATATTTTTACTATCCATTTTTTTATTAGTTATTTGTTTTTTATTTTAGAAGAGTAGAGAACAAAATTAAAAACTAAAAAAGTAAAAAATTTCAAAAATTATGAGCTGACGAAGTGGGGGGTCTTTAAAAATTTCCACGTGACCATACCCAAGATTTCAACCCTCCGGAACTACGGAAAAGTGGGAAAAAAAATTTCACAAAATGGCGACTGCCTAAAAAAAAAGCTTTTTGGATCACTTTTTCTGACTATTTCGAATTTTTTATAAATCATAACAATAAAAATTTGGGGATGGGGCTAGTTCCAACCATAGACAAGCCTACAAAGAAGACTCTATAAAAATTTCAAGTAAATCGGTCCATCAGAACCTAAGATACCCACGATTGTATCGTTCCGAAAAAGTCAGTTTTGAGAAAAACGCGTTTAAAGTTTCGCGTTCCGGCCGAACCAGTTTGGATGCCGGGTCAGAAAAATGCCTATATCTCCCAAAATAATTTGATTTGTGAAAAAATCCTCTGGTACACATATTCTTGAATAGTTGAACTTTAAAAATATAAAAAAAATCGATTCTTTAAATTTCTAAACTAGAATACCCCCTTAAGCACGTCATCCACAGTCAAATTTGTTCGACGATTGTGTTTCGACGAAATTGTCGGGCAATCGTAGGATTACGTTCGCGAACATCCTTCTGTGGGTGGTACTTTAATGCCAGGTCTAGACTATCAGATGCTTGCATACGAACTTTCCAACCAAGCTTGCGGATTGTCTGGAATATCACTATTTATGTGTGTGCGCCACGCGTTACCCTTTTGGAATGCAATTCCTGGTCTTTTGGTCAAAGCTAATCGCTTTTGGGAGTGTTTATCCTTCAGATTACCCCATTCTTAACAATACTAGTGCGAATTAAAAGTTTTGCTTTAGAAGAGTAACTAATTCCCGTCATTCTCACCAAACAAATGTGTAGTAAAACTTTCCTGAACATTAATTCACGCTTGGTGACCGTTTGCGCCGGCTCACCACAATTCGTCCCCGATCGTTTTCACTAAACCTTGCCGTAAAGGGCCCACTTAATATCGTCAGTAACTGGACGCTTCTGAAATGGATCGATTTGGTTGTGATCCAGTAGCGATTCACAGTTGGAAATTTGCTTCATGAGGTGTTCTTAGCGTTAACTCGTGTGGCATCTGTACATCGAGCTTTGTTTCGTATCTAGCCAAAGTTAAATAGTTCCAAAGAATTTTCTCTTCATTCTGTAGAGCCTACCTATCGGCTCAAAACTGTGCTAACAGGAAGTGGAACTCGACGACTCTGATTACTTTATCATTATTTAATCGATATTTTCGACGATTGGCCTTATAAAGCGTGTTGCATCTTTGACTCCGAAATTATTGAAACAGAATCGGCGTCTCTAAGTTTGCAAGTGATTGGCTATTATAGTATCAGAACCATAAAAATTATACACATTTTGAGTCGCTTGGCTTGCGTTTTCGCCTTTGTTTCGAGACTGATTCAAGAAAAACATGAAAATATCGTGTTTTCATATTTCTGGTGTCCATGTTTGACGCGTGCTCAAACCATTCTGAATCAAGCAAATACAAAACTGTTTGAAAAGTTATTTGAAGCCGAAATCTTATCTTTCTGATTCTATATAATGTAATCCGCTCTAATTTATACAATGCGAGATACAGGTTTCTTAAGTTCTCCATTAGCAAATTATTGAATTTCTTTTTAATAGATTTCATATTGAAGTTTCCAAGGACACCCGTTTCTCGCTGGTGAAGACTTCATTACTTCCTCACTTGTTAACTATTAATATTATTATTTAATTATGTATTATTGTTATTGCCGACAAGACGCTTTAATTAGAGCGAAGATGCAACGTGAGCAAATAATGCAAGAGTGCAACAACCAACAACATTAAATTAGCTATAAACGCTTATAATTTTATCTAAATGTTGATCGCTTAACGAGCGCGCATTTGTTGTAAGACACAACTATTCGCTTAATTAATGTATTTAGATAGTGGTGGTGGCAGAGCGTTTTGGCGGCAGGTGAATATTACATTATGTGGCGGTGCATAATTATCGATGCGAGCTTGTCACATAAACTTCATTATTTATTTCATTATAACAATTGCTTTCTTGGACGCTAATGGCTTACTAAAGTTGTTATTAAGCAAGAGGCTGCAACAACAACAACAAATACATACTACCATACACATGTTGTTGTCTTCATTGTATGTAAGTGCTATGGGAATTCATCATTATTACAACGCATGGACCCCCATTGGACAGTAGCCGCCGAAAGAGGATCAGCTGATCCCGAGACCGGGTGAGCTTGGTGACGTCTGATGAGGCAGCCGCACCGATTGATGGCGCACAATGCGAGTGTAATTATGTCAAAATAACACTTCGCTTAAAAATAGTCATTATTGTAATTATTATTTATGCGACAGCAGCGGGTTTACACTCCACCAACAACAAAAACAGCAACCAAGTACTGGTGCAAAACACTTAAGCGAGAATAAAAAACTTGTGTAATAACGGAATAACAATAAAGCTGCATTTAAAATGGAATGGACAAATTTGCGACGAAATTCGGTTGAGCGCACTTTTTCAGAAGCGACCGGGTCCCTAATTGGCTGGCCAGCAGCCGAGAAGCAACGGCCGCTGCACTGCACAAGTGAAGCTGCACTCAATACAAATTATATGCTTCGGTGTAATGAGCTAAACAAAAGCAATAAGAAAATATAAAAACAACAAAAAGTTTGAAAAATTACAACAACAACAACAAAAAATATTGCAACAACAACAACTAAACAAAAAAAATCAATAAAATTGCAAAAACTGTAAAAAATGTAAAAAACAATAAAAAAAATTAAAAAATGACAGGAATTACAAAAACAACAAAAATTACTACAACAACAAAAACACAAAACGAAAAATTCAATAAAAATGCAGCAAATATACAAGTAGCAAAGAGTAGAAAAAAACTGTAAAAAATTACAACAACAAACTGTTAAACAACAACAACACAGTGGGGGAAAACAATGACAACAGCAACAACAAAACAAAATTGCAAAAATAAACATCAATAAAAATTACAACAGCAATAGCAAAAACAACAAACTGCCAAAACAACAACAAAAATGTCCAAACAGCAACAACAACAAAATGTAAAGCCAACAACAAATAATGCGAACATCTACAGAAAATGCAATAAAAAACAACAAAAAATTCAAAAACAACAAAAAACGCAAAAAGCAATAAAATTGCAACAACAAAAAAAATGCAACAACAATAAAAAATTGCTGCATAAGTGGGCACTTTTTGCGCCACCAAAACAAGAAACCCGAATTTTGTGGCGCATACAAGCGTCCTAAGGACAACAGCAGCCAGCAGCAGCAGCAGCAACGGTGTGTAAGGCGGGTGTTGGCAATTTAAAGAGCCTCGTCTTGACAGCAGCAGCAGCCGCCGGGCGCGCGACGTCGTCCACTTATTTATTCACTCGCATGTGACATGTGATTTTGTACTTGAATTAATGAGCATCGGGCGACTTCCCTGCCTACACGCTGACGGGCTGCCCCGCGTTCTCGCCGCCTGTCCCGCTGGCTGCTGCTGGCCCAAGCGCTGCTGGTTGCTTATGCCTGGGCAGCGGTGGCAATCTTGTCATTGCGACTCAATTACACTTTGCAATTATGAAGGCAAAAATGCACTCAAAATGAAAACAAGTATTGAAAGTACAACAAAAAACAGCAAACAAAAACAAAAGCGGAGTACAAAAAGTGCTGCAACAACATGCCCTTGCAACCCCTACAAATAGGCATGTGTCTTGTAAGTGCAGCTTTTAGAGTGTAAACTGAAAGATGTTGCAGGCAAATTGCAGTAGCAGCAGCAACAGCAACAACAACAACAATAAAAATAACAATAAGTACAACAACAATAAGCAACAACAATTCATTGCAGTTGCATCGCCGCTTGTCGCCAATGAATGCGGCAATTTTCGTTTCGTTTTTTTTTTTTTTTTTTTGGTTTTTGCTGTTTTTGTTGTTTTTGCACCAGGTTTCATACGTCGTCAAACGATCTGTTAATAAACACCTTCCCTCTGCGTGCGCTTGAATGCATTTTTCATATTATTTTAATGATGGCGCATTGTGCGGCTGCACGTTAACCAACAATAAGTGCTGCAACAACATAAACAACAATGCATGTTAAATAAAAATAATACTACATTATCAAGAAATAAAAAGAGTTGTGAAAAAAGTGAGTAGCGAGTCGAGTAAGCAACAAACATTAAGTGGACATCATACCACATGTGCCCGTTACATCAAGGGCGCGCGCAGAAACGAAGCTGCAACTTCAACAGACTATTCAGAAGCATTCCAAGCTTCCCAATGAGAAAGCAAGCTCGATTCAATACTTGATGTGTAAAATCTGCACTGTTGAAATATACTTTTACTCAAAGCTCCACGTGCCCCGAGCTTAAAGGGTTATATAATCCTGTGAACTTCACAAAAATCTGTCGAAATTTTTTCGTGAAATTCAGGTGGCAATATTTTAACATCTCCTCAATCTCACTTACGACAAAATGCGAGCCCTAGGACCTAGCCGAAGGCCTGCTTTGTTCGCAGACCCTATTCTGGTTCCTTTCCACACCTTTCTCACTCAAGAGACTACCTGCTTATGGTGAACCGTCGCTCGCTCATTGACACATGTGATGAGCTTTCGAAGCCCATAGTGCTATCCGGTACACTCACACTTTGGGAGTAGCTCGGGGTGTCTCCAGACTGCGAAGATATCCGCAGCTACTCTCCTCCATTCTTTTTTTGAGATAACGCCATCCTGCCTGCTGCGGTCGAACACGTCATGATGTATGGAGCAAGCGGGTTTAGCGATTTCGTTAATTTAGGCTGGTGCTGCACGCCTTCCCGGTCTTTTACCAAAAGGGGCTTCCTCAGGGGGTCATTTGTCGCTTGGCCGTTGGTTTAGTAGCAGAAGTGTCCGGTCTTGTTTTGTCATTTTAGCTCTCACCTAGCACCCGCTTGGCTCACCCAGTGTGTTGGCATACGTTCCGATATTAGATGCCAAACGATAGTCTCACTTTTGCTGCCTACCTGGTATTGCCTTGATTCTGGTCCCTGTAGAGCCAATCATTAGTCGTGCCGATGTTCTCTGGCTAGCATTAACAGTTCCGCCTCGCAAGAATTCCTTACCCACGTCGCTTGCCCGCTCCCCCAAATTTTCTATGACTGCGTTTACAATGTATCTGAAACCTACCAGGATTTAATGGGACGAAGGCAGTTCCCTTAGCCCTTCAGCCAGTTTTTATGGGTATCACACTATCATACTCAGGTGACATAATGTCACAACTACCAGCCCAGGGTTCTACCAAAATCCTAAAACGCTAATTCTACAAATAATCCAATTCAAAACCTAAGATTGAGTCCAGAAGTTAAAACGCTGTAGAGACCGCAGGCCACTTAGTGTTACCCATTGACGCAAGCTGTGCAACTTCCGACGAATACGGATATTTTCGATTAGTAAAACAGCCAGTTGGCTTGGTAATCTGATTAGTTGGGATATTTACCTCAAGACGTAGAAATTATAGCATTGCGAGTCTTGGGGATCCATGCAGCCTTATAATTTTTGAAAACACTTAGTTTTATTATCTTTAAAAATTGTTTTGGTTTTTACATCGGACTATCTTGGATTTCTAGTCTAATCAGCAAGCCCGTTTACCTTCCAGAACTAGACAGACATTAAGAATATCCGTGACGACTATACTAAGTCTACCTGCATTAAGCTATGCAAGGAGGCAATAACTAGACTCTCAGATGGGCTATTCCGCTCGGGAGCAGTCAAGAGCCTTAAACTGTCCAGACCACGCCACTCCTTTAAGGATTGCTTGAAGCAATGAAACCTAAAGGAACACCCAAGGTCCTGGAACACTAGCAACATGGAGCATAGCATCTGACGGTGCTCAACTTTTAAGCAAGAAAAATATAACTAAGTAAGTAAGGCTTCACAGCACAACTATCACTAAGATCTCACCTTCAGAAGTTTGGTAAAGTGGAATTGGCAATATGAAGAACTTGCGAATATTTAGCCTTCAGCCGGTTAAGTCGGGATATTTTCTGAACTGCTTGGAAATGCAAAAATCGTTGATTATTTGCGAACGTAATTTACATACTTTTTCGCAGAGCCGAAGTAGAAAAGATCGAGAATATATCTTAGCATAAGCTATTAACCCCAAGCTGCATACCATTGAGCCATTGAGCTATTTTGAAAATATGGGAATCCTAGAGTTTGGGATATATCAGGTTGGAGTAAAATGTACGTCAGGGCAGACTACCATTCTGGAATAACAAAACGCCCTCCAAGACTATATGATCCCTAAAAGAAAAGGACCAAGGGACCAGTATTGAAAGCAATAACCAAACTTTTCATTGAAAATTAGGAAAATATTTTTAACTTATCAAGTCCCAGGTTCTTCTTAAAAATTTTGTATAAATGGAAAACCTCTCACACAGTTCTTGAGGCCAAATGCATATTTCGAAAGGGTTAAGAATACCTTAAAGGTAAGCAAGCATTAACAAAAGATTATTTAGAGTTTATCATACAAACATATACATATAACTAATCATGATGTATATATATATCTATATATGTACATATAAGTATGGCTGAATTGTGTTTGCCAGTCAACATAGCACCTCCTGCCTGGGGCAATTTGACTTAGTCAAAAGCTGCATCAAGTCATTAAATACCGTAGATGCTTGCCGAGATGAATGTTTATTATTCCCAGAGGGCCTGTAACGCCTCCAGCATGCACACAAACAATGCGCGCTGCAGTCTTAAGAGCGCTAAGGACAATGCCAATGCTGCAGCACTTGTATTAATTGCAACCCTGCGCAATGCTAACTGCAACAGCACAGCACTCGTACCATCAACATCTCAAACACTCACCGTAATATGCATATGAGTTGTGGCAAGAACAACAACAACAACAACAACGCGAATAGCAATGAAAAGGGGTTGTGCATTACTTAGTCATGTGACTTCTATATGCATTTTTATCACCGGCGCAACTGGAATGTGTCTCGTCGTATCTGCCGTTGATTACGCACAGCCGCTGCCGACGTCAAGCCCCCGACGAATGCTCGACATCTTCAACTTCGCTGGTGAAATATAAATGCAACTCCACTTGAAGGCTGGCAATCTTATCGTGGCAAACAATAAAAAAAAAACAACAAGAAAAAAGCTTGAAGTGCATTGTTGAAGTTGTCGTCAAGCGGTTGTGAGTGCGTGTGTATGTGAGTGTGCCTAGTAGAATATGTAAGTGCCGGGTCATAAACATATCGTTGTCAAATGAGGTAGGCTGGCCGGCCAACCGACCGACCGGTGAGCCAACAGGCTGCGCCTATCTCTTATTGGTGGCGGCAGCTTGTCTTTAAGGACCACACTTATGTTTGTACATGTGTAGGTCCACAAGCAGTACATGCAAATTATTTATGAATGATTCCGGCTTGCATCCACTTTAATATGCAAATTACATATTGCAGCTACGCCAAAAGATGCGAAGACGGAGTCACAGTGACTGAGTGCCAAGGCTCGTTGAGGTTTTTTGAAATTTTTCTAAAGGAGCTTTATCGTAATTTTTTGTTACTTATTTCGAAATTTCTGTTGTATTATTTTCATTATTTTTTTTCGTTGATTTTGCTGGATTTTTTGCAAATTTGTTTTGAATTTTTTTACGATTTTTGTTTTTTTTTTTTGATTTTTTTTTAATTTTTTTTTTATTTTTTTCAGAATTTTTAATTTTTGAAAAATTTTTCAATTTTCTGAACTTGCATTTTTTACATTTTTGTTTTTTCAAATTTTTTCAAATTATTATTTATTAATTTTTTTTTAAACTTCAGTTTTTTTGGCATTCTAGTAGGGACCAAGGGAAATACATATACATAGTATATATTCCCCGCTACTCGTTAATTTACGTCGAATGCAATCGTTTTCCACTTTTACGAGCGCTTCAGATTTTTTTTCATGCATAACAGTCTACATCTTTCCGAATTGCCTTGCTTAGTTGAAAGTTGCAAATTTTAATGCTGCAAATTTAATCTTAAAAATAATTAATAAAACATTTTTCTTGCATTTTGAGTAATTTCTTAATTTTATCACTCTTTATGTGCCAATTAAATATCCATTAACCGGTTATGTGGCAACGCTAATTGCAACACAAGTACCCCGTCTTGGCGTCGTGGCTTGTGTATTGTTTATGCAAATACTTGCAAGCTCGTAAATGACCAAAATGGTCAGCACTGTCTGTGTAACGGTCAATTACAAGTTTACGATGGCGATTTTAATTGATTTTTTCACCGCGAACTGCCGCTGACTCGTGTCATTTAAATTATAAATACTGCACGTACACGTGTATATAATTAAAAGTAAATGCAGTGAAGACTCGTAGACAGCTGCAGCTGATGGCATCGAGCGGCAGGTGTGAATTAATTAATAATTAACAGGGACTCTGCTATGCGAAACTCGGCTCAAAGGCAATGAGCTGGCGAAAAAGTTCGCAAGCGAGGCATAAAATCTAGTAAAGTATTACTAATGGCGCAGGGAATTGCTGAAAAAATATATAAAAATAATAATATAAACAAATAAATCTTTGAATTTAATTATTTTGCGCTAATTGCTTTTTAATTGGCGGTGGACAGTGCGGACTGCGGTCATTAAACGCTCTGAAATCTCATTTTATGGATATTTTGTAATGTAATATTTAATTAAAATATATAATATTTGTACTCTTAAGACAGCAAATCATTAATTACAAACTAAATGCGTTGAAAGATAAAATTATATTACAAGTAATTAAAATATAAATTTTTATATAGCGCGAAATAAACCAAGAAATGCCATAATCTAAATGAAATAATGGGTTTCTTCGATTCGTCTCTTAGTCTCTTATCAAAAAAGCACATTTGAAAGCAATAACAAAGTTACCGAGTTGAACTGAAGCAAGAGAATATGTGGGTAGCTCATTAAGGTGGTATAGCTACTACTGCCACGTTCTGTTTTGCGTACTTTACATAAATTTTACTATTGTGAATAGTTCAAAAGACAAAAGAACATACAAATTTCCACATTTCTTGAAATTTTAAAATATAAGACCTAAAATTAATCATAATAAGTTATTGAAAACTAAAATAAAGCGACTTCTTTCAGATAGTGACGGATATTGCATTCACCTCCATCTTTAATCTGTTCGGTTATACCTTATCCACGGTTTATCCTTCAAGTTTTCCAATATAAAAAAGCCAACAGCTCACAGCTAAATCCACTGAACTTCGAGCATTCTGAGATTTTACGGCGTGCTTTTTACTGTGGCAACTTATCTAGAAGAAACAAAAATAAGTAACTGCAAAAATAAGAAAACAGCGGAAAAACCCCGATACTCTTCGCTACCGTAGGCAAATTTTAATTTAAAATTGGGATTTTTTGCCTATGTGATCTTCCATCTCTAACTCATTCACTCAGCGCCATTCTTCAGAAAGAATCAACCGATCTGGGAAAGCATCAAATATGATAGTTACGCTGCTTGTAATGTTCCGAAATCGAAGACAAAAAGCCCTTTATTCAGACACGAAAAACTGGCGGCAGAACTGAAAGTTGACGATGAAAAACCAAGAATCTGCAGCCGAACAAACAAAAGTCTAGAATTTTTGCATGAGAACTTGCAAAGAATACTAGTTTACATTCCTCTGTTGGGTATAATCGGCAAAGATTTGAAAATGCGCTTTTCTGGTGAAGTATTGGAAGGATATCAGAAAAAGTATGTGCTTTGAAAACCAAAGAAATTGTAAACCTTATTGACTGCTTGATAGATAGATTCAAAAGCCTTACGGAAATGACAACATCGTGCGACGTTTGAAGCTCAAAGGTGAACGTGATCACGTGCAATGCCATTGGAGGTAGAAGCAAAAGTTACCTTATTATTATTATTATTGCATTGGTAACGGTGAAGAACTGCGATGAAGACCTATAACCCGTAATTCATAGTTTTAGGCGCATATTCTGCTCACTTCCTGTGACGAACGCGAGCACTGAACGCTATTTTTCGCCAATTCGCCGCATGAAAACGTAACTGAGGACGAACACGCTTCAAGACAGATTGATCGGCCAGGCGTTGCTGAAGAAATTTTAGAAAGATTCTCCAAACTTGGCCCAAATTTTGTATTCAATGCACGAACTGACTACAGACTGACATTGCAATAAAGTATGTCTCACTCGCACATCTACGATTTATAGTGTTTTTTCAATTTAGTAGGATTTGATATAAGAAAGTCGAAAACTGTCAACAGTGACGTGGTAGCCAAGACACGAATGCGACGACTGTTTGTTTGATGACAGGAGCTATTTTATGTTGCTCTCGTTTACTACCAGACTTACTTTCTTCACTTCTTTGTACAGCCTGAAGTTGTATGGGCAATGATATCAATGTCATCGGTATACGCCAGTAGCTCTAGACTCATATAGAAGATTGCACCTGATCGATTAAGCTACACAGCTCAAATTATTTTCTCCAACAGTAGATTGAAGAAGCCCTACGATGAAGCTGCCTTGTCTTAAACCACGTTTGGTATCAAACGGATCGGAGAGTTACTCCCGATCCTGATGAAGCTTTGGTTGGCGCAACGTCAGTTGATCCGATACATATGTATAAATTTACGCCAATATAATCGATAACAATAAAGGCAAAACTCACAAAAAATGTTTCTTCAGCAATCAAAAATTGTCACGAAATTAAAACTCACAAACAAACTTACATCACAAGCTACTTGATTATCTTGGCTGTCATAAAGATCTTACTTTCTATATAAAGCCATTACTCTAAAAAATAGATGATTATAGAAAACGAAAATTAGTTGGCGAGGATGATAAGTTAGTCCCACACATTGGCCAGTTCCAAGCTTTGACCATAGTGAGTCTTTTCATATCTCCAAATCTGCTTGATACATAATACCTTCTTAGAACAATTTAAAAAATTGTAACTATGCATTTGTTAGACAATAAGCTGTACTCCTTAACAAGCTTCAGAGAGCTCCCGTTAACCCCAAAGTTAATTCAATTGCCTTATGAGCTCTAGTAGCATTTGATACCATAAATTTCTCTAAATTCAATAAAAATTTGAGGCTCTGTGATATTGTATTATGCGCTTCTATACTCAAGGATAGCCTCGTATAATATAATATATGCCAAAGTTATCTATTATTTGCACTTCTTAAACTCTCTGTTTTGTTATATATAGTATTTATTTTCGAAAAACAGATTGCATCCAAACCGAACCTTCTCCATTCAGCAAATGATTAAAACAACATCATTTTCTCATTTTTTACATAAATACATACAAATATACAAATGTGAATAAAAATTAAATGTCCCCATCTCATACTCTTTTTTATCTCGGCAAGCCTGTGTGCTATCACAACATCCGCTTGTCAAACGAAACAATGCAAACTCAACTTTCCATAAAATATAAACACACATCGACTGCCTACCAATCCTTTTTGCCTCAAGCGCCGAAGCGCAGCATAAAAGTGAAATCGCATCCTGGCTAATTTTTCCGGTATTCCATAGACAAACTGGCAGATGCACGGCACATTAATCTCCGTAAATAGGCAACGATTTTAATTTCTAGCTAAAAAAAATTAATTCCTCAAAAACTAAAAAAATCGCTGCGAAATGATATGCCGACACCGCCGATTCGTTTGGATTTTGAATTACGACTATTTCCGTATGCAAATGTGTTTTTTCTTGCATTTTTTTTATAAATTGAACTAGCTTAAAAAATGGATTTTTTATAGGATTTGTTTGTGCTTGCTTGTGTTGTCTCCCCGGCCGCAGTTTGCTCAGTGTAAACGAGCGTTTTTTGTGAATGCCGCTAGAAGACAAGGGTTGAAAGTGATATGTGATACCCAAACAGATATAAAAAATTAATTTAAATAGTTGCATAATGGCTATGATATTATCAGCGCGTAGCAGTAAGGAAAGCGAAATTTTCGTAAAAAAAAAAACAAAATTAAATAAATTCGTATTCGTCATCACCAAGCAACAGTGCATTTGTTCAATTCGAAATCCAAAAGTTCTAAGTTGGGGAGAGAACCGGATGGAATGGTTGCTTTATGATTTAAAATATCAATGGCAATACATATCTTTTCTCATATGTACGAATTTGATTTTATATATATTTTAGTTTATTCATAGTGTGTATATCAGTGGTCACATGTAACTGGAATTAAACAGACAAAACTTAAACCCACTCCTAACGATTAATTAACTGTGGGGCAGCGTGTTGAAGAAGACCCGAATGAGTAAATTAGGCTTTGTGCGCAACAATACAAAACAAATCTGTGTTTTGCAACTCGTGCAAGAATTGAAGCCAAACCACCATCAAGGGCACCGTACGTTCGGTGAATGAGCTCAAAATGTGATGGCCACCCCACCCTTTCCAGATTTCTATTTATTATTAACGTTTGAAAAAACCTTCTTTGGCATTTATTTTTTGAAAATTTTCTCTTTCAAATGTTGGTCACGGCTACGTCTCAGATGGTCCATCCGTTGAGTCCAATTTTCGGTAAGTCGTTCGAGAATTTCGACTGGTAACTGGCGAATCACACATGTGATGTTTTGGTCTAATGTCTGAAACGAAGCGGGATTGTCAGCATAGACTTTAGACTTTGCGTAACCTCACAAGAAAAAGTCTAACGGTGTAATATCACACGATCTTGGTGGCCAATCGACCAGCTCAAAACGTGATCTGTTCTTTAAACTGTTCTCTCAATAAATATAGAGATTGATGTGATGTTTGAGAAGTGACAGCTTGACATGACTCACGAGTGATCTGTCAAAAAAGCCTACTGAAAAAAGTACCTTGAAAAACTGCTTTACAGACAATTTTGGGTAGAGAGAATCATTGGTCCAGATTTCTTCAAAACTGCAGCCTGCCATAGTGTTAAAGTCAATGGGAAACGTTCTAGAACCATTATTAAGTGGACGACCTTTGGTTACAAAAAGATATTGGTTTCAACAAGATAGCGGTATATGTCATGTAGCCAACAAAAAAAAAAAAAAATTTTTTGAAGGAAACATCTGGTGAGAGCATCAGTCCTGTGACGAAACCTCAAAGATAGTGCGATTTAACACCGCCGAACTACTCTCTGTGTGGTTAGATAAGCCAGATACGATTGACGAGAATATTCGGCGCGTTATTGCGGACATACGGCCCGAAGAATTACAAAAAATGGTCAAAAAATGGCCTCTCAGCTAGAATTATGTGTGCATTTTTAGAGAAACATTCTTGACGATAGCAAAAAAACTGTATGACCATTGCCAGAAACATAGACCTGTTGATCCCAAATGGACGAGGGGAAACTACACTCAACTGTATACTTAGGTTCTACACCCGGGAATGTTTACTTGTATCTAAAAATTTTAATCCAAAAGTAGAGCACATTTCCTTAAACAATTATTTTTCTTTTTACAGAATGCTTAATTCAGATTTTTGAAACTGATGGTTAACGAGAATATAAGGAAACCTTAAAATTTTTCTCTTCTGTCTCATAATTTCATTGATATTGTAGTCCAAAAGAAGGTTATTCAGCGGATAATATCCTTTGCTGTTCAAAATTAAGTGTACACTTTGAAAATTACATGTCATAGAACAGTATTTTATTTTAAATTTTAGAAGAGCTTTTCGAGAACAGTATTCTACTAAAAGTTTACAGACTTACATCCAAGAACCGATAACAAAATAGTTCGGCATATTAAACACAACCCAGTAAGTCTCAAACACCGAAATGCCTTGGCATTTTCATAAGAAACTAAAGAAGAAATTAAGAGATTACATGGGCTTACGGGTTTCAAAAAATCGAATTTTTTATTACCTTATTAAATTCTACAACACCTCTAGAATTTCGTTCCAAATTTTCAAGTTGATCCGAACAATAGTTTCAGAGATACAGCCTTGAGAACTTGAGCGCTCGAGGTAAGCTAGTGCGTCGTCTTTAAAACTGTTTTTCTCAAAACTGCGTTTTTGAAGTTGGTTCGCAAGATGTATCGAGAACTACTCAACCGATCTTAATGAAATTTTACACAGGTCTTTGAGATAAAATTTTTAAAGACTTGGACGATTTTTTTTTCGATTACAACTATTTACAAAAAAATGTCGGGAAATTTAATTCAAATTTTAGTTTTTTTGTAAAAATGTCTGCCAAAAATTCAATTTTCAGTTTTTTTCCTTCGTCCAAATTCTAAGTTCTGGTTTTAACTGGAACACGTATTTTTCACCTTAGATAATTCTAGAAGGAGTTATCCTGCCTACGCAAACGCATCTTTTTTCCGAGGGGTCATCCGAAATGGCGACCAAATGGCGGAGTTTAAAATATTTTATCGCAAAAATTTAAAAATTATTTTGTTAATAATATATGTTTGTAACAATAAAAAATTCTAATAAAATATTTCATTAAAAAAATTGTTGAAAAATTTTGTTTTTTACCGGAGAAATCCATTGTGATCCCTTGGGACACTCAAAGAAACTTTAACATAAGTATTGGGTAGCGCAATTAGGAGTTAACCGGCGACTTAACCGATAGGTAGTTTGAAGGGTAGTATTATATGGTTAGACGACCTCTGCAGTTCAGAAAGTATTACATATTAGTGCTACTTACTGCTCTATAATTGTCAGATGTACCATATATAGTTTACTCAGATCTTATACTGTTCTGCAAATTTGGTAGGGGACAGAATCCTAGAGACGGGTCAATAGTATTACCTAAACGATGTGTTTTGGAAAAACTGTATTTTTTTATCTATGTTTTAGTGTACTTTTTGAAATCTATGCTTACGTAAATTTAACTTAAGATAAAACAAAGTAATCTTGGCATGTTCAAACCCACAAACGCATTTATTCTGCCATATTTTCCAATAAATTCGACCACAATTTTATTATCTCCAGTAACAGTAAAAGTAATCAGAAATTAAAATCGGCTTACGAATTGGTAATTTATTTATTTCTAGTCAGCGAATCACCTTCTTTCCATACTTGGCCAAGCATAGAACGCTTTGCCTTCATTTCTACAATAATCTGCAACAACAACACAGATTTATCTGAAAAATTCACCGAACTAATAAGCCACCAACGATGTCCTGCCAGGTAACAACCATACATCCTCCTACATATCGACTTGTCTTGCGCGTAATCCCCGTCTGTTGGCCATAAATATTCATGGCACAAATTACAGTTTAATTGTTTTTATCGCGACTGTTCATTGCTTGTAGCCGAAGCGGAGAGCGGCAAACACCAAGACGATTGCCAACGCCTTCTAATTACCATTTTTACGAGGATTATTTCGGTAAAACACAACATGTGAGGAGACACGGGGGCAGCAGGCAGGAGGTAAGCTGTTTTATGTTTGTAGGTAAATGCGTTCTAACGGTTCATTCGCTTGTCCGCAACATGGCATTTACATAAGAAATTCGCCTCTTAAATTAATCCTCAATAAGTCAATGCCTCGTCTGTTCGACGATGACGACGTCGACTTTCCGCCAACACGCCTGCGAGCGTTGTCTTCGCCTCGAAGATATGAAATTAAAGTATTAAAAAGCAATTAGCATTTAAATATCACTCGCAACGAGAAGCTAAGTTGCTAGCGTGTCTTAGGGAAATTGTAAGCGAATAAGTTCGAAACAGATGTCTTGCATTTGTAAGCGTATTAAAAAGCTAAAGCAGCAAAGAAATGGTGTTTGGGCTAATAAGAAGAGATGTGGTACGTAAGCGTGTAAAAGCGGAAAGTAGTATTGAGTGTGGTATCCTTTTGAACTACGAAGAGCTGGGTAACCTTGTAATCCATTATGTCGAATATTTTCGAGGATAAAATTCGAAAGGGGAAAGGGGGAATATACGCAATTCTTTTATTTCATAAGTCAGTTAACCGGTCTTAACCAAAGTTAATGAATTTTATTTTTATTTCTCCTCAGACATAATTCGGAAATTATTTGGTTTAAAATCAATAGAACTAGTCTTTAAGAAAGCTATCTAAAACGATCCTAAATTCCTAAAAAGCGGTACAGGCTCTCTGAAATAGGACCGAACTAGTCTATTCGCGAACTTCTTCCCATAAATCGGAATGAATATATTTTATTTAAAAAGAATCGAACCAACATCTTAAAATCCTAACATTCACTTTGATCAACATGAATTCTTTTTGGGACCCCATTCCAACCAAATTTAGGGAAATCCAAATATCTTAGATTTAATTGTTTTTAAAAATCATGGGTTAGATGGCGAATCTTCCTTGGGCCCCCACACTGCAAAAAGGGCTTTGCGTAGCCAGCTAAGAACTCTCGACAAAAATATCCTTGTGATCAATCACAAGGAAGCTGCTACCAAAAGAACTCATCAAGGACCCCAGCAAGTTTCCTGGTGTTGCTGCTGCTGCCGAAAAGAAGGAAGGACCAAAAAGAAGGAATCGAAGCCCGAGAAAGACGACGATATGGGTTTCGGCCTCTTCGACCAAACAGCTTAACTCTGCTTAGATACTTCAATTATATATCTGCTATTCCAACGGTATGTTTAAAAGTAAAGTCTGTAATATTTAGCCTTTATCTGTTATCTGATAAAAATGTTAGAACTCTTACAACCACACTATAAGACGAACTTTATAGAGCGAAGTCCTCACTAGATCTCTTAAGATTTACCCTGGGCCAGAAGGACCTTACAACTGCCCATTTGCCAGTATGTGACCAGTGCCTTCCGAACTCGCCTGAGGCCGAACCAGCCAGTAGTGAGTCCCAACACCAGCCACCAAGCTCCTCTCCTTGTTCAGTCTGCAGTTCAAGTACCGCTAGAATAAAGCAAAAACCCTAATCATACAGGGACCAGGTAGAGTTCCTATAGCGGCACTGAAAGACGAACTTCGTTGGGCGAAGTCCTCACTAGACCTCTTATAGTTTACCTTGGCCAGAAGGATTTTACGACCACACATTTGCTAGTAGTTAACCAGTGCTTGCCGAACTCGTCTAAGGCCCAACCAGCCAGTACTGAATCCCAAGAAGCTAACAGCCAGCAAGCTCTTACACGTCCGGAGTCTGCAGCTCAAGTACCTGGCTCAGAAAGCTTATCAATTTCATGATTTACCGAAGGACCTTACGAATGCACATTTGTTAGCAGCTGATCAATGCTTGTCGAACTCGCCTGAAGCCCAACTATTAAATAGCGAATCTCAAGCAACTAACAGTCAAAAAGCTCCTACCTGTTCCCAGTCCGTAGCTCGAGTACCTGACTCACCCAGCTTATCAATCTTACAGTTTCCTATAATTCCAGTACAGTCAATCATCTAACTTAGTCCAACCATGAAGTAACTTGAAGCCAGTGATAAGGTGTCGACATATTCCCTCACTAGTTTCGAGCGTATGGTCAGCGAGCTCGTGTCCTAATATCATTTTATGGACTATGAGAAATATAGAAAAATATTGAAAAAAAATAACCAAAAAATATTTTTAAGCTTAACCTTAACCTGGCAACTATTTTTCATAAGCACTTCATGCAACATTGAAAGTCCGCAGACATAACGGTAAAGCTAACATTGAAAATACACAGTAAAGCAATTTAATTTCACACCGTCAAACTAATCGAATTTGAAGACTGGCTACGCGCGTACGACGCGACCGACACTGGCTTTGACACACACCTACACACACACAAATCTACAGTTATAGATTATGACTAAACCAAACATGCAACACACTAAAAAATGAAACGCAAAATATTGTAAATATCGATTCCGCCAAGCCATGAAAAGGCCACCCACAACCCCCGCGCTTCGCTTGGCGCGCCACTGCCAAAAATGCTGGCGCTGCCGCTTGGTATTTCCATATTTCGCAAAACAACTTTTATTTCGCTGTGAACGCTTAATCGAACCAACGAGCACCGAAAAAACTTAATATACCCCACACCACATGCTGATTTGCGCCCCACCAACGCCACCGCCCTGCGCTGTTTTATTGTTGTTTCTGGTTTTTGGCTTACTTTATTGCATGCGCGTACATCAATATAAACATGAAGACAACACGCACACCCACACACACACACACATGTTTGTCAACGCGCCGCACACTTCCCGCCACTCTGCTGCCATTCCGGCGTGGGTGTGCTCACCTCCTAACGCACACACACATACACACCTAGTCGCAGAGTGTGCGCTTAGCCGCCACCGTCGCACGCCGGCACACTTGAAAAGTTGCTCATCCGCGAGGAACCATTAAAATTTTGAAAATCCATCATTGGAAAATGGTTGAAAGCTATCAACTGCTGCGCGACCCCCGCACAACCCAGCGAGGCGAGAGTTGCCACCAAAGCGCCTGCCAACAAAATACAAGTCTATATGTATGTAAGTGTGCTCGATCAACGTCGTCCATTCGTGTCGACCATGTTTGTTTCCATTTCAATGCCGTTATTTTCTCGGCTTCGCTCTCACCGGCGCAACTTTTTGCCGCTTCGTACTTTTTTTCTCGTGCACCGTTTTCGAGGGTGGCAAGCGCGCGTTTTTTGCCCAGCAACTGTGGGTGGACGCGGCGCATGGCGGCGGCGGCGGTGGTGGGTTAATGCTCTGTTACATTTTATATATATATATTTGTATACATATATATTTACACGGCGTGTGTGCTCATGTCCGGGGTAATTGTTGTTGTTGCGCTCAAGTCGTTGCTGCATTCAAATGTTTATTGTACACTTTGCCATTATTGTTATTGTTGCTGTTGTTGCTGCGTGGGTAGTTTGCACCACCCTTACTTGCTTCTTCTTCTTCTTTTGAGACTTTTTTCATGGCAGCGCCTGGCTCTGGCCGCTAAGCACATGCAATAAAAGATTACCTACTCGCTGTACGAGGGTGGTTTGTAAGCGACAATACACTACCGTTAGTTGTGCTCGTAGTAAGTGTAGTGTCGTGTGTATTTGGTTGTTTCGTTTGACGTCAGTTGTCATCGAAAAGTTCATTTTTTGATAACAATAACAATTTTTGAAAATGTCTGATGACACAATGAGCGCAGGTAATTGTAATTTTTATTGCTTGAATTGAGCGCGGAATACACTTAAGTAATTATGTTGAGAGATAATAAGCAGACAGGCACAGGTACAAGCATGCATATGTTTATTATTATTATTTTTTGTTGTACATTTTGAGGACCCATTGAAATTATAACAAAATAGACCCTTGAAAAAGATCTCTCAGGCTCATCTTTTCCGCTCATAATTCTGGTAGGCAATGTATGAAGATTCTTAAATTGAAAATGTCTGCTAAAATGACTGCCATGAGTTGCTCTTAAGTTACACTATCAAGACGATCAGCGCGTAGATATGTTCGCTGAAGTGGAGTTCTGAACACAGCAAATCACTGCTGAAGGCAGTACAAAATACTGGCCGAAAAAAATCGTTTAGGTTACGTCACACTTTACGGCCATCACGTCATACAGAGATCTACAGGTGCTTTATAATGTCTGATGGTGGTATAACTTAATTTAAAATAATTTAACTTAAGTCTTTATTATTTATGATAAGAGTGGTATGGGTGCAAGGACACAGCGGAATCGCAGGAAACTGTAAGGCTAATGATCTAGCAAGAAAAGACACCCCAGAACCGCTGTGCTTCCCTCTTTTGTTTTACTACTAGATAGCTGAGCTACACGGAAGCTTAGCCAGCAATCAGCTATTATTGGTACATGCGCTGTCCCAAAACCCTTTGGGTCGATCGTAAGAGATCTAGTGATCTCTTTACCCTCAGTAAAGCTAGCCTCTCTTTAGTTTTGGATTTTTAAAGGGTCATTGTCCTGTTGGCGACCACGCAGTAAGGCTGATAATCCCACCAGATGTCATCTACAGAAATTGTATAGAAGAAGATGAAGGAGAAACAACCCAACACTTGCTTCTTGATTGAAAATTTCTATGGCCTCAAAAGGGACTATATATAGTAGTTAACATACGATCTCTGATCAGCCATCTAACCTATCTTTAACTGAAGTATTCGTTAGGCTGTACGCCAATGCTTCTTGAGAACTTTAAGAGATTTTATATATATTTTTTTTATACTTCATCTTGTCGCTTCATTTGGATGCTCCTAGATATCTAAGAAGAGTTTTTGATAAGAGTGGACAAAAGAATAGCAGGTATTCCAGCACCACTGTCATGCCTGATTCCCTACACTTTCTGCAAGTTTTGCCGTTACTTAAGCCCAACCGGCTTTAGGCCACGAACCGTCTTGAAGTTTTTTAGAGGCCGTTTGAATAAAAGTCACGAGTGTTTTCGTTCGGATCTCTTGTACATGGTCTTGGCGATCCGGCGTGGCCTTAAAACACTTCATTTCTCCTTGATCCATCTTTCAGACCTTTTGTAAACTTTTTTTTATATCGGCTTTAGTGACTTTCGTATTTCCCGTACTGATGTGGTAAACAGACGGAAGATACTTTTGGCAATCTTAGCAGCTATTTCGTTTCCCGGAACCTAGAACCCAGTTCATATGCAGCCGCTTTCCGGCTGTCAGTACAACTACCTTCTTCTAAGAACATTCTCTGACGTAGTGCAATGTGAAATTATTGGCTTAGTTGTATAACTGTACTTAACTGTATTTATTGGTCTTCTTTATATTGTTTCTTGTGTGGCTAGCTATCCATCAGTTGCTTTCCTGATCGCACAGCCTTCCGCTCAGAAAGTACTGCAGTGCTCCGACAACTGAAATGGTCCCCAGAAATCTAACTCGGCGCAACAGATCCCTACGCACACAAAATCAGTCATTTTTATCTGTCCGTGCAGAAGTTGAAAGTCTCCATGCATGTCACTTTCGGAGCTGTGGAGACTGATCAGCTACCAGGAATCCTGCTCTTAAAGCTTTCTCGGCAAACAAATGTGGTTTTACATACCCACTGCGCAAGAAATGGGCTGCATTGCTAAACCAAATTTGGTTGGAAAACGTCGGAACATTTCAAGAGCCCACAAAGCGAAGCAATGTCGCTTGGGAAGATCGGGCGGCTTCAGTTCTTGCACAAGCTGAATTTTGTTCGCTTTCAATGTAAGATCTCGATGTAAAATGCGTCAAGTTGTTCTATCAGTCAGTCCGAGTTGTTGCGAATGGCGCTGAATCCACTCAATCTAGGCGTTGAGCGAAAATACGCCTATTTGTCTTGGATATTCGAAACAGCAGTCTTTTATAACGACAAAAGTTCAAAGTAAGAATCTATAGTTTAACAAGGTAATCCATGAGATATTCAAGTTGTTTCAATCACAGTCAAGCGAGATATTGGAAGACAAATTGTCGAGCTGTTACATGTAGCATTTTTAAGTATAATTTTCCTTATTTAGTGTCTTGTAGCAAATGAATTCGGACTTGCAACTCTCTAATTTTGAACATAGGGTTTCGATAAACTCGAGTTTATGTACCTAACCTGATTGAAATATTATCAAAGGCTTAGATTAGCTTTTCATTGGTTCACGAATCGAGAGGTGTGTAAAGAGTTGAGCTCTTTTATGGCATCGGAGCTTGTCTCTAGTGTATAAAAGTTTCTTACATATAACTCGCAATTTTCAGGTAAAATTTAACCTCACTTCCAGGCAGATAATATTAATTTTTGTATATTAAATAAATATGGGCTTATTTATCATATTTCTTTCATCGTTTTTCCTTTTTTCGAAATCTTTTCATATTAAGTGCGTCGAGCATAAACCCCAGAGGTTCGTTGCCAAGTAGATGAAAATTGCAAAAAAAAAAAACAACACGAGGTATTCATAAATATAAATTGTATGTGTGGTGTAGTTGTTGTTGTTGTTCGTGTACCTGTGCGTGTGCAAGACAATTTCATTTTATAATATGGCCCATCCGCAATACGAAATTGGTTTTTCAAAAAAATACTCATATAAATTCACATTCCAATTCCCAGCAGAAACACAGCAGCGCACAACAACAACAGCAACAGCCGTCTGCACGGCGAGCTTTGCGAGCCTGGCGATTGGCAATGGCAGTGGCATTCAAAATACGGCAAGCCGCAAGCATTAAGGTGCGTATGTGTGTATGTGTGTGTGCGACAATCGGCCTCAGTTGAGACGAAATAACGGCTCACCGCAACTTTATTGTATCCCAAGAATAACAATCAGAATTATGGTGCAACGGGGCGACGTTCAAGAAGGCCATCTGCCGAGGTATGCGGCGAGCGGTTTTTCGGTCGATGAATGTAGAAAATAACAGTAAACAGGTGTGAGTCAATAAGGAGCTCTGCTACAGTTCACAAACATTTCTATCGAAGGCACAGGCAACGAAGGAAACAGAAAGGAAATACACACATACCTTCTGATAAGAAGTCTTAGGTGGGGGTACGCGAAATTGTCCAAGAAAATTTCGTAGGTAGACAAAATTTATTTGACTATCTTTCAGCTATAAACTTTGCCCAAATTGTTGTTTTGCTCTTACCACCCTCGCTTAAATGCCATTGTGGTTATTTATTGTGATATATTGCTTTAGCAGAATTATTATATAATAAGTGTACCGTTATTTTCTTTTAAGAGCTTCTCGTTCTTAAAGAGTTGTATAGAAAAGATCAAATGTAGAAGAATACCTTAAGATCTTTATTGAATTATGCTGGACCCAAAATTCATATTGATACCTCATTTACATAAAGCAAGGATTACGAAAGGCTAAGTTTGAGAATCTCGAAGATTTCAAGAGTATTAAGAAGCTAACCCACCTGACCCGAACTGTCTAGAAAAATGTACATTTTCAAGTATTTTAATGGAAATTTGTTCAATCGTCTTCAAAACACTCAATTTCCGACAAACTCTGGTTTTTTCCTGTTTCGACTAATGTTTGGAACGCCATTCGCTAGACTATTGGCCAGTATCGAATCATATTCATAAACTCGTGATCTGGTCGTCAATAATGATGCGTAAGATGAATTGTCAAGTATTTTGTTATGACTTCGACGTCATTTTTGAAAAAAAGTATGTCTTTTGTCCAGTATTGACACGCTTCATAGCCAAATATCCAAAAAAATAAGTTAAGTATATCCAAAAGGTATGTTGAGATCCTCTGCCATCTCACTGATGACAACGCAACGCAAAGGTTGTACCGATGGAAAGGTTGTACCAAGAAAAAAAATTGCGTCGATTTGGTTTCTCCGGTTCATATTTGATCAGTTGGTATGATGGTCCGTTTGTACCTAAGACTGTTTATATATGAGCCCTGTAATGTATATATATATGTATCCAGTCATTCAAAATATATCTTCTCCTGCTTCTTTGGCACTACAACTGTCGGTCCGTCTGGGCCGAGAACACGAAAATTCACCAGTAGCATCTGTCCTGTACTAGATTAATACTGTTGTACATTCCAAGTGCAGACAGATCTCCATGCGCTTGGTCCTTCCACTGGTTGCGTGGGCGCCCTTGCTTTCGTTGTCCGCCTATGGGTCTGGGGTAGAAGGAGGTTTTCGTTGGATTATTATCTCACATGCTAACAATACGGTCTAGTCGCTGTATGTCTCAAAAAGTTCGTGGATCCATCATCTTCGATCCACATCGCTTACGCGGACCGCTTCGAAGATTTTGCGAAGAGCAGTTCTCTCGAATGCTCCCAGTGCATTCTCATCACATGTCGTCATCGTCCATGTTCTGGAGCTGTATAATAGGACGGGAATAATGAAAGACTTATATAATTTTTGATTGTCTAGAGTGGGATCTGCTTCTCAACTCTCTACCGATCCCAAAGTAGCATCTGTTGGCAAGTGTTATTCTGCGCTTGATCCTCAGGCTTAGATTATTGGTGGAATTTATGTTGGTTTTGAGATATACAAAATCCCTAACTTTTTGAAATTTATAGCTGCCAGGAAGACGCGAGCAATCCATGCCCTCCAGATACTTTGTCTTGCCCTCGTTCACGCAAAGACGAACCTATTTCGCGGCTCTGTTGTCAACCAAAATAATAGAATTACTAAAAAAAACACAATTTTCAATTCAATTGAGACCAGTTTCTCAAAGTATATAAGATCCAATCTGTTTAAAGTCTAAAGTTATATTTTAGAAAGAAAAGAAGAAGAAGCACTCTATTTTTTGTAGTGACAACTGACTCTCCTCTCAGTATCTCTCAGCATAGAGGTTCGATAGGCTTTCAGTAGTGGTGCATGGGTTCCTGAATATTTGAGCTTCGAAAAAAGTTGTTACCAGAGATATCATCGCTCTTATGGTATGGATAATAAGGAATGAAAACGATGCAATACTTAAATCAGATTGGAGTGTTAACCGATAACCGAGCTATCACAAGATGTTGAATCTGTTAGCACAAAAATTTATATAACTTGTTTCGCAAAGAAGTTGAGCTCATTTGTGAGCTGAAATAGGCTCAGTAGTATACTGGAATAACATAAAGAATCGGCCAACGAATAGGCAACGGGTGAACCAGTTAAACTAACGTTAGAGCTTTAGTCAATAATGGATCCAAATTTTTCAGAAATCGAGAAACTCGGATTCTTAGAATTCTAGGAAATACGACAAAGTAAGCTCGGACTTATGTCTTAACCTAGGAATTGTCAAACTGTGGTGCGGTGCATATATCAATGGAAAGAATCGATATTTTCGAAACTGTATTTTAGTTAGAGAAAAGTTTCGTGCATCTAATGGTCCATGGTGCTAGTAATGAGTTGCCACCAACAAATATTTTTCTGTTATTTTTCTGTTATTTTAATCCAGAATTTATGATGAAATTTTCTTCAATGGATTTCATCTGCACTGAAAAGAATATTTTTATTTTTCGAGACATTTTTTTTTTTTCGATGCATTCAGCCATGTCCTTACATTTCGATTGCGTGTGATTTGCGGCTGCCACCTTCATTAGTGGCTGGTAGAACCAAATTTCATTTTTGATTTGCTGCCTTTTCACTAATTTCGCCGCTGATTACTAGGCATTGTGCTATCTATTTTCTTCGTTATTCACACCACGATGAAAATGATTGTCAGCAATCAATCAGGGAAGGTGCAATGCAGCCCAATCAATTGTTAACTTGATTTCAGGCTTACCGTTATGGTATTGCTATGTGACAGCATTTTTACAGGCATTTTTAACAATTCTTCTTACGCCGTCTTAGTAATCAGCGCTTTTTGAAAATTCAAATTTGATTTTGTCAAATTAACTCAATGGTGAAGGTGTTCATTGCTGATGTCGTGACAGTAGAGTGAACATGCAGAATCGATATGGATGTGAAGGTAGATCAAAGGAGTAATTTCTTAAGCAATGATTTTGATAAAAAAGTGATAGCAGCATGGCAATCCCGGACTTTAAAATAACAAACTCTTTCCAGTGGTTTTTTTCCAGTTTTGCAGAAGAGCCAGGAGCTTTATCTACCTGACTTATTCAATTAAAACTCGACCGAACATCTTCATCTACATATGTTTTACTTAAGATATCTCTTTCGTAGACTAGAAGACATAGGAGACGAATTGGAAGACACTAGTGTATCGACTCTAACTTGTGAATCCACTGCGACCTGAAATATTGGTATGATTTTCGAGCCAATGTCGAAAATTTACAAAGAACATGCTGGAACTGCATTTTAAACGAGATCTTAACGGTTTATTTCACTGACCTATCGTCGTCGCACACAATCATTTAGATTTGCTGCGGTATCTGCCGACATCTGATCATGACTTTACTTGCTTAACATCACTTCCAACACCACCTTTGCCAGCGCTGCTTGTCCCCACTTCCATTGAGCTCTGAGACTTTTTCTTTTGGGATCATGCTCATCCATCGTCACAATGATAATACGGTCCCGAGCCATTATCAGCACACGATTTTGCGGGTGTCACACCCTTTCCCTTTTACAGCTTAGCTTCTTCAACTGTCCTCTGTCACTTGGCTGCCACTGCTGCGGTTTCAAACTTGAAATTGGATAAAGTCACTTTCATGCAAACATTAAACTCCAGTAGCTCGGTATAATCGCGTAAGCGGTGTCAACGCCAGTAAAGAAGAAGAAAAAGCCTTTGTAAGCTCCTCATCAGCGGTTCTCCACATAGCCAGCTTGGGCTGGGTCATCGACTTCAAATAAGACGATCTCGGGAAGATACGCTGCTAGTAAACTCACTTTTGGCATCGGCTTTTCTTCCTGGCTTTGTAGTCATACTTTGGAATGAAACCGGCTCTCGCTGGTATTGTAACCTTCTTGGGTTCAGGTTTAGTTTCAGTTACAGAGTAAGTGCCAGCCCTTGCAGCTAGACCAAGCCTAGCTCCTGTCTTTGTGCCGGCGGAGCAACTAATTCCTTCCAGTTTTTTTTTACAGTAGAACCCACCGTGGGAAGCAGAGAAAGAGGAGGACCTCCACTCCGTTGGAAAGACCAGGTGGAGAGGGACTTGGCTTCGCTTGAAATCTCTAATTGGCGCTCTGTTGTTAACTCGGCTATACCCGCGTAAACGGTGTCTACGACAGTAAAGTACAGAAGTCCTAGTTCATATTTTAGGCCGAAGAAATAGGCCTCGCTACGCATGAAACGCTATCTTACTTTGAATAGCGCCTGTTATCCGGCAAATACCGCTCCATACGAAGCTATATAAATGACCTCAGTTAAGCTGATTCTCGACACTGGTCGCATGATACCTTGATCCAGCACTTTTATGTATCCCCAACCACGATATGACTTCTTAGTTAGAAACTTCCCAACAGCAACAAAAGCGAACAGTTTCCAGCTCATTGTTGGGATACTGTGTTATCAGGCGACACCATCGGGGAGGATTTTGTGGAAAACTTAGACGATCCATTCATACTTAGGAGGTCTTGAGATCCTCTGCTGTCCACCGCCAATACGACATTTCTCAAGCACTTATTACCATCAAAAACAGTTGTGGATAAATAACTCACCTGAGGCAAGGTTTCGATGATTTTTTGACATTAACTGTTCGCGTCGTTAGTTTCCAAATACAAACAATGATATTCATATGAAAGTTTGTCAGATTAGGAGGAGTCTCGAAGTCCTCATGAACCATTGAGTTAGAGTTATACGAATAAGTGTTTGGCTTCAAATGGCGTTGTGATTGTGAGTTCGGGTTTGACCCTGACAGTTGCTTCTCTCAACTCAACTCATATTGCTTGAGCAAAATTAATACCAGGAAACTAAATATGTACGGCCAAACCAGAAAAGACAAAGTTTCTTACAAAACTTCTTCTTTCACCATTTAACCCCCTTTCAAGTTAGGGAACTCGCCATGAAAGTATTATTAATTATTCTTCCCTCAATTAACCAAAAGCATGTGTTTCTGCTGATATTTACCCAAAATGCCAAAATTCCCCCGCCCCAATTAAAATGTCATCACAGAATTTCTCAAATTGCGATCGAGTGTCTCTTTCGCAGTCGCGTATTGAAGCTGACAGCGCTGTCATAATTTGCCAAAATGCCACTTGAGGTGGGTAAACCGCTAATTGCTGCCTGAAAAACGGCACACGCCTCGAAAGCAAACAGTTTGCGACATGCGTCAACGAACAACAAACGAAGAAAGTGAAATGCTTTTGTGCCTTTCACCGCAATGCAAAAATCGAAATGGAAATGGGGCACGCAGAAAAGCGCAACAAACGCAAGAAATGCGAGCGCAAGATGAAAGGGTTGTTGCAAATTGATAGTGACACGCTTTCATGCGCTCACGCACTCACTCACCTTTCACCGGCGCACAGACGCACAGACGCTTAATCCACACGCAACACTTTGTAGTGATTAGCAATATTATTGAGGGAAGGTTGGAACCCTCCAAACATTTTTTGCAGTACTTAACTGTTCTTCGGTAATACGATAAATACAATGCGGAGAACAAAGCAAATCGAAGTCAATTTGCCAAAAAGCAAGAAGAAGCAGCAGCGGTGGAATTGGTGAAAACCAATAACAACGCGCTGTTGCATGCAACAATTAACGCTGTCAATAAATGCGTGCAACAAATCGAAAATGAGCCACACGCAGTGACAAATTGCCGGCGAATGAGGGAAGCACAAGCGTTTCTGTTGTTGTTGTTATGGTTGTTTACACAATCGATCGATTGATTCGCGAACAATGAATAAAGCGCGATTAAAGGTGAATTGCCAAAAATCGGTGAAATTTACAAGGCATGCCAATTCCGATTTGCACACGCGTCGGTGAGCATCTGTGAGTGTGTGTGTGAGAGAGAGAGAGAGTTAGGGTGCGCCGCTGTTGGTTTGTGTGTATATAGGGATTAAGGGTGTGAATTGGCGAATTAACAAAGGCAAATTGTTGTCTTACAATGCAAAAACAAAAAATATAAAACAACAACAACAACAACAAAATATTGACACTGTTAATTGTTACCCTCGCTTGTTTTTATTACAGTGGCTTGCAAAAAATTCGCCACAAGCCTTGGGGTGCAAACCTGTTGATATTCAGATGTTCGGATTAAGATGTCAACCCGAGAAGGTCATGAACTCTACGCTTTGCACAAAAAATTTTAATGAATTAATTAAAACTGCGGCGCCTCACAATGTTTATAGAAATCATTTTGTTGGCTGACAGATTTTGGAATTTTTATAAAATTCGTATTCTCACGCCTTTTGTCCATTTGCATACCGTATTTCCCACTAAAGCTGTTGTTATGCGTGTTTCTCATAAAGATTCTTTCAAATTAGACATTCTTTCAAATTTAAGATTCTCTTTATGTGCTGCCAGCCAGCCTCTTTGGCCTTTCTCACATGCCTAATGCCTGTTTATGCAAGATTTCTGCTTCTTTATTTCATAGCCATTGTGTTTGCTGGAACCCTCCACGCATTTTAAGGCTACTGTATTAATCTTTTCTTATTTTTACCATACAGTGTATCCAGCATCCAAATAAGGGGTTACAAACATCGCTGTGGCACGTACACTGCACCACAAAGGCGAAAGTAAAGAAAAAAGGGTTCCGTGCGCACAAGCGTTGCGTTGCACAGTGACGCGTTGTTATTCAATGTGAAGTTAAAAATTATAAACTGATTAGAAATATTGTTAATTTCATTTTTGGTTCAAAATATACCTAATGGATCAAATGACAAGAGATGACATCAGGTATTTAGACAAAAGCATATTAGTTGTTGTTATGGAGTAAGGTACAGTGTCATGGCAAAATTTTTAGCGTGTGATTAAGTTCTAATAGCTCATATTATAATTTTTTTGATTACCAAAAAAAAGTATTCATAGAAATATTGCTGATCTGTACCATTCATACCCTTGTAGAACCCCTAAAGAGCTCAAATTATGGAGGGAACACTTCTCCAGTCTGCTGAATGGCAGTGAAAGCATAACAACAAGAGATGGTAAACCCAATTCCCCAATCGATTGCGAGGAAGAAGTTTGAATACCAATTACCAATATGAAGAACAACAAAGAGGCGGGGTCCGGTGGATTGACGGCTGAGTTATTCAAGTACGGCGGTGAAGAACTGATAAGGAGCATGCATCAGCTTCTTTGTAGAATATAGTCGTCGAAAGCATGCTAGACGATTGGAATTTAAGTCTGCTTTGTCCAAACCACAAAAAGGGTGATTCCGCAAACTATACCAACTACCGTGAGCGTACTGTGTGAAAGACTGAAGCCGTTCCACAGTACGAAAAGGAACTGATGAGTCGACGTTACGAGTTTTCGAGAGAAAGGTTCTGCGGAATCCTAGGTTATGTTGTCCAAATGAATTAAAATATTCCGACTCTGAAAGTATTCGAGAAGAAAACCTCCACTTCGTCGGAGTGTCCAGGTTCAGAAGGATTCTTTTACATTTGGGGTCTCCAATTGGCGCCAAACAGCGGAAAGAAAGAACGACTGGCGCGATGTTGTAAACTCGGTTATAACCGCGTAAGCGGTGCCTACACCAATAAAGAAGGAGAAGATGTACCATTCGGGAATGTAAATTTTTTTTGTAAGTATTTATGGTTTTAAAAGGCTGGTTAAAGAATGCCTAACCACGTTATCTATGGCATCGCTTCACTATGTGATAAGAGTAGAAGTCGTTCCAGGCCTCAGCGAAATCGCGGTAACTGTAAATCTTCTCGGGTGATCTACTACTGGGTAGCTAGGTTTTGCAAGAGCTTGACCAGCGCTGAGCTTCGGTACATGCGCTGCCGCTAGATCATTTCGGCTCAAGAGCGATCGTAAGAGATCCTGTGATCTATTTCCACTCAGTAAAGCTTTCTCAAAATCAAAGCTTAAACACGTTGGAGCTCATATTTTCAATTATAACACCGAACTATGCGTCAATAACTATACTTTTCCGATTTTTTATTTCCAAATTGGAATGTTTATTTAAGAAAACCGTGGACAATTATTGCAATATTCAGAGTATTCTCTATCTGAAGAATTTTCCAATCTTCCAGGCATTTTGTGGATTTCATTTCAACAGAACTGTGCCGGGAATCAAGCCAATTTTATCCTGATGTAAATTCTAAAGAAAGATCGACCATCGATCGATTGTCAGAGGGTACTGTATGGAGGGCCTGGGCTGTATGACAGGTGCGGCAAAACTTTCCAGCAGGTGTTTACCGAATAGTTTTGAGCCGCTCTTGCAACATGAGGCTGAACGTCAAGAGATATGGTTTTAGTATAACAATTCAACTAACCTTTTTGATAAATTAGACATAGCTACGAAAAAGAAATTTTGATGTCAAAGAATAATCTTTCGAATGATAATAAACATTCCCCATTTAATTTGAAGTTTCTGTGTCTTTTCTTTAAAAAAAAAGTTGGGAACCTCAAAATGGATCACGCTTTATTTAGTACTATACTACACTTTTGTGCATTCGAATAATGTTAGATTATAAATTTTCTTACCTTAAAATACAAAATTTGTATATTTTCGTCGAGTGGCTGAAAGCAGAATTGCAGATTGATTAGAAATTAAAGAAAAAGTTTATGTACATAAATATTAATAAAATATAAGAAAATTAAAATTTATTAACTTAAGTAGCATATCTTAATTTTTACGTACATTTATGTAAACAAATTATTTTTTAATGATTTATATAAATATTTTTGATAAATTTTGCTTTTTTCTAAACCACTGTAAAGTCGAAGGATTGAGCGCTTTATTACAAACTCTGTTTTTTATTTTTACCAATTTTTCCCTTACTTAAGACACTGTGCAGCTTCGGTGGAGTACTTGCACGACATCTTTTCGTGTTATTTTAAAAAATGATGTAAACACAATGCAGACAGTAAAGTGAAGTGAAGGTTTGACATTTAATATCCTTTGTTGTGTGTCCTGTGTCCTCTCAAGCTAAGCAAATACGGACACATTTGCATATATAGTACATGCATATACACATGTAAGCAGCGATAAATATCCTTCAACACAACACTTAATCTTCAAGCTCATTTTTCTTAAGCGCGTCCCCGACAACTGCTTAGCCGTGGCACAACAATCCAGCTTATAGGCTGTGCCCCGGAAGTGGCATGTCCTACTGTGTCAATCATATGCAAATTTGTCACACAATATTAATTAGAATATGAATTAATAGAGGAAATAAGCGTGAAATGTGTTAAAAATACAGTTAGTGCGCTGCTGTGCTAGCTTCTGCTTAGCTTTGTACAGCTGGCGCGGCAGCTGAGTGGTTGAACATTCGATTTTTTTGCTTTTTCTTAACCCTTTCGTTCGGTGACAATTTTCCATTTATGTCCGCTTCATTACATTTCAGCTTATTACTTTTAAATTGGGAGTAAACTGCACCCGTTTTAATGGTATTATTTGCGAGTGATTCGGAATCGGAAAGCGTGCAGACGGACGTGCCCAAATTAACTTTTTTTTTGTGATTTTGTCTCGTTGTACTAAACTCGTTAAATTTTATTGAACTTTTTTTTTGGTTATTTTCGGGTGAAATTTTAGTGCCACCAGCTTGTTGGGTGTGCTTCGGTGGTAGAGGGGTAATTTCCGTTTGTGCACTAAACGATTTTTAATTTGCATATAATTTTGTGCCTCAATGCTGGGGAGCGGTGTAGTTTTCATTTTCAAAAAGAAAGTGTTATTTGATCCGAACGCACACGCGATGGTTGGCAGGAAAATTACTTGAGCATATGTACGATTGAAAAAAAGCGAAAAGTATCAAAAAAATTTTCGAAAAGATAATTAAAAACAAGAAAAAAATTAGCTTTGGTTGCACTGAAGTTTTAATACCCTTCACGGGTGGGGTTTTTGAGCATAAAGGGTATACAAATTATGTTTTTCTTAACTATATTTGGTCGGTTTGTAAAGTATTTATATGCTATAATAGTCCGATTTGAAATTTTTTTTCTGAGATTATAGCACTGTCTATCGCTATAGCATGTGTCAAATTTCGTGCAGATATCTCGTCAAATGAAAAAGTTTTCTATACGAATATTTGTGTCCCATCAAACACTTTGTATGAAAGCTATATGCTATAGTAGTCCGATATCAACGATTTCGACAAATGAGTAACTTCTTAGAGAGAAAATAACGTGTGCAAAATTTCAGATCGATGCCTCCAAAACTGAGGGACTACTTAGGGTATTTACTGACAGATGGACATGACTAAATCGGCTCAGCTCGTCAAGCTGATCTTTTATACACATACATACATATATCATCACATAAAATGCAAAATAACATCTCGATATCAATTTTATACATCATATCGTAAAATTTCGAGCTTCCGCTCTCAGATATAACCAATATATAACCAATACCTAACCATTTTATAACCAATACCCACATTTGGTTTTTTTTTTTCGTCGTAAACTTGTGAAATATGATATTTTGCATATTAAGTAATAGGGTTTACAGGGTCTCCGACGTTTCCTTTTGGGTTTTTGGAAACCTCATGACAAACTTAATACTTTCTTTCGAATTTCGAAAACTAAATCTAAAAGGTTCGGCGCTTTAACTTTCATTTTATGTTTGTTGTTGTTGTTTCCATATCAGCTAATATGAAAAAGGTTTTAATTACGCTCAAACGATAGACAACTGTCTGTTTTCACTTTCAACTTGCTCATTTTCCGCTTTTTCACAACTCAATTCCTGCAACTTCCAGCATTAAACATATGCCTAGATATATGTATGTATACATACTTATGTATATCCATTACATATGGTATACCAACGCATATCCTGTAAACATCTAATTTTTATTTTTTTTTTTTTTTCCTGTTTTTTTTTTTTTTTGCCATCCTTCCGCTGCCTGACTCATCATCATCCTCACCGCCGCTCATCTGTTACATATGCAAATCACTTTTTTTTTCTCCCTCACAACATTTTTCTCCATTAATTTCAGCGATTTTTTCGTTGCATTTGTTGAAATTGAAGATGTTTGCTGTTTCTGTTGTTTGTTACACGCACGCACATCTGACATTGACATCTCGACATCGTCAATTAAACGAGCGGCCATTTCTTGCTGATGCATCAAATGAGTAGTTGGCGCGTATGCGAGAGCAGCTTGTGGAAAGGGGTGTACAATGCAGGCAGCTGGAAGGAAATCTCTTCATACCCAACGCATTTGTAATTGATACTCTCAACCTTACAGCGGTAGCTACTTAGAGATACATATTCATTTAGGTACTCACATACATTCTATGTAGTAAATATTTATATTTATGAAGTCTCATAGGAAAATGTGAGTTATGCTTTTAAAACAGCAGCAAGGAGAATAAGGTCCGTTGTGATTTACGTGAGTACCTGCCTGCGAAGGCCTAACCTCACAGTGCTTTCCATTGCTAGAAGTACGTAGATCCATACAATGTATTGATCAGCGCCCCAAAGCATAAATGCATTCAGCACTCATACCTTGGAGAACCAAGCTATGAATGCATTCTGCACTTATACCTTGACTTCAATTGATTCGGGTGGATAGGGACACCCTAACCGCCTTGGTCGGGTTCGAGGCCGACCTAAGACCTCTGCCATACTCTGGGTCCGGCACCCGGCCGCAATGCGACTCCACACCGGACAAAATGCCCTGCCTGCATTTAGGTTTAAACCACAGCCACCACGAATCTCACAAAGGGCTAAACCCAATGAGAATTGGAGTTATGTACCTCCAAGGTATATCTTTTTAGCTTTTGCTACTACCAGTTGAGCTCCCCAAACTCAATAACTGGTGACATTTGTCGCTTGAACAACAAATGCCTTCACATTAGGACAGTATGACACATGTCTCTATTTTTTCTGGCTAACGAAACTTAAGCTTAATATTAGCTTAAACATTTTCTCGTTGACAGTCTTTTGAAAAAACTACAACATTTCATATGCCACTTCTTATCAACAAATATGTCCACCAAACGTATACATCACACTTCCTAATTTAGACTAAAGATTTCTTCACAAACGACGCGAATTTCTAGGTCAATAGTTTACGTAGCAAGCAAAAGAACTGATGATATCCCGGTGTTGAATCCACGAAGGTTAGTTTTTTAAAACGCGGCTATGGACCGCCAAAGTAAAGAAGAAACCTAAGCAAAAGAACTGAGAACACTCAGGTATTGGATAGGACAACTAATTCAAGAAACGTTTTGGGGATTCTGAAATCGGTGATTTCGAACCTAAACTAACCGGACCGCCTACACTTTCTTGTTTTAGCTTTCATTTGTAAGCTATAGCCGAGATTACAACAGCACGGAGTGCAGGTCTTCCCCTGCCTCCTCTTCTCCCGGCAGGTACTGCGTCGAATACTATCATAACTGGAATGTCTTCATCCATTCGGACAACTTAATCTACCCAGCGTAGCCGCAGTCTCTTAATTCGTTGAACTATGTCAATGCCGTCGTATATCTCCTAGAGCTCATTGTGCCTTCGAATGAGCTATTTTCCGTTTTTCCGAATTATTTTCTCCAATAGTAGATTGAAAAAGTCACACGAAAGGGAGTGCCTTGTCTGAAACCTCGTATGGTATCGAATGGCTTGGAGAGATCCTTCCCTATCCTGACAAAACTTTTTTTATTGCTCATCGTCAATTTACAAAGCCGCATTAGTTTTGCCTTTTCGTACTGTCAAAAAATTCTTTAATATCGACGAAGAGGTGGTGTGAGTCGATCCTTTTTTCACGGGCCTTTACCAAGACTTGACGCATGCTGAATATCTGGTTAGTTGATTATTTTCCAGGTCTAAAGCCACACTGATCCAATACAATCTTTCGCACAGTAAACTCCATAAAACTTTATATGCGATGTTGAGGAGGCTTATTCCACAGTAGTTGGCGCTTTGTGGGATCCTCCTTTTTGTGGATTGGGCAGAAAGTACTTTAATTCCAAACGTCGTATTTGAATAATATATACGGTAATACATCGGCCCCCGCCGTTTGGTTGTGCTTCAGACGGATAGTTGCTATTCGAACTTCTTCATGATGGGGCAATGGAACGTCTGCTCCATCGTTGTCAATTTTGGAATTGGGTTCACCATATTCTGCTGTTTAGCTTTCACAGCCATTCAGCAGGTTGGAGAAGTGTTCCCTCCATAAGTTTAGTAAGCTCTGGGAATCAGTCATGTGATCAGCTCTGGGGTTCTACGAAAGTATGCTCCGGTCTTGAAACCTTCTGGAAGTCACGCATCTTTTCGTGGCAGTTTGGTGCATTACCCTCGGCGGCCAGCTTGTCAAACTCTTCGTACTCTCACATTTGCGTCTCGCTCTTCAAGTTTAGTGAAAAAATTGTCAAAGAATTAAAATTCTAAGACAACAATAATACAAATTTTGACCAGAACAATAAAATATGCAAGAATATTTAAATTTGTGTTATAAAGAAATGATATTTTCATTTCAAAATTATTAAGAATTCTTTACCAAATATTCACTTCTAATAACCAACCATATTGTGGGCTTACAAAATCATTAATTTAGTTAAATTCACTGCGTGAAAGAATCCATTACGAAGAAGTTTTTATGTTTTTACGAAGACAATATTTTAAGGCACAAGTTTGTGTGTGTATGTGTGTGTGACTATATACAGGACATAATGTGTGACAAAAAGCGCAGAATGTGTTAATTCACTTCCGAGACCACAAAACGACAGACAATAAAAATGTACTTTTAATCGCCGCCAAATCCACCAGATTGCCATTGGTTAATAACGGCGCGAGTCATTAAAGCAAAAAAATATTAAAAAGGAAGTGAGGAAATAGTGTTTTTGTCATAAAATAAAAATGAACTTAGCGCGTTTTATGAGAAAAAGTTGGCATGTTAGCGCCGTTGTGCCCCCTCCACGCGCTCAGCGGCGCAGCAATGGCGGTGTGTCGCACGGTCGCTCGGTAAATGCATCATTAATCAAATGCCCGGCAAGTGAGCGAAGTTATTCATCATGCTTACGCTTTCCTTCTGCACTTTTCAATTTTTTTCAAGCGATTTTTCACAAAGTTTATTTTTTCGTAATTTTTTTGCCTTTTTTGTTATTGAAATATTTTTTGTTCTGTGTGTGTTTTGCCTGCTGTTCGGCGACATCCTAGTTTATATTTGAAATTTACACCACCACTACACTCAAACACACTCAAACACACATACAGTCATACACTTACACTCTAACATACGGTTATACATGGAACATGAAAGTACAAGAGCAACAACAGTAAAACTCGCGCACACGCTTCCTTTGGTGGATTAAAACTTGGCCACCCTCTAATGGGGAATATCAATTTAGTCGCCGTTAAGTAGTAAGTTGTAAAATGGCAAGAAATTCTCCACATTTATTAGATTGCGACCATTTTGGTGAATAGCATGTTAAGTATGTATGTGTGTGTGTGTTGGCACTAACTGAGTTTATGTCGCTTGTAGTAAAGGTAAATGATTGAGGTTTCATAAAACGACCAAAGACATAAATCAGGATTATATTTCGGTGAATCATCAGTTGAACATTGGTGTGTAAGCAATGGTACACTTCAAGCGGTGAATGAACAACGAAATTTTTTCTGTTATTCTATTTTCTTGAAAAAGTAAAAATGTTAACTTTAGGTGCACAGTAGCTATAACAGTTGCCTTTCAAAGGTGCATTTTATAACCCTAATATATGTATGTGTAACCTAATTCCAAAACGTTAATGGCCAATGAAATTCGTTTGGCAGTACTTTCTAGCCTTGAGTTTGATACAATCAAGAACTTACTTTGATCAGTCAATTTATATGGCCACTATATTCAAAAGTGGTCCGATATCGCTGGATCCGACAACTGAGAAATTTCTTAGAGAGAAAAAAGTGTCCAAAATTTAAGATTGATATCTAAAAAATGAGTTTTGATATAACAATTCAAAAACAGCCATTTGCTCTTTACCGTCTACGCGGTTATAGCCGAGTTCACAACAGCGCGCCAGTCGTGTTTTTCGCTGTCTGGCGCCAATTCGGGATTCCAAATGTAGCCAGGTCCTTCTCTACTTGATCTTTCCAACGGCATTGAAGGCCTTTTTCTGCTTCTGCTTCCCACGACGGGTACTGCGTCGAGTACTCTCAGAGCTGGAGTGTTTTCATCCATTCGGATGACATGTCGTATGTCTCTTACGGTTCATCGTCCCACGGAACGGTCTCCGTTCGACTGCGGTATACGACGACTTTTTGTTTGGTGACAGGAAATATTTCTTCTTGTCCTAATTCACAACCAGACCCATGCGCTTCCTTATACAGCCTGAAGAATGCGAAACTAACGGCGCGGTTGTTGAGGTCAATGGTATCAATATCATCGACGTACGCCCACAATTGTACACTCTTCTATTCAGATCTGCAGTTCGACTTATTTTCTCCAGCAGTAGGTTGAAGAAGTCACGCGGGGCATGCTTTCGTCCGACCATGTTCTAAAAAGATGCTGATTCATGCTCCCGAACAGTTCTTAGCCGCCGTATTTCAAAGCTTCGACCGGCAATCCATGAGCCACCATGCATTGACCGAAAAACGGCCAGAATGGACCAGAAGACAGGACAAAGTAACTTTGTTACACAACAATGCACCTGCACACAAAACAAAATTGTTGCAGGAAACAATCAAAGTACTTGGCTGGGAGCTGTTATTATCACCAATCACGATATCACAGAAAAATCATTTCTCGCCTTGAATGTTTGGATTTCTTACCACAAAAATATAAACATACATATATTTCAAAACGGGAAAGCTGATTAACTGCTAAGAGTACAAACGGAATGACTCAGAGGCTGTGGCACTATATCGACCATTTAGAATAATGGAGAGGGAACCATTTACCAAAACTCCCTTTTTAGTCGAAAATGATACTTCGCCAATAGTCAAACTTTTTTGATTGATCAGAGACTCAAATGCTTTTCTTTTTTCAAAAAACGATATACAGAGTATCTTGTTTTGTCAGAAGTTTTCCCATTGATCAAATTTGACACGGACTGATTCATTCAGGGGAAGAGCCTGCTTTAAAATTTTCAAACAATCGATTTTGTTTCTTTTACTTAAATATCTTTAAAAATAATCTAAGAATATGTCCCCAAAGTTTTAGATGGTAATTCGAAACATTTTCGAAGCTAGAAGGGAAGTAGTGACCGAGCGTCTAGCAGATATATGAGCGTTTGGGCAGAAAGCGAAAACTTTCACGCGCGATTTCTGGGTTTTTCATTTTTACGATTTTATTTAATTGGAGGGCAGGATAAAAAAACTTACTGTCGTATGGAATTGGGGTAAAGTTTATTATTTTTGGCATTAAATTATCTTTTAGTTAAACTGAAAAAAACCAAGAAAAGTCAAGTTTGAACATACTTTTAAACAACATAAAGTAAAATTTTTTTTCGCCAAAAACCCTTTTTTTAATTTTTCAAAAATTTGTAAATTTTTCTCTTTTTTTTGAAATTTTTTTAGTTTAACTAGAAGATAAATAACTAGAAAATATGAATCTCTTTGAGTTTTTTGTTTCTGATAGAAATTACGACCTGCATCCTGCCCGCCGTCCGACAAATGCGCATGCGAGATGCATCGGGCCATTGGTTTCCAGAGGCGGAATATCGAAGATTTCGTATACAAAAAAAAATTATGGATGATGTCTAAATATATAGCTATAAACCCTATAAATTTCGCTTTAATCACTTATTTCTTTCCTTCCCAAAAAAATGCTCAAAAAATCGGTTATTTAAGCCTCTGAAGCAGGCTCCCCACTTAAACAAAATTTGCCTAGCTTAATACCACTTTCTTTACGTTCGTGTAAAGTTTGATCTATCTACCTTATCACGATAAATCGGTGAAGGTCGTAAACTCATCGAAAGCTTGCAACATGCCAGTCGTCTATGCACCTCTGTTATTGACGATAACATCGTAAAAGTTAAAGTTATCTTGAGAATCCTAGTGTTGGCATCAGAGATATTATCTCTCAACATCTCTTATGGAACGACTCAATACATTTTCCTTAATGTTTAATAAAGAAAGCGTGTAGACACTAAAAGCCGTAAAATTCTAACTCAAACGAGGGTCATCGCTAAGCCAAAGTATTCGGCTCAGTGTGACTTTTTTCTGTTTACGAAACTGAAGGGTCCGCTTGAAGAAATTCGTCTAAGTCCATGGACCCAATACATTTGCTGAGATCTTTTCTTGAGGGAAAGATAAATAGAAACTTTAAAGGTGCCTTGCCTCAACTCTATCCGATAGACTTTCAACTAAACAGTTCTCATGCACACACCTAAATTCAGATACCTTCTTTTACCGTTGAGGCGCGACTTCATAGTGGAGACCAGCAAAGCCTTGACAATGGATGAACTAAGAGATTTTACATGAAATTGCAGTATGCATAATGAAATCAGCTTCTACATAAAATATTTTTGTTAACCCAACCGCTTTACCAGAACAAATTATTTATTTTTTATGCACGCGCTTCATTCTCATTCATACATATTAACATGCAAATCCACTTGAAAGTCAACCTCAGAGGCATATTTATTCTTTTGAAGTCAAAACCATGCATTTTAGAATATATTTAAACACGAAGACTTCGTAGCTGAGACGTATGTGGGAAATCTGTTCAAACAAATCCAATCCAGACTCAACAAAGACATTTGGATTTTTTCTTCAAATCAGACTTTTGCATTTTTTGTATTTTTTCGTGAAATCGAATGACAGCCTGCCTGCTTGTATGGGTGCGCCATAGCTTGCTCAGCCGACAACGCCACAGTCCACCAATCGGTGCGCGGATCCGTCACCGAACTCAACTCAACTAACTTTTCACTTCGTTCAGTGTGACGTATGTTATGGCGATGGATGAGTGGAGCGTTAGTGAGTTGAGGGCAGTTGCCGCCTTGTTTGCTAAAATATAAAATTAAGGAAATTCGATTTATATGAAAATATAAAGGAGCGGCGGCGTCGACAAAGCACGAATGCGCTTCAACGGCTGAACGAACGGCTGAGCGGCTGACATTTCCAAATACGCGCTGATGACAGCGCACAAATCAGGGAAATCAGCGAAATCAGTGGAATCAGCAACGGCAACAACAACAACAATAGCAAATATGACATTGTAATGTTGAAGCGTAAAGTTGCTCGCAAGTCCTCACCTAACGGACGACAAATGCGACGCACACACGAGCTTATACACGTGGGTATTTGTTGGTATGTGTGTACTCAATTCGGCGTACGTAGCACTCAGTCGTCCATGCCCTCGTTAAATGTGCCATCATCATCATCTTTTCGTTCGTTTGTACCTTTGTGGACGTCAACAGGATAAGGCAAACTTACGACGGCGTCACTTCTCCAGCAGCGCACACGCGTGTGTGAGTCACTGTGTGTGTGCTTTTGGAGAGTGGGAAAATGTAAATTCACTTCGATTCGCATCGTTTACCATTACCACCCCATTTTGGTGGAAAATTTAATAAATTTGCTTAATTTTGTCCACCAGAAATTTCATTTAAAGCAGTTGCTAAACGTTTTTATTTGCCTCAAAACAGTTTGTGGGTTCAAATTGAACATTTTTCAGCAGAAAATAATAAGCTGTGTATATAAAAGTTATTTCAAAGTTAGAAGGATAGTAATTAAATACTGTATGGAACTGAGTTCAAGTCAAATTCCTACATTTCATACCTTTACGTTTATACGGATGGCTCGACAATAGAGAATGGAGTAGGTGCGGGGATATACTGTCCAGAGTGGAGCATAAGTCAATCTTTTAAGTTACCGAACCACTTCAGTATATTTCAAAATTAATTCTTTGCTATTGCAAAAGCCATTGAGAGGCCCTCTAATGCACCTACAAGCAATTCCAGCATCTATATCTTGGAAAGCCAAGTAGCACTCAAGACAGTAATCTGGCCAGAAGTCCCTTGGAAAGCAGGCAGCAGTAGAAAGTGTTACCAGAAGCAAGCAACTTTACTTCTACAAGGTGCCAGGTCACAAAGGCATCGAGGGCAATGAAATAGTGGCCGAGATTGCTAAGAATGGACGGCTAACACTCGAAAACATGATGAACATTGAAAAAACTATGCATTGTCTATATGATGATCTGAACAGAAGCATGGTAGAGAATATCAAAACCTGATGGAACAAGCTACCTGGGTGCAAAATTTCAAAAGTTAGGAGCAAAACGGTTGATCTGAAGTAAATAAAATTCCTATCAGCACTCGATAGAAGAGACTGTAGGAACTTGATCCTGGTCACTAGTCACTGTCAGGTGGCGACACATATCCGCAGACACATATCTAGAGTAAGGCACCAGGAGAACGATGGAGCATCTCTTGTGCTCCTGTCCCGCATTGGCAAGAGTATACTGTATGCATCTGGTGTTGCCACGGTATGATAATGGAAGAGGCGCCGATAGTGAGGCCACAAAGTCTGTTGAAATTCGCTCAAGCGCAGGTATCCTAAAGGATGACTACTCCTCATGGATCAAGTAAGTAGCAGTAGGACCTTCAGTTGACACCAACTAAACTAGCCAGCTCACACACGATTACGGAACATAGCGTGCTGACCATCAACTGAGTCGTGATTGCCGAAACAAAATCGTCCAAGCCAATATTCCAAATTTTAAATGGTTATTCTAAAATGATGAACATATAATTAAGGATAACTAACTGTCCAAAAAGTTTCTACACTGCTGAAAAAGGAGAAATGCAGCTTCATGATTTGATGCTTATTTTTGGAAGGGAACCGCACCACCATAGAGAAAGTGAACACTGTAAGCGGTGACTCTACTCCTTCAATGGCGACCGTCAAAAACTGGTTTTAACTAGATTCCGTGTGAGTTAAATGAGCTACATAAAAGGCAAACCACTAAAGTTAATAGGCATCTGAAAATATCGCTTGGATCATATACTGTATAAAATAATGGTATGATAGAGCTGTCAAGGCGATGGGACGTTTTCTGACAATGACTCTCCAGATAGTAAGCGCAACCGTGAGACCAATTTACAGCAGTTTAACGCTGCTTAAACGCTATATTAAAGGATTCCTACATCTTTTGGCACCGACGTGATCGCTTGGACTACTAAGAACCCAACGAATAGTCAAGATATTGAGAGAAATATTCAAAGGGCTCTACCCCGCATGGCAAAAAAAACTAGCACGACAAGAAAAGTGCTCCTCTGCAGTGACAACGCACCACCCCAAACCGCTGTCCCGCCCAACATATTTTCCAGATTACGCCCCGTGCGACTTTTTTTTTGTTTCTGAACTTTGAAAACAACAGAAATTACAGTTGAATGAGAGAGTTACGACCGCAACTGAGACCTACTTAGAAGCCCTTCAGAAGACGTATTTTTTAGACGGGTTAAAGTAGCTGAGTCGAGGTTATAGAGTTAAAAGGAGACTAAGTTGAGAATTAAATCGCCACTTTTCAAAAATTTTGGATATTCTTTTACAGGCTTCCTTCGTACGTCCACTAAATATTACTCACGTTTTTTGCCGTAAGAACATTTGTTCAGGATTTTTTACACCTCTTACATATGTAAATATTAAAGTTTATTGGAATTGCTTTTGTATAACTGATCTCTAAAGATATTCAAGACACTTCTTGAACGCTAAAACATGAAATAGTGGTAGCGATGTTAAATCCGAACGGAAATTATAGACTGGCTTTTGTTTTATCACTGCTAACTTTGTACACGAGCCTTTCCCTGCTTATCCGTGGAAGATATTGGATATTTTGTGGGAACAAATGCATGAGAATGCGAACTCCATGTGCATCAAAGCACTTTTAGGGAAGAAACTTACAAAATGCTTTTCTTTGGTTTGTCCTTGGCTGATAGAACTTGTCGATCCCTAGCTATGTATACTGTCGACATGAAAATGATCTTCAGATTCAGATTTAGAGAGGCAGAAGAGTTCGATGAAACGCTTGTCAGAGTTGTTAGCTTCAACTCTACAGTTTTTGAGATATTAATCTGAAATTTTTTACACATCCTTTCTTACCGAAATAGTTGCTCACTTGAAGGATACCGCCATATCGAACCATTATTAAAACCATTAACTTTAGTGTTGAGCTGTTTAGTCAGAGAAACCGACATTAATACCGTCGTCTTCCCACGTCAGTCGGTTCTAACCAACCGGAACGGATCCGGATTTTTATCCAGCCAAATACTGTCAACTCGCACAATGCCTCGAAATTACTTCGGAAATATTTTCTACCGCTACAACAACAACAGTTATTCATGCCTTACAAAATTACTGACAAAAAATTAAGTTCTTGTATGGACAACTTTTTATTTGACAGTATACTTTGACGAAATTTGGCATGAGATATTTTTTCGAGCAAAGATTCAATATCCGAAAAAATAGTTTAGATCGGATTTGCTATGGCATAGAGCTGCCCTATAAACTGGCCATTCAAAATTGGGATAAATATATTTTTATACCCTCTTATGGTACAAGTAATGCCCCTGTACATACTTACTATATGTATAAATGATATATAGTATATAAAGATATATAAAATATATGGATATATATATATTCATATTATATGAAGTTATCCAAGCATGATTTCATATTAAAATACCAAAGGTAATAAAAAATCAAAAATCAAGAAAATCAAAGCATTTCTCGAATATTATTAATACGACGAACGTTGCCAACCGCTGAAGCATTACCCCGACTCCAGCACTCGACTGTTTATCATTACATTAAATTATGTTAAGAAAACGCACAAAAGTAGGCAGTGCTAAACGGCTTCAATGAGGATAGAAAAATAAACAGCTAAAAGAAGACCAAACTATGAAAAAAAAATAAACAAATAAATAAAAAATACAACAAAAATATACAAAAAAACAACAACAAAAGTAAAAAAAAATACAAAAAAAAAGTATAAAGAAATGGGAGGAAAAAAAGCGAAAGTAAATCCTTATAAGCAAAAATATTTGCCACGCAGTCGAGTGAATATTTTCTCATTTTATTTTATTAAGCTTAAATTTTCTTTGAAGTTTTGACATTGCATGAGGCGGATTTCGTTGCCTTAACATGCGAGCGGCTGCCGCGGAACACAATGCAATTTATGCGTCGTGTGTAAATACAAGCGATTTGGCTGCTGAAGGAAACAACTTTTGCTGCCCACACAAACACACGCGCATACCCACATGTGTGGATGTGTGTATGTATTTATTTTTATTTATTTTTTTCTGCTTTGAATATTTGCCGCCGATTTTTTTCGCGCTTCAAAAGAAGCAAATAACTTTTTTTCGGGCAAAATACACAAAGTAAAGCGGGAAAATGAAGGAAGTTGGCAAAAATGCGAGCAAACAAAAGTAAAAGCACACAAAAACAAGCCAAATTATATGCGGCTGAATGAAGTACGAGCAGGCAAACGCACACAAACACAATAATCTTTAAATACATGTGTGTGTGTGAGTGTGGTATGGGTGTATGCACGTGTGCAATGAAGGGCAAAAAGCACCCCTGGAAGGTGTGGCTAGCGCGCTTTGTGTTTGGGCTCTCATTTTTTCCACACTCCACACACACACACAAATCAATATACGCACACAGAGAATATAAATGTATGTATGTATGTGTGTGCATGTGTATTAGCAGCCCTCGGGGGTTAGCGGCGCGGATTTCACCCTCAGCAGTGAGCGTAGCTACGAAAAAATGCCCAAAAGTGCGTAAAACTCACGCAAAAAATGCGTAAAAAAATCGAAAAGCAGTAGAATAAAGCAGCAAAGAGAACAAAAAAAGGAATATGGCAGCAAATAAGGTAAAGAATTTAGCGAAAATCGCTGTGCGTTCGTGCGTGTGACGGCTGTTCGACTTTCTCAGCGCATTGTGCTGGCTGACACGCACGCACTCAAGTCACACACAAGCAAAGTTGAACGCAGGAAATTACTTGCTCGTTACAAATGAGAAATTTCTTAAAGCAGCCACACGCACACACTCACACATACATACATACTTGAAAAGGTTCCTAAGTGCTTCTAATGCGTGCCAGCGCTGCGGTGTCCTTGGCAGCGTCAGCACAGGTAGCCAGGGCCAAATGGCGAATTATCGCAGTTAACCAAATGGCGCGCAGAGAGAGCGCACTTAAATCCTGCGTCTCAACTGACTCTGTCGCACGCACTTCGTTGCAAGCAGCGGCGACGATCGAAAAATCAAACAGAGTGCGTATGTGTGTATAGGTGTGTGACTGGCATAGGCCATTTAAATACTTCCAGCGAGCATTTAAGGTTAGCTATTCCAATGGAAGGACACTCCAACAAACACATACACGCACAGCGGTTGGCAGCTACTCACCGGCAGGGGGCGATGAGGCGGTGATAAGCAGGCAAGTTCTATAGAATATACATATGTATGTGTGTAGCTGTCTTCAACCACCCGAAACACCCAAAACACCCGACACACTCACCACTCTCATCGCATTTTTAAATTCTAATTGGAAACGGATGTTTACCTCTAATTATGAACAAACGCGACTCACCGACAGCCTTTGAGTTAGTTACAACAAAACCTGTAATTTAATTGCAATTAACGCCAAAGTCGACAATATTCGAATTAAGCGAGTCGCCGTGAGCGGCGTGTACGTGTCCTTGACACATTGCGGCGGCAGCGCGCTGGACTGGACTGGTCTGCTTGCTCCAGAAGACAGAAAACTTCGTGGGCACTAATTGTTGATGACAAATACAACAAATAGAAATAATAGAACAAACCGAAAGGCAGCAAAACAAACAAATAAACTTGTGAACAGCGCAACTGAAAGGTGGGTAATTACTTTGTGAATCAAGGAAATTGGGCGAAAGCACAATTTCGGAATTTTAAATAGTCCACGGCGGGTTGAGGTGGCCAGCTTGATGATTTGAGTGTGAACGAAGAGTATTAGAATAAAGGCAGCTGGGTTATTGGGTTGAAGTTGAAAGGTAGCCCTTAAATTTTGTTTATAAAGGTTTAAAAAAAGAGTTTCTAGTAAAAAAAGTTATAAAAACTCAATAAAATAATTTCGAAATAAAAATGCTTTAGTAAAAATAAATTATAATTATTCTCAAAATTTGATTTGCTGATTTACAAAGATTTTAGAGTGTTTTAATATTAATTTATTATAGATAATGGCATGTTCTCAAAAGTAAACGGTTCTCCTTCGATCTTTTCCGTTTTCTCGCTGCACTGAACTTAACACTTTTCACCACTAAATCCACAGCGATCATTTTCACTGACTGGACGAAGAAGTACAGACTTGCCTTAATATTGCAGTCGATGGCATTAAAATTCCGACTGTCAATAACTCTAAGATTTTAGATGTGACACTCACTCCTCACATGACCACGATTATTACCAAAGTACAGAGCGACAACAAAATCCTGAAGTCAGCACAGGAGGAAAACACAACAAAACAAAACGATCGCCTGAATGCAGTGAAACGCAGACGAGGAAGCTATATACAAGTCAGAACACTGCACTCTGGACTACAACGGGACGCCTCATTGAACGTCTGCACATTTAGGCTCGCATGCTTCCAGTTAAGGACCATAATGAACTCCTCTCCAGTCAATTTCTGCTTGAATGCTTTCGTAGAAATCATCCCTGAAGTCACCTGCTTGCCTAATCCTGGACCAGACTTCGGAGGCAACAATTTTTAGACATACAGTGACCGCCCTTTACAATGGAGCCATAAACACCATCACTGACTTGCTCCCAGTGAATGACGCACTTATAGTCATACCAACACCCATTGCAGACGAAAAGCTGATTCTGGATAGCGTAGAAGGTTAAAATTATCTAGAACTGACGCCAATACATCAAAGAGATGTCCAGCATGACACTAACCACTTCTTCGCATACCCAACTAACCCTATATATATATATATACATATATCTGAGACCCCTCTCCCTATGTACCAACCTGTCGAAACAGCACGTTTCCTGGGACTACCTCGATGATAACTTATCTGAATATTACCATCCTAACAGAGACTTAGAAAAACAACAAAACTCATATAATTTAATGTGACGGCAAAGAACTTAGCTTTTTATAAAGATAAGGGATCACGATTATGTTTTAAAAATGATTTCGAATAAATTCCAGCCGAGGAATTTAATTTTCGACGACCTTTTGAAGCACTCGAGACCTTATGTCAGCGATATTAAACCGAATATTCTCTTCTAAAGCGTTAATCGTCTCGGGCTTATCTGCGTAGACAAATGACTTCACCTAACCTAAAAAAAAAATAATAGCAGACCGGTGTTAAATCGCACGATCTTGGAGGCCACGCCACAGGCCGACAACGGGAGGTGATGCACTCACCAAAAGTTTCCTTCAATAAATTGTTTGTTTCCTGTATGGATTTTAGGAACATCTTGTTGGAACCAAAAGTCGTCCTAATTAACATCCTGCAATGCAGGACTCTAACATTCTGGCCGGATCCTTTTTTGAAGAATTACGGACCAGTAAAACCCTCTGATCATAGAGTACACCAAACAGTGACTGTTTGAGGTTGCAACAAATGCGAAAATTTTGTCTCTTAACCTACCATTAAACCGAAAATGAGCTTAAAGCTGGACAAAATTTTCTTGGGAAGACCGAACCATTATTTTAGTAACAAATTTGTACGATTTTCGAACACTATTTCGGAGTAAATATAAAATAGGATGCTAAATTGAGTATAAATCAAGAACAACTGTCAAAAATATCAACTATAGAGAAATTATTATCAGTTGTTAAATCAGGATAGGCTGTCAGAAAGGGTTTGCCATGCAACTGGTAGGATTAACAGAAGATCATCTACTATGAGCACTATTTCTGACAATACTGCCCTGATATTTTGAGCAAGCCAAATAACAGATATATTGGATTTCAGTGTCCATCATCAAATTCTACCCCTTGCCCACTGGGGGACCAGAAACAGCCAGCCAGAAGACGTTAGTTTTGGAAAATACAAGAAGAATTGAGTCAATCGATAGTGAAAAGAAAAACGACAGTTCCAGAAGCCGTAGCTGAATTTCGATCTTCCCAAGCGACATTGCTCCGCTCTATTCGCTCTTGAAAAGTTTCAGAAGATCCGACGTTTTCGAGCCGAATTTCGTTCAGCAAACAAGCAAAAAAGCCGAAATTTCATAAAAAAAACAACGGTTTTGTGTGGCTTGTGAGCCGGTGGAATCATCGGTCATTATTTTTTCAAAAACGATGCGGATGAGAACATAACCGTCAATGGCGACCATTACCGCGCCATGATAACTGACTATTTGATGCCTGAAATTGAAGATCGTGATCTCGGCAACATTTCCCACACATCGCATAAATCAATGCATTTAATGTGAGAAGGCTTCTGAACGCCGGTCTAGATTGGCCACCAGGAACGTATGATATCACACCGTTAGACTTTTTCCTGTAGGGATCTGTAGAGTCTAAAGTCTATTTTTTTCTTTAAAAAAGTCGGGAACCTTATAGTTAAAACCATAAATATCCTCAATATTATTATACCCCAACGCGCTTAAAATAATTTCTCTGCATTTATACGATTATACATTTTAACGCCAATCTTAGCAACACAAAGGTAAATGAGGCAATGTATTTATAATACAAAAGTCCACAAATAATCTAAACGCTGCTCTGTTTTCGATTGCCAGCAATTTGGAGCATTTGCGCTGCTTCGTCTCTTGTTTTAACTGTCAACGCCGCGCCGAAGCTGCTAATGATGCTGCCGACGTGACCATCAGCAAATTTGAAAATTAAAAAATAGCCACGTCCTTGCGCCGCACGCACATTTATGCCGCCCTCACTGAAGTGCTTGTCTTGACACTCACTTATTACATTAACAATTGCGCACCGCCCTCGTAATGAACGCCAGCGCCACCGCCTCCGACACACACTCATCCAACCGCAACTGGTCTCTGGTTTATTTTCATTTTTGTCCGAGCGCTCGGCCAGCTGCTTCGTGTGGGCCAAATAGACGACGGCGGCTCATTGCGATGCTCGCCATAATTAGATGTAACGGGATATTATAATTGGTGTTAAATTGCGGTTTGTTTTACGACTTACGGCCATAAAATCCAAAGAACAAAAACAGCAAGAACAAATGTGAATGGAAGCAATGAAATATTGTGTGGCTTACCGCATGGCTTCTTGGGTGTTTTTGTTCTGGGTGTAAACAGCATTTCTTCTCCTTGTTAAACACTTGTTAATGATTGCCGCTTCTCAGCACCATTATCGGAATTGGCATTATGCCACCTCCTCGCCATCCTCATTAGACGAAATTCATCTTCAAGGCTGCGGCTTTTTATTATTATTATTTTTTCTCCTTCCCTTCCATCGAGAGCATGGCTTGTGTTTTTCTACGCTTCAAGTGGCTTAGTTATTATTTTTTATTTTTTTTTTGTAGAAATTATGAAGTTTGCAGGGTGATGTAGGAAGATATGTACCTTTGTAATATTACCTTAATTAACTGCACAAAGGTTATAAGAAATGCTTTATGTTATGAAACAGTGGGAATCTCTTTAAAAGTTTCTTAAGATATATAACGCAGAAAGTTTAGATCTTGACTGCGAAAGCGAAGTATAGGAAACAGTTTTAGGGAGTTAAGTACTAATTACATAAAATTTTTACTCTATCTCGGGGAGACCAATAAGACCAAAAGCTTCACACCCCCTTTAAATATGGCTGGAACTCACTTGAAAACCAATATTAGCTATTAGGAAAAACCGGCGTGATCTCTACCGAAATCATTAAAAAATTGGTACCAGAAGTCATGCGAATAGAGAAAGGAAGGAATAAAGCCGAATAATATAAAAGATGAATCAAAAATGATACCGGAAAACTTTCCCAAAACTTTGACAGAGTTCCATACTTCGATTTCATGCACTACACCAATATTAGTCCGACAAACTTAGTACTTTATAGATTAAAATTAAGGGAATATACTGATATCCCTTTGTGATGCCCATAACTCCTGGGTATGGATCAAAAAGACAATGGTATACTGACAAAATGCTTAGAGCCTGTCACAAATCGTTGAGGTACATAGCTAATATAAATTACAGTCAATTCTACGGATTGACACAAAGTACGGCAACCGCGCTGCTTAAACCTTAGTCCGGCGAAACTGGGCGGTTGAGGAGATTGTGCCTAGATGTTTCCACCTCATTTTCTTCCCTACAACTTTGACAAGTTTCCAACGATTCCGCTGTGACCAGGCACTCATGCACTCCTTGACCAGCTATGAGCTCCTTTCGAGCGTGCTTAAGGCCTGTATAGCAGCTCTGCCTTTGGAATGAATACTTCTATAGTTTTAATAGAATAAGTCAGAGAACGTTGATCTGCAATCGTACAATTTTTCTCAACAAATCAGAGATCGGTTACCCAAATACTGTTTCGGCACCACACGGTGTTACCAATGGATTCAAGAATCTGTCGGCTATTGCTGCTGGCACCGAAGTGGATTTCAAGAAAGCGACTACCAACAAGGAGTTATCAAGGACCCTAGTAACTTTGTTGCTTCTGCTGCTGGTACTGGCGTTGCTGCCAAAAAACGGAAGAAGCCAAACAGGAGGAGTCGGAGTCCGAGGAAGACGGCGATATGGGTTTCGGTATCTTCGACTAAACAACTCAACACTAAAGTTGATATCAAATGAAGTCACGACTACGGAATCACTGAAAATGTTTCAGAAATGTTTTGAGAAGTTTACTTTAACACGAATACAAGTATAGAATAATATAAAGCATTCAATGAAGGTTGTAAAGTCATCGAAAACTTTTCCCATACGATGAGTCCATCCAACTCTGTTAATGAAGAAAACATTGACAAAGTTAAAGAAACAGTGCTTGAAGATCGTCGTATTGGCATCAAAGGTACAGAAGAGGATCTCAACACTTCTGGCAGATCGGCTCAGCACATTTTGATTAATGTAATGTTTGGTTTTTTATGAAGCATGTCAAATCCAGAATCGCACCAAAAAGCCTGATTCCTTTGCAAAAACGACGTAGAATAGAGATTGCAAAACGGATGCTTGGGAAATTATTTTAGCTGAGGGGCCTATATTTAACGAACGCCTCATTACTGGTTACGATAAATGATTTTTACAAAAGTGGAACATCGAAACTGTCCAACAATATTGTATAACATGAATCTGTAATAAGTTCTTCAGATAGCTTAAATTTATTATATGCTTGTCATTTTCTGATTTGAAGAAAAGTGTTCAATAGCATCTAATTTCAGTCCAAAGTTAGCCAGTCTGAAAATATGCCCGCCTAAATTGGCACCCAAAATAATCAAATACCTATCCAAATGTAAACCATGTTTCTGCAATGCTTCGCAATGAAAAAAATAAAGGCTTTTAATCTACGGGCCGATCATCGAAATCATCTTTTTCAACAATCTTGGCAACGGAAAGGGGATTCTAAGTATTTTTTTTTATCTGAATAAAATGTAGAATCAAATTGGGTAGTACTTGTGTTTTGTTGTAGTATCGATTCGGCATTGTTCGCAGCAACTCGGACTGATTTATGAAACGAATTCGCAAATTTTAAGTCGAAATGTTAAATTGAAAGCTTACAAAATACAGCTTGTGCAATGGCTAAATCCGCCCGACCTTCCTAAGCGACATCGCCCTGCTCTATGGGCTCTTGGAAAGTTCCCAGAAGATCCGTCGTCCCATACTTTGGTCAGCGATGAATATGTGAACAAGCAAAACTGACGCATTTGGGACCAATAGCAACCTGAAGAGATTCAAGAACCGTAATTTCATCCAGAAAAAAAAACGATTTGGTGTGGTGGTGGAGTTATCGATTCATTTTTTTTTTTTTTTTTTTTTCAAAAATGATGCTGGGAGAACGTAACCGTCAATTACGACCCTTATCGCACCATGATAACTGTTTGACTATTGATGTCTGAATTTGAAGCTCGTGATCTCGGCGTTATTTGGTTTCAAGAAGACGACGGCACTTCCACACATTGCATAAATCAATGAATTCATTGAGAGAACACTTCGGGAAGCAGATAATTCACGTTTTGGACCAGTCGTTTGGCCACCAAAAACGTGTGATATCACAACGTTAGACTTTTTTCTGTGCTGGAACAAGTCATCGGAAATTGTGCTCAACGGATGAACCATCTGAAACGTAGTCGCGGTCATCCTTTGAAAGAGATAACCTTCAAAAAATAATACCAAAAAATGTTCTTTCGAATGTTAATTAGACTTTCGCCATTAAATTTGAAGTTTCTGAGTTTTTTTAAGTAGGAAACCTCGAAATGGATCACACTCATCCATGAAAATATCCGATGGAATTATTTAACTCCTGCTTACATGTGTATCCATTACAACTTCAAAAAATACCAAACATCTATTTTGAAACAATCGGCTTGTGATGTAAGTGAGACAATGCAACAAAACACACACACTACACCAACAAAAAATAATGAAAAGGAAAACAATTGAAATGCAAATGCATCTAAACAATTGAAATCACTCGAGAACGCATTTGAAAGTGCAAATCCCGGCGCACGAAGTATAGAGGAGGCTACCTGAAAGCCTGTGCACGACCACACAGTCAAACCGCTAAGCTAAAATTTGTGCAAATTTATACTTATATATGTAAATATGTATATATATTTAGTCATATTATGTATATATAATTGTATATGGGAAAATATATGTAGAGAGGACGTGAATTTGCCAAGGTGAGTGTGATTATTTTCGCTTAATGCACTTCCGTTGTGATTGAGCACCTCAAATGGATGCAGCAATGCTGCAATAACAATAAATGCAAAAACAAATATATGTACTTATGTGTAAATTTTGCATAAAATACAGCTATCAACAATCACGGCAACGTGTCGAACAAAAAGTTTTTTATTACATTCTGCCAAACTGATTTGCATTCGACTATGATACAAAAGGCCATACACCATAGGCCTGCAAAAAGTAAAAATGAAATAAATAGCAAAATGTGGCAAGTTGTTGTTGTACCCCTCATTCACTTCACCGTATGAGGTGCGAACATTTCGAATTGTTGCTAATTTGATTAGGGCAACAACAACACGGCGGTAATGGCTGAAAATTTTAGCACACAGAAAGCGGCTAGAGAGTGCGGGGCAGGACGAAGGGTGTCTCTGTGGAGTTTTGCAAACTTATGCAAATTGTTATTTTGTTTTTGCTTATTTACACAAATCCTGTTAAACGTAACAATGAACGGTTGTTTTGCCGACGCGCCGTGTGCATTGCGGTGTTATGTAAATTTCCGCAAAGGTGTGCGCTCATAACTGTAATTTTCTCAGTGGGTTTTCGATTTGGAAAAGTGAAAGTGAATTTTAAATTAACTGTTTTGCAGAAAAGTTAAATTTGAGGTGTGGTGAATTTTCTTTGCACTTAACAGATTAGATGAGACGGTGATTATGTGAGGTTAAGCTGAGATTCGGTTTGATTCCTCTTCTTCTTCTTTACTGGTATAGACACCGCTTTGGTTTATTTATGATATAAAAAACTATAATTTAGCAAAATATATATAAAAATTAACCATTTTAAAGAAAAAATCGGGGTGGTAAAAAAAATTGTTAACTCAGCGAAGCTATATTCGAATTTTACGTTTCGAGAATCTGCAATAAAGGGTTCCGGGAGGTCTTAAGTTTAACTCGGACGACAAAAAAAATTTTTTTTTTATTTTTTTTTTTAAAAAAAATATTTTTGTTTTTAATTTCCATATAAATGTGATTCCCAACAGGTGGCAACCACGAACAAATGATATTTGGTTAGCTTTAATATATTCAAAATTATAATATTACGTGTTAAAACCGATGAAAAAGCTTAATCTTTAGTTTCCGTCAAAACGAATCCCAGTTGAACACATTTCATTCATTCGATTCAACTCGATTCTGATGAAATAGATGAAAATAGAATGTAAATGAAACTCTTTCAAAATCCGTAAAACATCGTTAAACTTTAGCTCAAAAACTCGCTCCAACACAGTTAAGTCAGTTTCAGCGATGAGATAGTCTATGCTATTAAAGCAGCTTTAACTAACCGAATGGAAACCAATATTTGATGCGTTATTCTAGTCGAGTAAGACTGTTTAATGGTTAAAGAGATGTAAAAACAAATCAACAGATCTTCATAAGATAGAATTCCAATAGACAACGCCCCACACTCTGCCCAAACACTAACTGATGGTAGCTAATAAAAGACCGGGTAACGAATATTCATTCTAAAAACAGAACTAAAAAATAGAACTTTAAAAGAGTCCTACTAAATGTGCACATCTAATCAAATATGATCTGGACTGGCAAACAAAATGCATTTTCATGAATTTTAATTCTTTATTATATGCTCCAGAACCAACACGAGCAAGCCGACGCTGAGTCTCAATTTCCATACACTTGTTATAACCTTCGGCTGAGTTGACTCTCAGTATCTACAGTGAAATCGTTTTTTTCCCGGTTTTGGGGCGCCATTCGTTAGTTTGTTGGACAGTTTTAACGTCTTATTCATAAACTTGCATCTCGTCATCACAATCATCATCGTTTGATGAATGTACAGTATTCAGCTACGTTGTCGAGCATCTCTTTTGCGACCTACACTTGAACACGTTTTTCGTACACTCTTCAAACCCAAAACATTAACCAAAATGCTTGAGTTGATCCGTAAGAGGCAAGTTTTCAACGACTTCACGACCTTAACCGAATACTTTGCGGCACTCAAAGAGTTCTAATCGTGAAAAAATGTCTGGAATACTTTGACAGATTCTATATTTCAAAATTGACAAAAGTATTCGGAAAAGAGTTACCAAAAATAAAAAGTTTAATTGACCCATTTAAGTATTTTTTATACACTGAACAGGGTCTTTTAAGTTTGTTACGAAGTTTGGAACACCCAAAGAGCAGTGTCGAAGACCATATGGAGTAACGAGCTGAGTTGATTTAGCCACATCCATCTATGCATCTGACCGTTTGCATATACGCGAACTAGTCCGCCAGTTTCTGAGATATCGATCTGCCATTTCGCATACGTTTTTTTCTTCGTTAGAAACTATAGGACATCGCTACCGTACAAACTGATCGATCAAATTAAAGTCATTGTATGGAAAACTTTTTTATTTGACAAAAATACATCTACGAAATTTGTGATAGATTATTGTTCAAGGCAACGTTAAACTCTCCACTAACCGGCTATGTTTTCAGATTGATTCAGTTATATAAAGGGTGACCCATTTCTAGGTTCCCTAAACCTTTGTTTTTCTGGATGAAATGGCAGCTCTTGAATCTCCTCAAGTAGCTCTTCGTCCCAAATGCGGCAATTTGGCTTACTTACATACCCATTGAACCAGAAATGGACTTAAACGCTGAACAAATTTGGCTCGAAAACGTCGGATATTCTTGGAACTTCTCAAGAGCCCACAGAGCGAAGCGATGGCACTTGGGAAGGTCAAGCGGCTTCAGTTCTTTTATAAGCTGTAATTTTTATGCTTTCAATTTAAGATCTCGACATAAAATGCGTTACGTTGTTCTATACGTCAGTCCGAATTGCTGCGAACGGCGACGACTCAGCTACGGCTGGTATATTTTCTTCACTGCGTGCTGGACGCGGTCTATTCGGTCGAACATTATCTAATAATGGATGCTGAGTACATAGATGGGTGGTTGCGAATAGTATGCTTAGTAGGCCGATTATGTTGACCATCAGTGGAGCAAAGCGCCCGAAACACAGTCTCTATAGAACATAAATTTTCGCAATAAAGTTGAACGATTTGTAAACGTTGTTGATTCTATAGAAAAAAGTACGTCTACTTGGATCACCCGTTATACAATGCACTTATGAATGGAATAAAGCTTGATTGCATTCGATGTTACCTTTTTTATCACCGCGATATACACACATATTTCAGAAACCCTCAACTCTTAAGCACATTTCTTATATCTAAAGTAGATGGAGGATCACTTCCTAAACCAAGCATCTCAAAAATGAAAAAACTTTGAATAAGTAAAACATCTGTTATAACTTATGATGTCTTTATTCTTATTATTTCCCTTTTCCGTGTCCTGATCACGAACAGTCAGTCTTAACTCACTCCTAAACATTCCAGTTCCCATAATTATTATTTTAAATATATTTTAATTATTCCTTGATTTAATATTCTCAACACAATCTTTATGAGAGCGTCAAATCTACATTCCCACGTTCTTCTAAACGAAATGCCAACACAAATGCACAAACATCAAACGCTTTAATTATGAATTCTTTCACATCCTTGCTGGTCTGATCTTAATCTGAGCACACTTTTTTCACTTTCAGCATCTGGTCCATCAATTCATTTGCATATCAAGTTTTCTCATACTTGCACACACACACACATAAAAACCAACTAGAAACACGCACGAATGTCCTTGCATAATTGTTTCCTTCGTAACTTCTTTGTTTGACAGGAAGTCCTGCTTGTGTTGAGCGCATCCTTTCTTCGCGCACAACGTGCCCTCTGCTCAACTCTTTTCTCTAACGAACAAGACAACAAAAGATGTTTAAGTGAAATCAGTTTCCTTGCAGTCTTAAGCCACGAAAGACAAGCTGAACACTTCAATCTAGAAAATATGTGCGTGCGTGTGTGTGTGTGGCATCTAAATCGATGGGAAGTGTTGAGTTGAATGAACATTCAATAACGACGTTGTCCTTTTTTTCATGCTCAATCCTTTTGTCATTTTAATTAGGCATACACATTATCATTCGCATACATTTTTGATTCACTCTGGCACAGACTTCATAATGCATTCAAGGCATTGATTTCAGGCTTTAACGGTAGGTAAAAATAATATTTTGATATGCCAGCTTCAGCATTTTGTTGGCAGCTTACCTTAATTAGTTTTGAAAACTTTAGAGAGTTTAGTGTTTGAGATCGATGCAAAGTGATAACACATAGCGAAGTGGAGAGCGTCTAAAAGGTTGGAAATAAGTATTGGAAGTGGCTTTTCGAAGCAAATTAGTGTATGTTACAAGAATGTAAATTGAATCCGATAATCAATACACTTATGCAAAAAACAAAAATACTACGGAAATGTGAAAAAATAATTGCAACTATTGGAATTTGAAAAATTAGAATACCTCTTATCGATATCGTACTGAAAGTTTAAAATTTTGTAATTTATTTTGAAAAATAAGTAATACAACAAAAATACAGCCGAAAATAACCAGTGTTAATACACCAAGAGAAAAAAAAACCCACGCAATTGAAAATTTTCTAATATAATAAAAAAAAACTGAAAATTCGGTTTTTGGCAGACATTTTCACAAAAATAGTTGTAATCGAAAGGAAAATCCTTCGTTCAAGTCTTCAAGAATTGTGTCATAAAGACGTGTTTCATGAAGATCGATCGAGTAGTTCTCGAGTAATCTTGCAACCGGAATTCAAAAACACAGTTTCGAGAAAAACGCGTATAAAGACGGCTCACTTAACCTAGCTAGTCACGAGCGCACAAGTTCTCAAGGCTGAATCTATTACTCGGATCAACTTGAAATCTTTTTACAATATTCTAGAGGTATAGTAAAATTAAATAAAACAATAGGAAATTTGATTTTTGAAACCCGTAAACCCAAGTAACCCGATAACTGAAAATAGTTCCCGGTTTCGACGGACGAATATATAGCTTAGAGATGGTTCTGTTTTTTTGTTGAAGATCACGTCTTCCATTTGGCAAAGCATTCACACTTTTTAAGTACAGACATGTCCAAGGTCATAAATTTAGTCGATAAGAATGGAAACACATTCCAGTTTGGTGTTTTATGTTCATGAGAAGTTTGATCTCCACATGATTGATCTACATGGTTTTCTTATCATGTCAGACAAATTAACTTCAAGTTTGCTTGAAATTTTATGTGTTTCAATGGAATAACGGCTACGGCACCATTGAAAATATTGCAGAAATATTTTGGGGAGTCACGTACGTAAGTATGTGATTGACAAAACGCAATTAGTGAAAGTCGTGAAGTCATCGAAAACTTGTTTTATGCGGGCATCCATCCACTTCTGTTAATAACGATAACATCGAAAAAGTTGAAGAAACGCTGTTTGGAAAGATCCCAACGTCTTTTATGGACTCAACACATTTTGATAAATGTTTTCGGTACGAAGTGTGTCTATGCTAGACCTCCCCAGAAGACCTCAATCCTTTACAATGTCTTGTTGAGGTCGCAAAAGAGATGACTGACAACGTGCTGAAAAGCCTCTATTCATGAAACAATGGTGACACTGATGACGAGACATAAGTTTATGATTGTGATATCGAAAGTGCCCAACAATCTAGGGAACGGTACTTCAAAAATTAAACGAAACCAAAAAATGCAAAATTCGCTGGAAGCTATCCTATAAACGTTATATTGCTGGATAAGTCTTGAATCTATGCTTACGGCCCCGAAAACAGACGATCAATCACGATCAATATCGTGGAAAAGCTGAGCCGAAGCCGAAAAAACACGTCAAAGCAGGTAAAAAAAAAAAACAAGATAATATGGAAAGTTTTCTTTGATTATTGAGGTGTGTCCGAATTCTTTCCGACCGGCCAAACTGCCAACAAAGAATACTATACTATACGAATACTACAGAGGACGGAATTATGGGTCGACAACTTTGGTTTTTGCACCAAAAGAATGCACCGCCGCATACTGCATTGATTTATTGTGAGTTTATCGCTAAATTTTCAACCAACATCGTGTCGCTACCAAAGTATTCGCCTGATTTTAACTCCGTGTAACTTCTAACTACTCAGCAACCTCAGGCAACTAATCCGGAGAAACCGTTTTGAGTCAATTGAAGAAATTAAATGTGAATCGCTACGCGCATTGAAGGCTATTCCGGAAACTGACTTTAACCACTGTTTCGAGGATTGGAAGAAACGTTGACACAAGTGTTTTGTAGCCAAGAGAGATTACTTTGAGGAACTACATAGGTTATGAAGAATAAATTAAGAATTTTAAAAATATGAACAAAGTCTTACTATTTTGTGCTTATTGTAGTGTGAAAGACTTTTAAATTCTGCAATTTTTAGTAGTGGGATTATTTTGTTCTCAATGGTCGATTCTTCAAAAATAAAGGCTCAGCAAATATTAATCACTTTACGGAAAAAAAGCTTAAAGATTGAAGATTATTGATTGTTATTTTCAACTTATTTATTGATATCTGAAATCAAATCCAAATCAGTAATGAATAAAATAATTTAGATTTGAAGGCAGGGAGAAAAACTTCGGCTCGATGATCTCGGAAGGCTTTGGCATATTGATTAAATTGATATTATTGATCATATCTGAAAAGCTTTGAATTCATTCATTTTAATGGTAAACAACTTTGAACATTGTCAAGCTAATCTAAAACACCAAAAGCATGAAAGCTCAAAAATAGGAGCATTCAAGGATCAAGGAAAAGTTAAGCTCCTAAAATAGCAGCTTTCATGGAACGAAGAAGAGTATTCAAACTTAATGATGAAATGGAAGACTTTCCGACGGCAACCGAATTTACACAAATTTGTAAACGTTCCAATACCAGCATTCTGCCGAAATCAAACGAGGTATGATGAAATGTAATCGTTTCTCAGCGAAAATATTGGAAAAATTCACTTAAAGCCGCAACATAAAATTACTATAAACAGCCATATATTATTTCTGTAACATTCTGCCCATTTTCGCTGCCATAAATCACACGAAATTATGAAACAATATGCAAGGATTGTTCACCCTTACGAGGACACTACGGTTGCTGCGAGCACTCACACACACACAGGGAACTTGTTCAACTTTGTCGCCATTGGATTCGTAGCTGGCAACAGTCGTGTACAGTACAACGCTCGTAACACAACAAAAAAACATTAACAACAAAGAAGAGAAGATCACATTTTGTTTAGCAATTGTTGTTTTGTGACATACACACATGCACATTAATATCGGGTATAGGTGAGTTTGCGCCGCTGAGGCAGGAAGTGTGCGGTGCAACGTTGGCTGTGGCGGGCAAAGCGTACTAAATCCGTTGAATATTGTGTGAGCATATGCAAATTAATTTTTTTCCTGTTATTTTTTCCATTTCCAAACAGGACTAACGGCAAGGCTTAGCTGTGGCGAGCTGATGATGTCAGGGCTGCCAGGCGACTACAGGCAGCTTCCACTGCATTTACGTGTAGGTAATGTTGTTGTAAATAACAAAAAAAATAAAAAATTATATTTTCGAATATTAAAAACATTGTTTGGGAATTATATTTTTTGCATGATAAAAGCAACGTTGGAAGAATAAATGCAAAAAATTGGAAAACTATTGATAATGATGTATGAGAAACCTTGAGAGTGACATTTGTCATTTTTCATAATTTTGGAATTTTAAATATTAAAATATGGCTGGATTGAAATCTGCAGCGAAATACACACATTTATTTAGAATCGCGTTTTCGAGAGCTCAAAAAGTAGTCAAATTGTTTTGCCTTAAACATTATGAAGTTTTTCAATGTATTATATCCTTCAAGTAAATGTTTCAAAAGTGTGTGACAGTTTACCGCGCCAAGTTACACAAAACTAAAATTTAAGACTCTTTACGTTTAAAGGATAAGGCCCGAGAAATCTTTACTGAGCCCAGAACTCAAAATATTAATATCTCCAGAAGGTGGAAGGTCATCAGATCTCTGTGACAACCAAATGCGGGCCAAGTTTTTCAGTAAGTCTTTCAGACATTTCACCACGCTTCTTTAGGCCCTTGAAAGCAAAAAACAATCTTAATTTATTTGGGTTTTATCCATTTTTTCTTGACGATGTTAATCGCTTTGCAAACTGAAGGAGATCTCGAGATCTTCGAAAAGAAGGCCAACAGAACTCTGGAACAACCAAAAGCCGGAACACGATAATAAGTTAATGAACAGCATTGGCTTTTTTTAGAACCCATGTCTATTTCTGAGTAGACTAAAGTCAACTCCGGTAGACTAAATTCTTTTCTTATAAAGCCGTCGCCCCAACCTTAGGTTTGGGCTTGCATCAGAGTTTTTAAGAATATCGCACCAACTTATCAACCATGGAATCTCATTTCGTGATTCTCTACCTTTTTTATAACTTTAAATTTGAATTTTGGTCGTATCCAAAAACAGGTTTACATAAAACTCATCAGCCCACTTGAGACGATTTAAACCGTGTATCATACAATCGAACATCGGAAACAAACTGTCACAATGTAGGTACAATAAAGTGCCGTCGATCTCATTCGCCTTTTCCGAATTGGAACAATAAAATCTTTCAAATTACGCGATCAGACCTCAGGCACCACTGAAAATTTAATGAAAGTTTGCTGATAATTTAGTATGAGAGTATGAACTTTCTTGCGTAGCTTATATATGGTTTAATAGATTTAGACGAAGTCAACAAGACTGAAGGGCGAAATATTAAAATAATTTCTTGTCACAAGGGAAATAATCATTACCATCCTCTTTCCAATGCCTTAAGTTACATAGCTAAGCTCCTTATTTCGCGGTCCTGGCCATAGTATCGTATTTCTAAAATAACAGAACTTATCACAAATGCAACAGCCTGTATGAATTGGCTTTAACTTTGTGGATCTTTCCATAAGAATGTTTCGTACTATAAATATATAGAAAATTGATCTAAGAAAAAGTCCTGAGAAGTCTTAAAGTTTATCGACATGATTTCAACTGGGAAATAAGGTTAAAAGTAAACATAGAAAACGATAGTTCAAGCTGAGATATGCAGGCAATTCTACAGTCAACATCTTTTTAGACAGCCCAGTAGTAATCAATATCTCATATCGGCCAGAAGAGTCTTAGTAAGCAGTGCTGCATTGGAAATTGTTGCCAGAAGCAAGCAACTTCACTTCTACTGGGCGCAGGTCACAAAAACATCGGGGACAATAAAATAGCGAATGAGATTTCCAAGAAAGTTGTACGGCTCACTCCCAAACACATAATCAACTTTGGGAAACCCATATATTGTCTTAACGACGATATGAACAGAAGCATGGTAAAAAAATATCTCGATAGAAGAGACTGTAGGAACATGATCGAAATACTAAGTAGTCACTGTCTGATGGTGACACACGCCCGCAGAATGTGTCTGGCAGATCGAGAAGACTTCAGGAAATATCTAAAGCAAAGCACAGCACTGTAAGTATCTTAGGTGCCCACGGTATGATACTCACTAACGGAACTCTATGTGGTATCACAAAGGACCAAAACCGGTCTATGCGTGGCTCATTGGCCTACTAGGCTAGCCAAACCTAACCAGTGTTAATATATTGATTGTGACTTGCTTGAAAGAAACAGTGAAGATCAGAGAATGACCCTGTCAATAGCAATAAATTTAATCGTGTAATTTAATAGCAACTAAGTGAGCGGCTTTAAAAGAAGATCCTTGATCAGAGCTAAGGATAAGTCCATTGTTCGGTATGCCAAATTTGTAATATAACTTAGCCGCAATGTTCTGTAAGTTCTATAAGAGAAGATTGTTCCAGGTTTCAACGGCCATATCAAAAGAGATTCTATTGAAAATATGGCTGCGATTTTTTTTTTTTTTTTTGTTGAAGATTATTGAATTTGATACACCAGGTGCGAACTCATCTTCACTGGACATAATTTCTTTAAACGATCAGCATATACCAGAAGGGATCATAACTGCCAAGGCCAAGTCAGTAGGATCTACTTGGGTTGCATAATCTGTGATCAGATACAAAAAATTATTTTGACCTTGGAAAAAGATACACTTTTTGTTTAGTATTCTGATGTGATAGAGTATTTTCTCTCTTCCGGACCAAATACTATTTTCAATCTACACGTAATCATATTCCGCTGCGCCGTTGCTATAAATATTTATTCTCACATTTCCTTCAAGCATATTTTCTCAAAACAAAAAACAAAAAACAAAACAAAATAATAATAAAACTAAAATAAAATCAGCCATATTTTTGTTTTTGTCATCACATTTCATGTGGCTTTGCATTTATAGCGCTTCGTGGGGGCCAGAAAGCTTTACTAATATCAAATTTGGAATTCCAAGTAATAATTCTTTTCCGCTCGGATAAAGTGCACAGCAGCGTAATTGAACGCCATTTGCCGTCCCCCAACCACCTTTGCAGGGCCATTACCACTCACTCCCCACAACTGGCTATTTTCCACTGTTCGCTACCTCAACGACAATATTTTTGGTTGATTCTTGTTTAAACGAGTATAATACATTTACATGATTACCGTGGCCAAAGACAATGACAGCGGCAACCGACAACCTACCAAGTCGCACTCGGCACGCCGCCTTACCTCGACTGCTAGCTGAAATGTATGTATGTCCGGTAATACTTTTCTTTTACGCCCGCTCGCCCGAGTTGAGCCGCGTGCAAATGCTCGTTTGTTAGGCAAGTATGTGTGTGTGTGTGTACTTATAATTGTATTATGTCATATTCTAGCCTTCGTTATGGTTGCTTATGTGGCAGAATGACCAGAAAATATCCAAAATCATTGTGTATGCGAGCGCCATTAACCGAAATGCAACGTTGCCGTGCTTACATACACATTTCCTTGCGAGTGAACGAACTGGTTATTACCATATTTCGCTTCTAATTTTACGCTTTAATATTTTTGGTATCAAATTATGTAAATATTTTTCGGCATATTGTTTTAAGTCTCTGAAATTCGAGTATATACGAGCCGCTATTTCTTGTGTACAGGTGCCTTTGGCATATTTTCGAATTTCATTTAGTTAGGTTAGGTCAGATGGCTGATGAAAGATCGCACGGTGACTATTATATGTAGTCCTGTGTGAGGCCACAGAAAAGAAAAACCTCTGTGCTCGAACTATAAGTTTTGACTTCGCTTGCGGGATAGTCAAGAAGGAAGTTTTGAGTTTTTTCCACTTCATCTTCTTCCATACAGTTTCTGCAGATGACGTCTGGTAGGATTCCAAGCCTTACTGCATAAACACCAATACGCCAATGGCCCGTTAAATGTCCCACAACTAGGGAGAGGCTAGCCTTAATGATGGCAAAGAGATCACTGGAACTCTTGCCATCGATCTTGGGTCGAAAGGCTTTTAAGACAGCGCATGTACCGATGGTGGCACAGCGCTGGACAAGCTTCCGCGAAGCCCAGCTGTTTAGTAGTAGAACACAAGAGGATACGGGACCACCGACCCGCTCATCAGCTTTACAGTTTCTTGCGATTCCGCTGTGGCCTAGCACCTATCTTATCACAAGGAGACTGGATGCTATTGATAGCGATATTAATCACTCTTTGACCAGCCCTGAAAGTACTGTTAATTAATTAGTATCGCCACTCTGCTATCTGAGTGGATGATCACCTCTCTGAAGGATTCTGCACTGCGGAGCAGTATATCTACTGCTACCTTAATGGCTGCAACCTCGGGCTGGAGGACACTGCAATAGTCAGGAAGTCTGAAACCGCATTTTTATAAAGTCATTAGGCAGCGACTTTATTGTGTTGTTTTTAAGTTCCGTAGAATTTATTTCACCAAAAGTTACCTGCCACCATTTTCTATAATTCTCCCAGATTGATCTATGTATATTGACTACTTGGAGGAAGATAAGGCTGGCTTTGATCATTCGACTACTTTCAGAAAGATAAAGCGGTCCCAGGTCTCTATATTACCGAATAATTGGATCGACTCCGAATTTTGCGTTAAACGTCCTCTTTGGGCGAAGAGAAAAGGGTTTTTGCAATATGACAATGCACCTACTTAATTATCCGCCGTCGTCATGCCCAAATTGATCATATGAGGCTATGAACTACTGGTCCACCCACCATATCCTTCAAATTTGGTTGTTTCTAATCAGAAGTTTTGATTGATTTGTAAAAGTTTGACTAATAACGAAACGAAGAAACTGGTATAAATACAACGGATTGGTATAATAATGTAGATAGAGGATAGTCAACAGCTTTATCATTTTCTTTTGACAGCAGAGCAAATCTCACAGCGAGTGGACAAGTGACGAATCGAAGACAGTTTTAATAACTAGCCGAGATGTCGTACTCATACTAATATCATATACTTGATATCATTGGCCTCAAAAACATGGCCGTTAGCTCTGTATTCTTCTGACTGGGTAAAGAAGCGAAGCAAATGGATCTGGTAGTGAACGAATACAAGGCGAAGTATCTCCTGTCATGGACGGTGACAACATGTGATGAGTCGTCGTTACTAATTTTCGCGAGAGAAAGGTTCTACGGAAGATTTACGGTCCTTGGCACATTGGCTACGGCAAATACCGCAATCGATAAAATGATGAGCTGTACGAGATATACGATCACATTGACATAGTTCAGCGAATTCAGAGATAGAGGCTGCGATGGCAAGGTCATGTCGTTCGCTTGGATGAAAACACTCCAGCTCTAAGAGTATTCGGCACAGTTCTCGCCGGAGGACGCAGATGAATTGGAAGTCCTTTAGAAGGAGTCCTTCAATAAAAGGACCAGGCTACACTTGAAATTTCCAATTGGCGACAAACACCGAAAAAGCATCGTTAAGGTAACTTTTATCTACCGATTAGTTCAAGGACCAATTAGTCACCAAATAACTATAACCAGTTATTTATACTCTGTTTGTCGGGTTATGTAGAGGAATCTTTTCATCGGACATCTGATTCTTGATAATAGACGACGTTACCATCAGACTTTTGTTGATCCGCTGGGAGTTTCACTATTCTCTCGGTCCCAATATCTCAACACTCGGTCGAAAATGTGATGACCTAATCGTGAAGATGCTATAAATTCATGATTTTCTTGTTCTCCGAAGATCTTCAGCCTTTTAATTTGATGTATAAGGGTTGCAATAATCTTGAAGGATAAAGGATCGATTGTCTACTAATTACCTTATAAACTATTACTTGTTGTCTTCATAACCATCAATATAATGGTATACTTATTTTATGTTTTCTTTTAGGCTTTTAGGATTTTATGAATTTTTTAAATATAATGGTTTCGAAGAAAGTCGTCTTTTCGAACTTAAGATGATTCTCTAACATTTTTCGCTAAAACAGTTTCTATAAAACCTTAAAATTGAAATAGTGAAATGGCCAGCATTATTTAACTTATTTAAATTAAAACTTAATAAATTATTTAGGGCTGAAATTCCCACCAACTCATGCGCCATCTCGCCACCACTCGTTAACTCACTGGTAAGGATCTGTTTTTAGCAGAAAATTGGTTGTTAGCAGTGGGTGTGTACACGGTGGACCCACTCAAATGCCACTTACTGCAAATGTTAGCCGTGGCCATGTGGCAATGACAACTGCCACAATGACTGGCGACAGTGACAATTGCATGTTGGCAACCCGCGTTGCTGATAAACTCCCCCAACGGAGCCGGCATCTTGGCAAATAACTACAAGACACACAAGTAAGTAATCTTTACGACGATGAGGAGAACAATAAAAGCGATGCACGACTCCCGTGAAGCAATCGTCAAGCACTATTGTCACATACAATACAGACAACATTCCTGGGCCCACAACGACAATTGTGCGGTATTTTGACGCAATGCCATCGCCACCGCCACTGGACGCCACGACGGCTGCTGCCGCTGATGGGCCACTGCTGTGCAACTCAAATGCAAAACAGGAGGAGAGACACTGAACACTATGAATGTCTGTATGTAAAATACAAAAAATTACCAGCAACAAGGAATTATCTCAAGTCCTAGCAGCAGATCAACGCAGTAATAGCGACAAGTTCCCAAAGCACGCGTACGCAAAGGAGATGAGAACTTAAAACATTTGAAAACATTTTATGAAACACTAAAAATAACAAAGACCTGTTTACACAGCAGAGCTGTCAGACCTGTTATTCTTGCAGCAGCAGCGCCACCACCACCACCGCTGAGCTCGCGGACCAGACAAAAGCCGCTGTGCTCATCCTCAGCTGCCGGCTGCCGGCTACCGCGTTACGAACACTCAGCGCCGTTTGAGTCTTGTTCCACTAAAGTAAATAAAGTAATTACGTTGGGGCGTGAATTTGTTTTGTTTGCAGAAATATTGAATCAGTCTCCACTTGTGTGTGTTTTTTTCACGTTTTCCACGTGTTTCTTCCTAGCTGAGGATAGCAATTAAAAGCAATAAATAAACATGCTCAGCGCAATTTAATTACGGGTATGTTACACAGGTATACCATATACTTATAGACTCTTTACTATAATCTAATAACGTAAGGCGCAGAAATATGTTCCAGTGTGCGAGCAACACTTAAGGCGCCAAATTTAAATTAGCCGCGTTGGTGCAAAAATTAAGGAAAGGCAGGGCTTCTTAAGTGATTTTGAATTTTAATGAGCGTTGGCTGAAAGTCTCAAGGTATGAAATTATTGTATTAACGGGTGATTCAAGTAGAAGCACTTTTTTCAATAGCCAATTTTTGTTCTGTGAATAAACCACGTCCAGCACGCAGCCGCAGCTGAGAGTATACACGAAGACCGTGGAGAGTCGATTCGATGCCGTTCACACCAACTCGGACTGAGGTCTGAGGACTTGGAGTATTTTACGTAAAGATCTTAAATTACATGCGCACAAAATACATCCCGTGCATGTACTGAAACCACTCGACTTGAAAAGCTCTAAAAAGATCCCACGTTTTGGAGCCAAATTTTGTTTAGCGTTGAGGCCCATTTCTAGCTCAATGGATATGTAAACAAGCACAATTGTCGCATTTAGGACGAAACCTGAACAGATTCAAGATCTTCCATTTTATCCAGAAAAAGCAACGATTTTATGTGTGGGACGGATAATTATAGCTCCATATTTCTATAAAAAAGATACCAGTGAGAACGTGACCGTCAATGGCGACCGTTATCGTGTCATGACAACCGACTATTTGAAGACTGAAATCAAAGATCGTGATCTCGGTGACGTTTGGTTTCAACCAGACGGCGCCACTGCCCACACATCGCATCAATCAATGGATTTATTGAGAGAACACTTCGGTGAGCAGATAATTTCACGCTTTGGGCCGGTCGATTGGCCAAGACTTCACCATCACACCTGTAGACTTCTCTTCTTGTGAGGATAGGTAAAATCTAAAGTCTATGTGGACAATCCCGCTTTGATTCAGGCCTTGGAGCAAAGCAACACGTGTGTCTTTCGCCAGTTACCAGTCCAAATGCTCGAACGAGTCATCAAAAATAGGACTCAATTTCTAAGGAAAATAATGAACTATTCCAAGGGACCTTAAAGGTTAGCTGAAACGAATTAGGTTAAGTAAGATATAATGGTTAAGAAAGTGATAATTTTTAAAATAAAATTGTTATGTATGAACATACCAGATAACAATTAAATATACATTTTCAGGTGAGTTATGTGTTTAGTCTCTCATCTTATGAAACCTCAAGACTCGTCTACCTAAGATACGTTTGTTCACTCGCTGTAATGCCAATATTCATCAGAAAATGTTTTCCAAAGAAAATGAAAAAGTTAGATTTCTGTTGAGCTAACTGATTGCAATACCACATACATAGTTATCCGGGTTTGCTGAGAAAGTGCTTCAACCTGAGTAGCTCTGCCAGAATTCCATATAGAAAGTAACTTACAGATAACTTCTACTCTAATACTAATTTCGAATTTTTCGTCTTAACAATCGTCTTAACTCATCGTAACAGCTGTTCATTTGCCGAAAACTAATGGTTTCGTTTGCAGTTGTACGTAAGGTGCATGAAATGCCGTCTCACAGCTCCCTTATACCGAGTTGCTGATGAGTGCTCTCAGAGAGCAGGAGTGCAAGTCGAGTAGAAAATCGTTCTATTGTCTGTTGCAATTGCAACTTCTTGACCTCGAATATTCCTTGAGTTTGTTGACGTACTGTTAGGACCTCGAAGCATATATACGTCTAAAGCACTGGAGACGTTCCTTCCGTGTATCACAACATGATCGATCTGGTTGGCGGTTTATCGATCCGGAGACAGACAGGTTACTTGATGTATTTTCCTATGCTGGAATCTAGTACCATATTTCGGGCCCCGCCAAAGTCGATCAGCCTCAACTTATTTGGGAATGTTTCATCGTGGAGGCTGAATTTACTGACCTCGTGGCGAGGAAAGCTCTCAAAGGTGCGCTCCAAACGCTCACAGAAGACATCTTTGGTCACATCGTCCTTCTCTTCCATTGGGGCGTGAGCGCAAATCAGCGAAATGTTCAAGAACTTCATTTCGATGCGAGTTGTGGCTAAACGTCCATCTACCGAGATGAACAATAGGACTCGGCGACGGAGTCTGTCTCCCACCACGAATCACACACCGTATTTATAACGCCACAAGGACCATTTGTCTCAGCCCTTGTCCCGTCTATCGCACTACTTGGACGCTGATGTTGTCAGCGTTTACTCTTGAGAGGACAACAACCAACTAGACAGCGGCAGTTTCTCAGTTAAGAGAGCGGAAATGCACGCCCTTGAATCGTAATCCTTAATGCGTTTGCTGTGATCGTCATCAAAAGGGCTTCCGAGGCTGTTTTCTTCTCTTCATTGACAGTGTTTTTTTTTTTTTTTTTACGTGGTGGGTCCCAAACCCAGCGCACAATCCTGATGAAGGAGAATTCGTCTTCTTACTTTAGCTCGCCATCCAACGGATGTTTTATGATTACCAAGAGGATACTTGATCTAAGACCGGAAGCAATGAGCTACTTGAGCCATATGTCAAAGAATCGTGTCTGACCGCTCCCAAGTGTTTGGCGTTCTGAGAACTTTCCTCACTTGCTAAGATTTCTACACGTGACTCCATGGTAGCTCGAATATTCTATATCGATATCGATTACACAAACAAGTGAGCAGCTTCTTTGTGGGAAAAAGTACGTATGCAAAAATAGCATAGGCAGGCAGACGAAAGATCGACAGACGTTCGACCACCCGAATCATCGTATGTAAGCAAAATATGCGTCATTGGTGAGGCAGCAATCCACATTTACACCATGAGTTACTATTGCATCCCGATGGTGCGGCTTATGCCTGAAGCATTACAATTTAATAGTTGTTATTAATTTTTCGAAAAATTTGCATCACCTTACTAAATAATATATCTTAAATAAAATTTTAAAATAATTAAATATGCCCATTAACTTCTCTTTTCAGTGAAGAAGCTTTTAAATCATTCGCTTTATGGCTCAATCTGCTATAACTGTTATTTATTTGCGCTAATTTAATGGAAACAAATAAATTGTGGCAAACATACTAAATAATTAAGCATATTTAATACTGAATATTAACAAACAAAATATGAGCGGATAAAAGGAGAAGAGAGTGAGAAAGGGAGCTATAATGACCAGCAAAGCACTGAAGCTATCAAAATTATTCAATTTGGTTAGCGGAAGCTATTTAGCTGCAGGCAAATGTGTAAATTTAATGGAAATTATTTCGAGCACCCTATCGCCGGTTGCCAGCGTGGCCACACGTATGCGCCCAGCGCTGTTATGGCATCATTTAAAAGCAATAAGTTTTGCTTGATGCTTCCAGGAAAGCACTTCAGCCTCCAAGTAAAGCAAGTTACACACACACACTCATACAGAGGAATGCAAATGCTTAAATTATTTTTAGCGAACAAGTGAGCCAAACTGGCTGGCTGCCACAGTGGCAAGGCCATAATTGTGAATTCGCAAAATGTCGCTTTGCTTAATTTATTGTTGTTGCCAATTTGCACAAAACATACGCAAGCAACAACAACAACAACTAGTACTTATATGCATATGTGTTAAATGCACTTCCGTTGCATCCGCGGCGCATTCAACCAGTTACAGTTAAAGTGTGTGGTGCATCTGTATGTAAATGTGTGTGCGTTCATGTGCATGGGTGTGTGTGTTTTTGTTGCCGGCGACAAGGAAAATAAAACGGTTAAAATAATGCATGGTTGCGATGCTTTATGACGGACAGTTGGTAGCCACCGGAATGTGGCCAAAGTTAAGTTGTGCGAACGAAGGTAGAAACGTGTTTCCAGGCCAATTACGCGAAACCCGCAATTATGACCAACAACACACTGCAATTATGTCGTCCAATTAATATCGCCGGCCGAGAGTTAACTTCCCACTGTCCATTGTTACTAATCGGCTAAGCGCGCCACTGAACACACACTCGCAGACATACATAAATACACACCGAGATGTACTGCAATTGATGGATGGTTGGCAGTAGCGGACGTCGCCATGTCTGCGTTGGTCAATGGCTGGTGGAAAGAATACAAAACGGCCATAAAATGCCCAGCGACTAATGGCTGTGAGTGGGTTGCTTCTGCACATGTGCTTGGAAGTACCTAAACGAGTAGATGTGTATGTGGAGATACATGTACGCCCGGTGTAGTACAACGAAATGCCAAGCGCAGGTTATTCTGCTGCTGCTAATGAACTCTTACATCACTTATAACTGACCATGTGGCTCTTTGTTGGGTCTAGAGCTGCCTAGCTTCTTGTATGCCTCATTTTCAAATAATTTCTAGTGCAATAAAATTTGAAATTTAAAGAAATCGGAAAAAATGTTCAATATGATTATCACTTTATTCAGATTATTTTAGATATCATATAGATTCTGCATACACGACACTCTGATATCATCAAATCGAATCAAGTTTGACAAAAAAAAAAACATTTTCACGCATTTTAATACAGATCTATATTATCGACTTCAGCATAGTATTTTTTAAGCCAAGACAAACAAGTCTTGGAACATTAACCAAAATGCGTCAAGTCGATCCTTGAGGAATTTTGAAATCCTCTGCTATCTCTTTGATGACAACACGGCATTTTCAAGCACTGTTTCTTTAACTTCACTGAAAAAGAACCCTACAATTTCAGGTATTACATTCGACAGCCTAAGGACCACGATAACTCCAAAATACACAGCGGTAGCAAAATCCTCAAGTCTCTGGCGGGCATCTCATAGCGAAAAGACAAAAAAAAAACGTAGTTTAGGAGTGACATACAGATAAGAAATCTTCAGATTTGTCAAAATACTCCACTTTGAACGATTATAGTATTCCTTTTGATGTCTTTGGTTGAACATTTATACAGTGCAGTTCTGATCAAGAAACATAATGAACTCGTCTCCAAGCAGTTTTTAAAGGCATGTTATCACAGAAACCGCCGACATCGAACAATACGCCGACTTGATTGCGAACGCAACTAACTTTATACACGCACTGACCGCCGTTCACAGCGGAATGGTTGTCTTCACTGACTTCTTTTCAGTAAGAGACGTACTCGAGCTTTTCGATTGAAATAGGTGGTGGCTACTTCAATCGAAAATATCGAGTTGCCACAAGATCCTAGAGTGAGCCTTATGCAACTTCTTTCTGCAGCAGGTTAAACTCTTACTCATCTAGAATCGACCCCGACATACCTAATATATTTCCAGCGTGCAATGAGTTCTCCAAGATTCTAATCACCTTTTTGCATGCCCAGTGAGCACTGCTCATCTAGCACCCAAACTCTCAAGAGTTCTTGCGAGTGTTAAACAAAATATATAAGAAAGTCCATTCCAACCGCAGTCGAGTATACGTAACCAGATTGGACCTCGATTTTTATCCTATCAAAAACTGTCAACTCGGATGTTTTCTGCCGCCGAAACATAAGAAAATATAAAGAAAAGTTTAAACTTGGAATAATTAAATCTTCGAGGTTCAGGGACTAGATCTCGAGCAGTATTAACATCATTTTTTTACAGGGCATTTCTTACTCCGTACATTGTCCAAAAAAAGCGATCGGCCCCAACTTTAAAGAGCTAAACTACATTTTATTTTGATCCAAAACTGAGTTCACATTTCTACTAACTCCATATAACGGGGTTTTCAATAGGGACGCTACCAAAGTAAATCTAGAACGATAGGAACAGCAAACGACGCTATTTTTCCCGCTCCTTTGGCATTCCTTTTCAGTAAGGTTTGCCATTTCATCATGGTAGAATATACGATCCAACAACGAGTCAAGTTTATAATATGTACCACCGGAAATCGCAGTCAGTGAGCTCAACTTTACGAGCGCTAAGTCCAATTTATGGTCGTCATAATCGTCTTGTCAGATGAACAATTGAGCGCCTAGTGGAATAATTTGAATCCATAGGTACAACACAAAATATTCCTGTGCCAGTGAGACAAAATCCTGTCGAGAATATTGCCGTCGCTAAGGCATCAATTGAGGTAGACCCAAATCAGTCTCTCGAGCGCTGGACATCTCTGTGACGGCGAATTTTTCGAAAAGATCTTGGCCGACATCCTTATAAGATCGAATTGGCTAAAGAACTGAAGCCGCTTGATCACCCGAGTCATCGTATGTAAGCAAAATATGCGTTATTGGTGAGGCAGCAATCCACACTTACACCACGAGTCACCATTGCATCCCGAAAAAATTACGATTTGATGCGGTTTATGAGACGGCGGCGTCAGTGGTTCCTTGATTGGGAAGATCGGCATGTTACTGTGAACGGGAATCGCTACTGCTCAATATTAACCGAATATTTTTGGGCCGATTTAGATGATATGGACTTGAACAATATATGTTTCCAACAAGACGACGTCACAAGCCACTCGGCGATCGATTTATTGACAACCAAGTTTGGTTAAAATGTTATCGCATGAAATGGTCCAATCACTTGGCCGCCTCAGTCATGCGATCAGACTATTTCCTGTGGGTCTACGTCAAGTCTATGGTCTATGCCAACAAGCCAGCGACGATTAATGGGCTTCGTAGGTATATCGAAAGTGAAATCGAGTTAGTTAAAATGTGCCGAGAATGTAGAAAAATCCCGAGTGTGCTTGTGTAGTGATCTTGTTCAGACTTTAAAATAAATGGCTATAAAGTAAATATTCATTACAAAATGCATGAAATAGTGAACTTTATAATTTTTTCTGAAAAAGGAAACGAAACTTTTTTAATTGACAAAAGTGTTATTTATTGTGATGTGTCACTTTTTCTACTTGCAACTGCACAAGGCAGATGCCACTAAAGCTAAGGGCACACACCACATCCTTGTAGTTCTCCGCAGCTAACAAGAGTTGTTGAAGATGACTTGTCAATCGGGCACCGCAAGCCAAAGAAACCGTCAAAGAAACCGCAGCGCAGCGGACACATCCTATATTGCGCAATATTTATGAGGCTTCCACATACATTTCAGTCACCTATTTAATTGCATACTATAGACATTCGGCCATTAAAAAATACACTTAACGGCAGAAACGTGAGTCGCCTACGGTGACACATTGATGCGACCGGCGGCCGAACGAATAGTTAAACACGCTCCAACTGCGACACCAACGTGTTTTAATTAACAATTAACTCAACATTTTGTTACCTCGTTTTTTCGGAATTTTATTGTAATCCTTTAGGTGCGTGTGACAATCGGCAGCCACCGATGGGCAGTTGCCATTTTAACATGTCGCACTTAAAGAAATTGTTGTACCGCTATGTTTTTCAAGTTGTTGTCTTTGCATTTTTTTTTTTTGTTTTGTGTTTGAGTGCACTTAAGTGCAGCTCTCTTATTTGCAGGACTTGCCGACCTACCCACGTCGCGGCATGCTGAATGAATGACTGTAGGCGTTTTCGCAAATGTCCTTTCGCATAATGTGTGTACGAGAAGTACGTCATTCGTGGTGCCGCTGATGAGCGCATTGATGTCAGCGCTGATGGTCGCCTGAATGGTGGTAATGCTGGCACCGGTAATGGCACTGCTGATGGCGTTGACTGGCATAGCTTTATTAAAATTGGAAAATTTCGCACACTTCGCACGCTAAGCAAGCTGTCAGCCGTTGGCAAAGTGAAAGGCACAAACGCACCGCAGCACAACGCACGACAGCGCACGACGCGCCGTTGTCAGTCACGAACGACAGGTGCAATCGTGCTGCTGATCAGCTCACGTTACAATTCGCCTTTTTGACATGTTCAAAAGGTTTCGTTCTCGAACACATTACGCTATCAATGTCCGCGAGCTTGTAACGCGGATTACAAGCATATTTGCTCGTAAAAAAAGAAGCGACTTAATGAATACTTCAAAACGCAAAGGACATGCGTACTTTTCTGGCTTGCTTGCAGCGCATGATTACGATGGACATGAAGGAGTTGAAAGGATCCTCTTAGCATCGCAATAATTTTCAAGGACTCTTATTTGATGCATTTTATTGCCATCCATTTAGAGCGTGTTTGCGTAGTTTTTGCAGCTGCTGCAAATGTGACGCTGGCACTTTATTTATTTACAGGAATAAAGTCTAAGAATTCATAAACGCTGAAGTAAAAACTTCTTGAAAGTCACAACACAAAGACACAAGTAGATATGGTTAATTTACATTTCAGTGCGAAGAAAAAATTCATTATCAAATACATACAGTATGTAGTTTTTAATGGAAAAAACAGCCCTTCAGCAGCATCTGAATTTTCCAAGACGACTTTTAGCATAAATTTTTGAATATCTTTAAAGTTCGCCTAAACAACGTGACAAGACAATATTAGAGAACAAATAATTAATTTTAATACTCTTGCAACATATTTTAACGGAATAGAACCTAACAGTTGTATGTATCACCATAAACCTAATAGAGATGCATACAGGCTTATGTATATGGGGTAGATCAGGATGACGAGAAAAGTTGAAATCCGAGCTGCATCTCGAGTAAAAATTAAGATATCTCGATGTAGATGGCCGTAATCTCGTAACTGACCAACTGATTTCGACTAAATTTATTACGTATTATTTTTCTAACATTCCTATGTTACAGTGTGGAGATATGCAAAATCGGGCTACAACCACGCTTAGTTCCCATACAACACAATTTAAAATTCCATCTGACTCTTTCACTTTTCAGTACACCAATTAATAAGTAATGATTATAAGAAAACACAATTTAGCAGTAATAATTCTTTTAAATTAGGGCACCTTTCGACAAAAAATTGTTTAAATCCATCCAAAACTGTTCAAGACCCTAGGTACCGAATATGTGGTCCTCAGTATCTATAGTCGACTTTTGACCGAAAATATCGGTCAATGTGTGAGATATGCAAACGGGTGAAAACTTCCTTGAGCCCCTATATACTTAATATAAAGATTTTCAGGCTTTCAGGATATATCCTCCAATATTTGTGGAACGCATGTTTTAATCATGACAGCGTATCTTTGCGCCAAAAATTAATAAATTTGAGTGAAAAGTTGACCTGCCCCTAATAACCACTACCAGGATTTTCGAACATCCGGCTAACCTTTCTCCAGATTGGTGATTGTATGTGAGGTACCTTAATGATAATACTTAATGGATAATATCGGATCGATACTAACCCAACTAACATATACTACATACATACATATAGTGACTTAAGTTTTTCTAACAAATCTTATGCCGAATTTGTCGGCCAGTATATAAGTTATATAGAGTATATGTATGTATCAAACTTCTTAGATTCCACATCTTAAGAGGGGATAACTCTAGTACTGTCAAAAAAATGTAGTTTTTTCCACTTTTATTATAAGAGAATAAAAACCGATCACATCCAAATTTTTACATATGTATATAGTAAGTGGTATTATTGAATCACAAAATAAAAATTATTTTATGTCAAAAAAAAAAAAAACAAATGGCCGAAATATTAACGATCCCCTTGATTGACATTTTTTGCGGTCTTCAACTTCCTAACTAAGCTTCTTATCTAAAATGAAAAAACTAAATTTTTTTAATCAAGAAACTTTTATCAAGTCCATAGTAGAGGGGTTTTGAGAATCTCGAAAAATTGAGGATATAGGCCTAGATTTTCTAAAAGTGCCATTTTTAGCTTTGTTTTTCGAATCCAAATAGTTAAACAATTGGCAAAATGCCATTTTTCGTTGAAAAGTGTCTATCAAGCCCTTGAGTATAAAACTATATAAAAAAAAAAACCGTTTTAGTAAATCAATATCAAAAAACGCAATTTTGACGGCCGGATAGAAAACGCCCTCAAAGTTTTGGCACTTATACAGCCGCTGCATGAAGTGCAGTGGTTCGGGGGTCTATTTCTTCGAAAATATTCGGAGTATATCAATGAATAATTTTTCAACTGATTAGAGCGAACAAAAAATGTTTAGTTTATTGAAAATTCTAGATATTATAATTTATTGAAAGTTCTAGAGGGGGGCCCTTAAGGTATTTCCCTGCCTTTAATTCTAGCAATTTGCAAGAGTATAAAATGTTCGGTTGCACCCGAACTTAGCCTCTTAGTTTTAAGACCAACTTCAGCGAATAAAGTTGTGTCTCAGAAAAATAAAAAAAATATTTTATTTAAAAATATATATGTATATCTATTATCTGTATTATCTGCTCACCGAAATGTTCTCTCAATCCATTGATTGATGCGATGTGTGGGAAGTAGGGCCGTCTTGTTGAAAACAAATGTCAAGGCGATCACCATCTTCAATTTCAGGCTTCAAAAAGTCTGTTATCATCGCGCGATAACGCTTGCCATAGACGGTTACGATCTCACCGGAATCATCTTTGAATAAAAATATGGGCCGATGATTCCACCGACGGTGTGATTTGTGACCAAAGCGTTGTTTTTTCTGGATAAAATGGCGGATCTTGAATATCTTCAGGTTGCTCTTCGTTCCAAATGCGACAGTTTTGGGCGTTTATATACCCATTACGCCAGAAATGAGTATCATCGCTAAACAAATAATTGGAACTTTTGAAGAGCCCATAGAGCGATGCCATATCGCTTGGGAAGGTCGAACGGCTTTTGCATAAGCTGTATTTTGGACACTTTAAGGGGGTATTCTACTCTAGAATTTAAAAAAAAATCGTTTTTTTCATATATTTAAAGTTTAGACCCTTAAGAACATATCCTCCAAAGGATTTTTAAAAATTAAAACTATTTTAGGAGCTATTGTTACTTTAGTGACGCAGTACCTAGCCCAGTTCGGTTTGACTCACTTTTTAAACGCGTTTTTCTCGACTTTTTTCCACACGGTACCGGCATTACTTACCGATTTACTTGAATTTTTGTGTGAACCTTCTTTATATAATCCTTTATCGTTCCTACCAGAATCGTGTTAAAATTTTTATTTTTAATATTTAAAAAAGCTTCAGGAATTTCAAAAAAAGCGTAAAAAATTATTTTTATTTTCAGGCAGTCGCCATTTTTCAAAAAATTGTTTTTTCGTGTTTTCTGAGGTAGAGACAATAACAGCATCCTTATTGATTAAGAATTTTGTTTGATTTGTTTTTTTCAGACCACTAGGAGAGTCAGGATCAATGTCACCAGGATACGCCATTTTTTTTACACCTGTCTCTTCTCCCCCCTCTAATTATTTTAATTTTTAATATTTTTTTGAAAAAAATTTTTTTTCTATACTCTTAAGATATCAATAAAAGCACCATAAAAAATGGATAGTAAAAATATTCTTTGTTTTTTTTTTTAAATAAAATTCAAAAACCTGCCCAAAATTTGATTTCTAGACTAGAATACCCCCTTAAATTTAACATCTCGACTTAAAATTCGCCAAGTCAATATTTTCTTCACAGCGTGCTGGACGCAGTCTATTCGGTCGAATATTATCCAATAATGAATGCTGGGACTCAAAGTGAAGGTGTTGCGAATGGCACGCTCATTAGGCCGATTATGGTAACCATAAGATGACCGAAGCGCCAGAAACATATTCTTTACAGAAAGTGATAAAGTGATTCGTAATAAAGTTGAAGGACTTATAAACGTTGTTCAGGTGTAAGTCTTTCCTTGATGAAATGCCAAACAATAAAGCAAAGTCTATTGAAAAAAATAACTCTACATGGATCACCCGTTTTAATAGCGAATAGTTCAGAATTTATGTTTTTAATGTAGACTGTAATTGATAAGTGGTGTATGTTATACAAGACTAGAGGTTTGAGAGACGATTGGTACTTACACTTCGGCAGCGTGATTTGTAGCGTGAAAATAAATAAAACAAGACAGCACCTTCAGTTTTACTTCTTATAATATAGAAAGTTAATATATGGTAGTAAAAATAAAGCAAAAGGAGTTTTTCTTGCAAGAACTTGTGTTAGCTATAAGCTATGCTCATCTAATATCGGTGGTTTCGACAAATGCGCCCCTGCTTGGGCAGAAGAGAATGTGTGCATAATTTCAGCGCGACTAGTTCGCGTATATACAGACGAACAAACAGATCAACATGGCTAAGTGGCTTAAACTCGTCTCGCACATCATTTATACACATTTTAAAGTATCAAAACAAAGCAATAAATAGCGCTTATATCTTAAATACATGGAATAATATTAATTGATAACACCAACAGAAACACATTAGTACCGCCCGCTGAGCTTTCCGATTAAACACGATAAGCAAAATTTATTGGTTGTAACTTACTTTGTACGAATGCTTGCTTGCAACATTGTCGCATTTACATATAATTAGTTGAACTTTTTTATTATAATTATGTAACGCATGTACATTATTTTAAGTAGTTAAGTTGTTAAGCATGTTAAGTGGCCATGTGAGCATGTTAGCATGTGTGTGTGTACATGTCAGTGAGACAGTTTCGTCAAAACATTTAATGGCTGTCCGACTTACAACACAATTGAATTCGCCTTCGCATAAGTAGATGTTAATGTGTTTGTAAATGAGTGCATTTTATTATTTATGTGGCCACTGCACGCTTCGAGTTGCAATTCTCCAAAGGGCGCAACACTTGCATTGCCACGCCTCAAACACAAACACACATACTTACGAATACAAGCATATCCCCAGGCGCGCAAGTGTAAACATTTAGGCCTTAAAGCGCGCATTAGTAGGCGTGCAGGTATGTATATATATGTATGTATGCAGCAAGAAGTGCAGCGTCTGCTGTCTGTAATTAACTCCTGACAAGCCGACACGAATTTTTGCCATCGACAAGAAGTGTCGCTGAGAGAAAACACAACATGCACTGTTGTTGTTGTTGCAATGCACTCACTTATTTATATATACGTATAAAAGCATTGACTAATATTTTTTCCTACATTCTAGTTGCAATACTTTTCCTTACTAATAGCGCGTTTTGACATTGCTTGCGTGCAACAACTCGCTCGTTTAGTGCGCTGTTCGCGGTGTTTGTGGTTGTCCACTTCACACCATTCGTGTCCAGCACACATTTGCGTTTTGTTTGCGCTTCCCTCCGCACTTAGTTTGTCCAAATATGTACTTTAGTTAGTGATTATTACATCAGAATTAAGCATATATTTACTTCCATGTGTGTGCAATTTTGTCTCAACTTCGTTCTATTGCTTTAATCATTACTAGAGTAGTGAATTGATAACCGCCCTCGTATATGGTATTGTATTTTTGGAATAAAAACCGCAATGCATAGAAAATTTGTTTTCAATACCTGAATTCGGGTACCTTCGCCAAAAATAGTGAAAAGACTTGAGTCTTCAGCACTTTTTTTAGAAATTTCGTCCCCTTGAACTCTATACAGCATAAAGACTTCTGGTACCAAGGCATAATATCCAGCTCTCTGTAAAATTTTAAACTGATGCCAGTTCAGACTTCCTACGTAAAATTATTGTTTAGATTTTGAGCTATAACGGATTCTGAGAGTCGAAGATGGGAAACATTGCAAATTTTTACGAATTTAAATTTGAATTGGAATTGAATTGGAGAATATCTTGTGCACTGTCGCGTATTGGCCAGACTACGCTGTAAGTAAGCATCTGGGGGATGTATCGGTAGTGAGCCCACAGATTCTGTTAAAATTCGCGTTGAGCGAAAGCATTCTAAAGGATGACTTCTACTCATGGACCTATTAATTAAACTACATCTGGTATCGCAAAGGACCAAAACTGGTCTATGCGTGGCTTATTGGCTTACCAGATTAAACTAACCTAACTTATTTTTTTATAGCATAAAAGTGTAGAAAGAGATTTTTATTCTCATTTTGATCTGTCAATTTGGATGGAAGCCATAAGCCAACAATATCAGCCTTGAAACAGCAATTGAAAAGTAAAGTCTTCTCTCGACGAACAAAGACCAAACTCTGGAAGCTTCTCATCATACCCATCCTGCTAAATGGTGCGCTAAAATGTACAATGCCATCATCTGCTGTGTCGGCATTGGGAGTATTCGAGAGAAAGGTTTCACGGAAGATTTGTGGCCCTATGCGGTGAAGACCTTCACTCTGTTGGAAAAATCAGATGGACAAGGACCTGGCTGCAATTGGTAACTGGAATTGGCGGCACATTGCTAAAAGAAGAAGCGGTGTCTACACTAGTAAAGAATAAGAAAAAAGTTTACTTAAGTACTACTTAGGGTAAGAATTGCGGTTGCTTCTCTAAACGCAAACTATAAAATGCGAATATTGAAGAATTATACGAATTTTGTGGATTTCTGCTTGAAATTTGATACTTGAGATCTAAGTGAGTTAGATATCGGATTATCTATGGTCTATATAAATGATCATTATTACGAGACTAATTGAAATCCGGGAGAGTGTCTGTTCATCCGTCTATCCATCTATTATTGTGACAACATAATTTCACTAGGTGATAACCACGCCTACTATTTTATTAAAAAGTGCGATAATTTAATAACTAAATGCGCTAGAGACATTAAACTTAACATACAGAATAAAAAGAACAGGTTTAAAAAAATCGAACTGTAATGTTAGGTCTCCCTTCCGCTTTTTTGCTCTTTATTCAATGCTTTAGAAAAAGTGTTACAGTGATCGGATTTAATTCAATTATGCGACTTTTCGTTCGATAATCTGTTTCCATCTAGACGGCAACTTTAAAATACCACCTTCGTAGAAGCCCGCCTCCTTATTTGCGAAGAACTCGGACAGACACTATTCACAAGCCTCTTTTGAGTTCAACTTTACACCAACAAGGGCATTCGCCATGGACAGGAACAGGTGGTAATCACTTGGCGCTATGACCGGGCTATATGGTGGATGCGATAAAACCTCCCATCCGAGTGCACGTAAGTTCTGACGAGCCATCAATGAAGTGTGTGGTCTGGCGTTGTCTTGGTGGAACACTACACCCTTCCTGTTGGCCAATTCTGGATGCTTCCGGTCGATCGCCTGCTTCAAGCGGTCTGGTTGTTATGGGAGCAGCTCATAATTCCCTTCTAATCCCACTAAACACACAGCAAAACCTTCCTGGTAGTCAATCCCGGATTTCCCACTGTTTTGAATAATTCACCAGCCTCCGACCACGATCGCTTTCGCTTGATATTGTCGTATGCGATCCATTTTTAGTCGTCAGTCAACATCCGCTTCAAAAATGGGTCGAGTTCGTTCCGTTTCAGCAGCATATCGCTGATAACTGTTGAACGCAATATCCAAACTAATCATGCATAGCGTCGTTTTGTCGGTTATGTCAAGACCTTTTAAAGATATGTAGTATTGTCAGATACGAACTCTGTAGCGCTTTATACATAAACGCGAAATTCAAAAAGCAGAAAGGCGGAAGGGAGATGTTTGACAACCTAATATATGAAGAATACGGACACAAATATGTGGAGCCCAGTCCGTAAGCCTGACCTTTTGCGGCAAATATTTGTTAATCCTTAAGATATAAAACAGAAATTCGAATAAAGTGTTTCTATGATAATACAATACACATACATATATACATATATTGACCTTATGCCACATTTATCGGCCATTGTGCATGTTTAATATGAAGTTTTGCCAACACCAATGTATGAGTATCTATGAGATTCTTGCAACTTGCAAAAATATAAAAGGTTTGGTTACATCCGCACTTAGCCATGTCTTGCTTGTTGAATTGAGTATTATTGAAGGTTCATAGTAAATATCGGAATTGCTTGTGTCGAAAGTACAACTGCAGTCCCAAAATAATTTACTTGCATGTCTGGGAATGATTTTATACTCATGGTCTAATATACCAAAGTGGTGGCAAACCTTATAATTAAAATTGAATTTTTGCGTATTTGTCTACAGATATCTTGCATAAGGCATTAAAATTTGCCTTATAGAATTATTGTAATAATGTCTATATCTACAAAACTCTTCCAAAACTCATTCGTTTTAAAATACATATTAACTTCATATACGCGCAGGTACGAGTACAATAGCACCACCTTGATAACTTTTGTTCATACACACGTTGTACTTAAATTTCCTACGGCTCGCTCATCGAACTCAAACGTACAAAAGTCGACAAGCAAAACACGAAAGAACTACTACACCAAAAGCCTGCTGTTTCTCACAAAATGCGATATTAAAATTCACCACTGCTCGGCATCGCTTACAAAAAGAGAGATACGCAAAGAACACGTGAGATTATGCTATGAATGGCTCATATGGGTGGGTTTGCAAAACGACAAAATAGTACTCACTCATACAAATGGCTGGAATAAAAGAGAGCATAAAATCAATATGGAAATACACATATTCAAACGTACATGTCTATATATTTATATGAGCCACCTAAGTGTTTACAAATAAACACAATTTATGTGGAATGTTCATATGCACATATTAGTGCCGTGACTTAACGCGCAGCCATCTTATGAGTCAACTCATATTAGCGAGCAAGCTAACAGCCAGTCACGGATATTGTTGGCCTCCTTCCATACCGTCTACTGCGGCGCACATCACTTATACTTACACGGCAGAAAATGTGTCTAACTTTATGCCGCCAGCAACGCCTTCGCTACACAGCGGACATGGCGTATGAGTAACTTTCTTTCTACCTGTGTTTTGTGGGTAAGAAGCAGGGCGTGTATTGCTACATGCATGTAAAGAAATTGAACGAAGAAATTCTTAAGATATACATGCACACAATTTCTTCGACTTTCTTTGAGCCGGTCTATTTGTGGGTGAATGAAAATTTTCTCTACAAACTGGCAAATCTTCGTTGTTTTGTCTGTTGGCGTTGTAAGTATTTACATTTATACGCATGTGCTTATGCAGTTAACTTATTTTGCATTTTTTGAACCTCCACAATTACCGTTACCAACCGCTAATGCTTGTTTACTTCACATTCTTTTCAATTTCTCTGCAGTCAAGTAAGTAAAGGACGAAATATATTGTAATTTTACATGTATGTATGTACACAGCAAGTGTGTGTTTGTGTTTGTATGTGAGTAATTCCTTTAGGGCAACCACAAGCGTAAACCGCTGTTGCAAAATACCCAAGTATGTGGCGCTTTCAATGTTGTGAAGAAACCAGCAAATGTGTATCTTAGCAAACTTTCTCAATATTCTAGCTTATACTTGTATGTATGTACCTATGATATCCATATACTACATATATTTACACATTCAAAAGTACATGCGAGTTTGCTGCTTGTATACATATAACCAGACAAATATCTTTTAATCTTGCAACCAAATGGAAATTTTCCGAATTGAGCGTGTTTATGCACAGAAACCATATAATTTTGCGGTTACTTTCAGTTACTGTATTTGTTGCTTTCCTTGAATTTCGAGATTTAGAGGGTGTGCGAAATTTTCAAGAATATTATATATTATTATATAAGGTTGAAATAATGCTCTAAAAATAATGTTTGTATAATCTAAGTAAACGAAAATAATAGCAAAATTCTTAGAGGTTACATGCGTTAACAGGTTCCTAAACATCGCTTTTGTTTGTCTTATTAAACTCTACAACCATTCCAGAGATCCTAAATTTTCAAATTGATCTAAATAATAGTTTCGGCTGTATGCCTTGAGAACTTGTGATCTCGAGGCTGGCTAGGCTAAGTGCAAGGTCTTTAAAGGCGTTTTTTCGAAACTGTGTTTTTGAAGTCGGCTAGCAAAATTTTTCGAGAACTACTCAACCGATCTTTATGCAATTTTACACAGACCTTTGAGATACAAGCTTTAAATACTTGGATGAAAAATTTTTCGATTAAATATGCTAAAAAAAAATGTCGCGAAATATTCATTGAAATTTTAGCTTTTGAAAAATTTCTAAAAATTTCTGCCAAAACTCCAAATCTCAGTTTTTTTCCTTCGTTTAAGTTCTAAGTTGAACGTTTATTTTAAAAACATATTTTATCACTTTAGATGATTATGTAGGGAGTTATTCTGCCAACGTGGCCGCATCGTTTTTCTGAGAGATCACGGGAAATGGCGTCGCAATGGTCGAGTTGAATATATTTTTTACCAAAACTTTCAGAATTTCTTTTATAATAGTATATGTGTATAACAATACAAAATTCTAATAAAATATTTCATTTTTATATGAGAAAAAAATTTCGAAAAAATGGTATTTTTTACCTGAGGAAACCCATGTAATGCCTTAAGGCAAATACAAAATTCTATAAACCGAAGACAGAAAAAAAATTCAAAAAATATTTATTTACAGGTATTTTTACCCAATCTTTTGATAATTATAGAAGTAATAATATTATAATGCTTCACTCACTGTTTCAAAGGGCAGCAGAAGGGTTTGGCAGAAGTAAGGTAATCTCAACCCAACGTATGAAGCACTTAGGTGGCGAAATAGCATTGATTCTTCTCCCAAGGGACAGTGGTACTAAAACTATTCATTAAAAATTTCAAGGTTATTTTTAGCAGCAAGGCTGAATGGAATGGTTCCGCTTTCGAGCTACTGCGTAAGAATAGTAAAATCAAGTGGTATACCGACGGCTCGACAACATCGAAGGGAATTGGCACTGGAGTCGCAGAACCACGCACCTAACTATCCATACCTATGCAAAGTTTTGAGAGCAAATTTCTAGCAGAAACCTTTGCTATAAGTAGGTATATAGCGATAAACCTCCAACTCGAAATTTGTACGTATAGTCATACTTAGCGACAGTCAAGCAGTCCTTGAAGCGATCTCTACGTACGGGATCAAATCGCTATTGGTGCAGGAGTTTATAACAGCTTAACATTCTATCAGATCGTAAGGATGTACACCCTATCTGGGTACCCGTTAACAAAGGTATAGCCGGTAATGAACTGGCTGTTGAGCCCGTCTGCTCCGCATCATCCACCACCATGGATTTATTGCAATGGGTCCCCAAACTATAAAGAAGCTGCTCCGCAATGGTGAAGAAATGGGCAGGGAGAAGTATTCCCAACAACTCTAAGGCATACGCTATATCAAGATGCTAATGGGTGGTTACAACCTTAAGTAGTTAGCATCCTCAGGAACAACACAGGCCATTGCAAGCTCAAAAAGTACTTATACAAGCATAAAATGAGCCATCTTTTTTGTAAAAAATGCCAGAACAACTACTAATTGACTGCACAGCTTTCTGTAGATGCAGGATAAAGGCTCGTTAATCCATGTTTCCAAATACGCATCACATCACCTCAATAACAGCAAGTAGTATATTGGAATTTATGACTAGGCTAGTGCTAAGTGAGTAGCTGGTACGCTTAGAAAATGTGTTTAAAACAAGCAAAATCATTAAAATCGACTGCACCGAAATCACAGTAGTACCCTTCATAGGTTCTTCTAGCATAAAATGGTATAAACAGATCTTCATATCGAATTTGGTCGAGCAGTTTGAATGGCAGCACATATCGAAACTTGACCTGAACAATTTGTTCAAAGGTCTTGGATAAAAATTCATGCTAAATATAACTTTAATCATTTTAGTCGATCTAAATAATTTTTTCGAAACCGTATCAAATTTGATGAAGACATACATATATGCTCATCATAAGCTTTGTTAGAGTAACGAAAGCCATTATATGTACTAACTACTACTTACTAGTTAATACACACTACTAATTAACTAATACTAACTAGTTTGTTATATGGAAATTTGGGTAAGTCGTAGACCAATTTTACATATTTTCGGCAAAAAAAAAGATTTTATATTAGGTATATTAGAGATAGTATTGACCCGATTTTATCTAGTTTTTGTCAATACTAGATGCAGTTGACATATCACAAACTAACAAAATGCTCCCAGAGTTTCACTAAGGTACCTCACATGCAATCACCAATCATATGAAGAAAAGTCAGATGGAATGTTCGAAAATCCTGATATTAGTCATATGGGAAGTAGGTCAAGTTATCGCCCAATTGTGTCCATACGTAAAGTATGCTTTTTCATTTTCATTGGAATAACTCACGTATTGGCCGATATATGCGGTACACCGTCAACCGTAAGTTGACAAATTTGTATGTTGGCTGTTAACCGGATTCAAGCCATTTTACTATTATCAACAAAAGAAATTCTCTCTGAATTTAAATTTTTTATCACACACAATGACCGATATTTTTGCTCAAAAGTCACCTATATGTCCGGGGTTTCCACATATTCGTTACCTAAGGACTTAAAAACTTTTGGGCCGAATTGAACAATTATTGTTCATAAGGTGGCACACTTCAGGTCACTATGCCTGCAAGGTTTTATCCCGTTATATTAATTGCTTCTTTATTTGAACACCGAAAAGTGTAAGAATCGAATGGAGACCGGTTTCGATCACTGTACGCTAGAAACGATAAACACTGAATTTGGTTAAAAATCGGTCGAGCAGGTCCCGAGATATGTGATTTCATCTAAAAAAAAAGGCGGTGCCACGCTGATCGTTCAGTTTTGAATCCGGCTTCTATAAATCTATCTCATACCATCTCGGAGGTAAAGTTTTATATTTCTGGCATGTTTGGTTATTGTTTACCGCGATTTTAGTTATGACCCGATTGGTGGCCGCGGAATTGGTCCGGTTACGTTCATCTACGAACTCGTTCTACAGTTGCCTACAAACACGTGTGCCAAATTTCATTACAATATCTCAAATTTTAGTTTTTAAGGTTTAACTTTTTATGCCAAAAATCATATACTGCGCAAGTAGCCTATTTATAAGACATATATATAGGTATAAGATCTAGAGAACAAAGTAGGCTTTAAAATTAAGCTCTAAGCTTGTTGAGAGAATGCTAGTAATTTACTTTTGAAATCTAAATACCGAATTCAGCTAAAAACCACACACATTCATTGCACTTTAAGTGAGCTTTAAGTTACCCCAACTGCCTCCACCCAACGCCACTTGGATGTGACAATTTTAGCTTTCACTTCACGCACAACCAGTCAAGCAACCAAGCGGTCACGCAACCGAACCGAAGTCCACCAGCCAATGTAGCGCTGCAGTTTAGTCAGTCAGTCAGTGGAGAGACGACGATCAATAATGTGCGCGTCGCCATAACGCGTCAATTGGAAAATACGCTTCAAGCTCACTCACGCGCCAAACGCCATGCCGCGCCGCGCGCTATAAAACGCCAAGAGCTTTTGCATTGCGCTATTTCAGGCGACTTAACCTTTCTAATGCCCAGCAAAGCATGAATGATTATAATGGTCTTCTGTCCCCCTGCTCGCTCACTCTTCGGTTAGATTACAGATTTTTTTAACTATATGAGTGTAACACAACAAAGTCAGTGCAAGGCATGAACACATATACATATATTTCTTTGTATGAGTGTGTAGGAAAAAAGCCCCACATACTTTCAGTTCCTTCCGAGTTTGACTGCGTACTGCCAACGACCGTCTGACGGCCACCTGCTGTGGGGTTGCCGCTGCGCCAAGAATACACACAAACACACATGCATACATATACACAAATTTACATATGTAGTGTACAGATGTAGATATGTCTGTTGGTTTATTGACAGTCATCCACCGTTGTGGCGCATTGTCTGCTGGCGGCTGTTTGAGGTTCACTGCTCATCGCTCGATATTCCGAACTCGTTGACTCGCACAAACACACATACACACACACTTACATGTGTACATAAGTATAGAAATATATGTATATCCATTACGCATGCACTGTGTATGCCTCCAGCGTACATCTAGCCGCTGCACTCCTCCTTCAGCGCTCGGCCAATGGCCGTATCCGCGACGACAACCTCGTTAAAACCATTTGTGTGCGCAATAATAAAATCGAAATGTTCACTACAAAATACGTGCATTGGCAAACTTTTTACACATTCTTGCAACACACACATATACCAACATACATAGACATATGTATTTAGAAATCTACTACTTTCTGCCAGAAATATGTACAGATCCTTGCTCGCAGGCTACAAAGCCAATAGAGGCAATCATTGTGGACTCTATAACTCTCTTGTAAAAAGTTGCGTCGTAGCACTCATGTACCGTTACATATACCTTATATCTTACATTTCATACACATATACTTCACATACATCGCTTGTAAGTAATCTTTCTTTCTTTCTCGGCGCAGTTAACCTCCCCAACGGAAAGCCCCATACAAAGTTTTTCACACACATACACACGCCTATAAACGATTTATACTCGTGTGAGCACTTATACCGTTCCATACATATGGGAGCCTGTCGACTTTCACCCTTATGTGGCACCTGCTGAAGTTTCTTGCAACTTATTTTTTCTCCAGTTTGTAGGGGCGGGGGCCCTTATCGCACGCGCGTTTAAAAATCGGCTGAATGTATGGCGTAAGAATTTGAAAATCTGTTGACAAGACAGACAGGAAAATATAAAGAGATTTATAGTACATATATACTGTAGGTATACAGGGACTTTTTACAATTTTAAAGGTATATACATAGTATATTTAACATTTGTATAAATTCTGATTCATTTCGAAGTTCTCTACTTTTGAAAAAAAAAACACACAGAAACTTCGAATTTAATGGAAAATGTTCACTATCACTCAAAAGAACATTCATTGACATTTAATTTTTGCAGATTATCTCTTTCAAACTGCGACTACATACGTCTCATATGATCTTCCGTTGAGATCAATTTTCGGTGACTCGTTCGAGCATTTCTACTGGTAGTTAGCGAATGACACGCGGGATCTTTGCTTCAAGGCCTGAATCGAAGCGGGATTGTCCGCATTGACTTTAGACTTTACATATCCCGATGTGATATCACACGAACTTGGTGCCTAATCGATCAGCTCAAAACGTGAAATTATCTTCTCACTGAAGTACTACACTAAGTAGTATTCTCTCAATAAATCCATTGATTAATGCGATGTGTGACAAGTAGCGCCGTCCTGTTGAGACCAAATGTCGCCGAGATCACGAACATTAATTTCAGGTGTCAAATAATCGGTTATTATGACCCGATAACGGTCGCAGAAAATAATTACCTCTGTCTATGTATGATTAGGGATATAGGGTTATACTCCGAGGAGCTTGATTTCTATTATACAACTATGGGAGGATATAGAAGACACCATTTACACAGACAACTAGACGGCTCTATTAGCTATGTCTTCACCAAAGAGCGTAGTCAAAAATGCAGGAAGGCTTTAAGCTTACTGGCAGGTCAACTCCACTCAACGAAAATCGACGAGTTGTCTAAGTCAGGAGTTTCTCTAGAAGAATCCGAGCAGAGTTATTACTGTATCTGTTAGGAGCAATCAAAAGGGAGCTCAGTACGCAAAATGAACAAACAGCGCAGAATAGATCTACGAATAACAGAATACGGAATCCATCAGATCCCAAACCTTGCCGCCAATAGTTTGTACCCCCCAATGGAACGTGATGACAAAATAAGGTCTTACGACAGTGTATCAAAATGGCTCCACCATACCAGACATAATTCACTGTTCGACGATATTCTAGTAGTTTGGTTGCGATATGTGAAGTTTTACTAAAATACCGTCAACCATTTGGATGGAATTGTTTACTGCGTGAACAACTTTTGTTGGATTCGACTTATTTTGAAACACCCATATACCTAAATCCACTTTTCATTATAGAAGTGTTACGAAGCACCATTATCTCTTTTAGCATCTCTCTCGACTATTCGGCACGAGCCTTTTGTGAGCGATTGACAAAGATTGATTGAGATCCAACGAGAAAAATTTGTTTGCTGCTCCCACTAATGCCTACAGCAATCTGAATCTGACGATACCTAACATTACGATCTTGCAGTATCAGTTTGTGCACAGCAACAATAGATTCCGGAATAACAAGTAATTTTGGACAACCTTTGCGAAATTCGTCTTTGAGTTATCTACGACCTCTATTGAATTCTCCATATCATCGATAAACACTGGTCCTTGATGGAACTTCATCACCAAAAATTTAGTTAAGTTCATCCATGCACTGTTGCTGAGTTAATCCACGTCGAAAGTTGTAAAAAAATAATGGACCGAAAATGTACGCGATTTAACTCCATGTTTTGGCCCAGATGAATATTTTAAGTTACTGTAAATAACACAAAACTGTCAAACATATCGGTAAAGTTATGAGTTGTCAGATTGTAAAATTACGATTGCCAAATTGCGAAAATAAAAGGCAACCTGACAACTAAGGGCTACTTTTTTAGATATGTGGTTTTCAATGAGACACTTTTTTTTCGTGTTTGTCTTTTTGACAGTAGTGCGTGATTTATACTCAAATTGGTCTACCATTTCCTTACGAACAGATTTACGTCCAATATTCGCTCGACATATTCGCCCAGCAAAGTCGGTAAATCGTGTAACGATGGATCGGTTTCGCACTTTGTTTACTCTAGTGGATAATAAGCATTCTCAGAGACACCGACACCTCAAAAAGAGGGAATCATTGGTCATTATTTTTCAAAAATGAAATCAACCATAACTTTAATATCAATAAGGAACACTATAGAGCCATGATTAATTACTTTTTGTATGCCTGAATATGCTGTTGATGTGAACGATCTTGGTTCCAACTAGACGGCTGCCATTCAGCCAACGAAACAATCAATATATTTAAGGAAACGCATTATCTCGAGTCGTGAGATTGTAACCTCTAATATCATCCGATTTAACAACGCTGCTATATTTTTTGTTAGGTCATGTGAAGTCGCTTTGCTACGCCGATAAGACCGAGACGATTGACGTCCTGGTTGAAAATATTCAGTGCGACACCAACTACTGCAAAGAGTGGTCGCACATTGTGTCTCTCGACTTTTTTTAATGTTGAAAAATATAAATGATTTCAACTTCCTTAAATATTGCATATGTACGAGTATCTATTAAACACCACCCTGTACGTATTTTTGTTTCACAAATAAACTGAGTAAGTATATTCATTTTCTTCGCAGACACAGCAAGTTTCTTCCTTTAATGCGCTTTCCTTCCGTTTTATCGCAACGCAGCAGCGCTACAACGCAGCTTTCCACCAAATGCTATCATACAATCAATGTATATGAGTATGACCCTCGCAGCGTCCACCATCTACAGTACACCGCAACCCGCACACCACTCACAGACTAGCACAGCAAAGTGTCTAAAGTGAAAAAGTGGCAGAAAGAAACAAGTTAACTGCATTTTAACGCGCATTTCAATTTGGAACGGATATAATTTATAGACGACTGATTTCCCTGCCACACGAAGTGGTAGACGTTACCCCGCCTATGTAGTCGGCTTGGCAAACAGGAAGCCATATTCCGTGTTGCCATATTGTAGCGAAGAAATCGGCATTAAAATCAGTGTTTGCATGTGAATGTGTGTGTGTGTGTGTGTACTATTGGCGGCAGTCGCACTATTATAGCTGCAACATTTAGTTATTGTTGTTGCTGTTGCATGATTACAGTACAATGTTTATGGTGGGGAAGCAACAAAATGTGCAACATTTATGCAAAATACCATGGACTAGTATGATGATGAGTATACCCACAGTTGGCTTGTTGGTTCAACTAAGTAGGAGTATATTGCCGCAGCAGCACTAAAATAAATAGTTTACTTTTATTCGGTACTAAATCGATTTTTAAGTAATTGAATTCAACTCAGAAACAACTTAAAGAAATTTAAAAAAATGTGGAATATTTATTTGTAGCATAGTGTAGTGTTTGAGTATAGAGAATGTATTTAAATTTGCAGCAAAAAATATTGCAGAAGAAACAATAAAGACTGAAATAACGGGTGAGTATGGTTAAAATGGTAATTTAAGGTCTGCCAGTTGGTTGGTGGGCATTAAATTTGAATATTTATTTTATGAGAAGAGCCTTGACTTAACTCTTCAGAAACAAGTTTCGAATTAAAATTTGTATAGCGTATAAAAAGTATTGTTACTATAAGAAATGCTTCAATGCTCAACAAATATAAATTTATAATTTCAAAACTGTGTTGCCTTACAACTAAATTATAATAATGTGAGTGGCTCCTCTCCCATAAATATTTAAGACCAAAATATTTCCTAGCTCATTTTATTTTATGTACAAATCGTAATATTTAATTTAAATGTAATAAGTGGATTGAAAGTTTAAACAGGTGGCAACTTTACTCAAAAATATTTTAGCTGTAAAGTTCTTTAAACTTCTTAAATTTCACATCGAAATTGTAAAATTTCAATTTTTCCACTCAACTAAATAAAAACTAAGCAGATGGCAACACTAATAAATTTTATTTACAATTGTGTACTTTTTTAAAAACTTTATGTTTGATTGACATAATTTATTATTTAATATAATTTCGTAGTGAAAACTTTAATAAATAATTTTGAGTAAGTGGCAACGTTCTATTTTTATGTTTTTTATATTTCCAAATGTTTCATAAAAATTTTTAGTCTGATATGCAATATTTCATTAAATCTAAAAATATATTAAAAAAAAGTTTTAAATAGGTGGCAACCCATTTCCAAAATTTTTTTTGTTCTAAGCATTGTTAAACATTTTGATATTTGCAAATATTCCAAATATAAATGACACACCAATTTTCGAGCAACTAAATGAAAACTAAACAGATGGCAACACAAATCAAATATTGTATGTATTTACAATTGTGAACATTTTTAAAAACTTTAAGTTTAATTAACATTATTTAAATAAAAAATCAATTTATAATATCATTTGATAATGAAAATTAAAATAAATAATTTTGAACAGGTGGCAACGTTCTATTTTTAACTTTTTAATATTTTCAACTGCTTCTTAAAAGTTTTTAGTCTGATATTCATAAAAAATATTTTCATTAAAATTAAAAATTATAATTTTAATAAAAAGTTTTAAATAGGTGGCAGGGCTTTCCAAAAAATTTATCGCTCTAAGCATTTTTAAATATTTTGATACTTTCAAATATTAGAATTTCATTGACGTCCCAATATTTTAATAACTAAATAAAAATTAAACAACTGGCAGCACTACTAAAAAAAAATTTACGACTTTAAATATTATTAAAGACTTTTAGTCTGATATCCATATTGTAACATTTCATTTAATTTTGTAATTAAAATTTTAACAAATAATTTGAACGTGTGGCAACCGTTCTCAAAAGTATATTTTTAACTGCTACTTGAAAACGTTTAGTCTGAGATTCTTAACAAAATTTTTCTCAAATGTAAAAATATTTCATCAAATCAAATAGTAATTTAAACATGTGGCAACCCTTATCAAAAACATTTCTAACTACAAACTGTCTCAAACCTTTTTGGTTTCATATCTAAATTGTAATATTTCAATTTTCGAAGTCAACTGAACTAAAACTAAACATATGGTAGCACTGCCAATATGTGTTTACAACTTGAAATTTATGTAAAAACCTTTAGTCTCATATGCATAATACATTATTTTTATTATTTATTAATTAAAATTAAGAAAATTAATTTCGAAAAGGTGGCAACCCCATGAAAATAATTTTCAAAATTTAAGCTCTCTTAAAAATCTTTACTGTAATATTCAAAATATTCAATTAATTTATTTTTATTAAATAAGTTTAAAATGGTGGCAACCCTCTTCACAAATATTTTCTACTTCTCTCTCTCTAATTTGATACCCATATTGTAAACATTTTTTAATTTAATTATTATCCCCTAATTTTTCAAAGCATGGACCACCTTCTGATCAGCCATCGGATCATAACGAACAACCCCATCTCTACTTCCCCCATGAAACCTATTGACCCAAAATACTTTTGCGACCGCACATGTACCGATGGTGGCCCAGCGCCGGCAACACTCCATCGAAGCCCAGCTGTCTAGTAAATAGTAGAACACAAGAGGACACTGGAGCACCGACCCGCTCCTATTCTATATACCAATAGCGATTCTAGGATGCCTTTCCTTGCTAGCTCATGAGACCAGGTTAGGCACTCCTTGACCAACCCGCAACGCTCTTAATTCAAGTCTAAGTTCAAGGCTAGTATCGCCGCCCTGCTATCTGAGTGAATGGTCACTTCTCTGAAGGAAGGAAGAAGGAGGCTGGACTCCGGAGCAGCAGATCTACTGCTACCTTAATTGCTGCAACCTAGGTTTGGAAAACACTGCTATCGTCAGGAAGTCTGAAGCTGAAATTGATAGAGAGCTCCTAACAGTAAACCCCTCCACCAACCTTCCTCCTAAGATTTGGCCCATCTGTAAAGAAGCTAACTCCTTCTTTCCCCCCAAATATTTCCCACCCACAACTCCCTCGCTCGCGAAGTGATCCGGTATGAAACCGAAGTGTGTGAGGAATTTCGAGTTTTCAGACACGTGTGCTTTTAGGAATCCAGATTTTCCTAGTCTAATAGCAACTACGCAGCCAATACACCTTCCGACGATGTCTACAAGTTAATGAGCACCGCCCGTTGAACGCTCTCAAGTGTTCTAGAGTCCTCAACTACATAAAGACTCAATAGAATATAATGGGCTATGGTCGTCAACGATCAGGATCCATAGAACTTCACCAACCAGAAAACATTTGGGTATAGTAAGTTTGCTATGATCAAAGCGGAAATCGTCAAAATATCAAAGTGAAAGTCCCAAAAAAATAACTGAAAATAAATCAGAGTACTTGCAGTTTAACAGTCTCTTTATGAAATATAAAATTCTCTCTTTGTACTCATTAAAGATTTGCCATTAACACAAAAGTCGACCATGACCTTGGCCTTGACCGAGAGAAAATATACACAGACTAAAATAAAAGCTACCAACAATGAATAATAAAAACAAACGAAACTCATTATAAAACTCAATTTAATTTCCTGTACACGCCTACCCACCGTGCTCCCCTCACCTTCAAACTAACTAATTCTTAAAAACAAGGGACAACGCAGCGCTCCAGCGAAGGACACAAATCCATAGCATGCCGTAGAGGCTGGACTCTGCTGCTGCACATAAAAATGTACGCGCAGAGAAAACCTAATTAGCCTCGGTGTAATTTTCACCGTCTGCCACAACTACAAGCACACATACATATATATACCCACAAACTTTCTTCCCTGGAAGACAGCTTTAACACATCCACCGACTTTGAGGTTATGTCTGTTGCGCTGCTGTCTCTATGCGGCAAATGCTTTATGATTTGACCAACAAAGCAACAACTCTAACTGAAATAATAACAACAATAAGCGGGTCTAGTCGTGAAAGTTTATTAACCTTCAGGGGTGGACAATGCTCCCAGTAATGTAGTTAAGCAGACGAAAATCAGTGCACGTTCATGTACATAGTGTACGGTATATTTCGGAATTCCCTCATTAACATGAAATGCGACAGAGAATTTTAAATGAGTATGAGGTAGGTAAGGGGGAGAGGGTGTATGAGAGTTTAATGAATGGCGATTCAAGTACGCGAGCTTTGGTGTTAATAAGGAGATGTCGGAAGGAAGCTCATTTGCATTTTGACATTGACCCAATTTTTAGGTAGCTATGTACTATGTGTATATAACTGAGTACATATGGTTGGTATATGTATAAGTTATAACGTTTCTGGTGTGAACTGTTGAGGAAATTAAGGGTTTACTACAAGTAGATTTCTAAAGTGTAACGAGAGTTCCCGTGTTATAAACTAGATGTTGTATATTGGGGATTTTAATGATGTTTAAAGTTTTTAAGTATTATTAGGTTTCCAGAGAAATATTTAAAAAATGAGGTTGCCACATATACAAAATGAAAAATTTTTGAAATATAAAAATATTTATTATATGAAAAATGTGAATCCAATTTAAATTTTTTAAGCTCTAAGCGTCCTTCTGGAAAATATAAGGTTGCCATATGTAAAAAATTATACAATTTTTTTATAAAAATAATACTAAACTAACATTATTAAAAAAAAAAATAAAACAATATTGCAAAGTACATCAATGCAGGAATAAAAACTACTATTTTATGATGTTGCCACCTTGACTTATTTTTTTTTTATAAAATGATAAGCTGTTGAAAATATTACTAAATTATTTTTGAGAAACAGTTTCAAATTTCGCCAAACGATTAATTTTAGCGTGAATTTGCATAGGAGTTGCCAGATTTTCTTACTTTTACCATCATGCAACGAATTAAAAAATTTTAAATGACATAAAAATGATTTCTATAATAAAACTAATAATACAATTAAAGTTTTTTAAATTTTAATTGGGGCCTCATATACGAAAAATGTTGCCACATTTAAGAAACTCAAAAAAAAAAAAAGAAATTTACATTATTCAAAAATAATATTCTAAGAAAAGTCATAGAAACAAATGTTGCAATAAATAATATTCTTTGTTGATGCTGCCACCTTAAATTATAAAAGAAAAATCTACAAAAAATAATTTGTTGAAGATTTTACTAAATTAAGCAGTATTGAGACACAGGTTTATATTTTTTGAATTTTGTCAATTGATTATAGCATAAATTGCAACGGAGTTGCCATTTTCAACAATTTATTAATACATGCTATAAATTAAGAATTTTCAATAACATGATAATGATTTTTATGTTAAAACTAATACTAAACTTTGAAGTTTTAAACTTTAAAAGGGATCCCAAGGCAAAAAATGTTGCCACATTTATCAAATTCAGAAATTTTAAATAAAATATATTGCATAATTAATAATAATATTCCAAAATCATCAAAGAAATAAACTTTGCAATATGAATGTAATAATAATAATAATAATAAAAATAATTTAAAAATATTCTATGTGGATGTTGCCACCAGAATAAAAATTAAATACATTTTTTTTTATTAATTAGTTGAATAGTTGCAATTTAGTATGATTAGGCATTTTCAAATTTTGTCAAATACATGATATTTCATATAAACTAAAACGGAGTTGCCACTTTTAACAGGTTTCTGAATATATAGTAAAACAAACATATTATAAATATTATAAAAATGAAAATGCGTGTAATTTGAGAAAAATTTAGTACTAATTATCAAAATTATTAATTGATAGCGTTGCCACCTTATCTTAATTAGAAACAATATGAAAATATACCAAATTTTTCAATTTTAAATTATTAGATAAGAGAAGCTGTCCTCAAGACTTTATAGTTGATCTCATTCATTTTATTTTTAACATACTAATATTATTTTTTTGTTTTATAGTGTTGCCACCAAATTTTAAAAATATTAAGTTATAACAAACATTTTCATAATAAAATATTAGAAAAGAAATTTGTTCTCAAAACTTGATGCAAGGCACATAATTTATGCAAACTTTACTATAAAATTATTAAATGATATTGCCACATTATTTTAAATAAAAACTTCTTAAAGCAATTAACTAGACATTTTTTTGTTTTGAGTATACAGTTTAAAACTGTTTTATACTCTTGAATTTTGGTGTTGATAATATTAATTTTGGTACAGAGTTGCCACCATTTTTAACTTAGATATTAATTTAGAACCAAAGAAACGTCATGTTGCCTACTGCTGTATATGAAATGAGCTTTATTTAAGAAAAAATTGTTTATAATACTACAAAATTATCAACACATGGCGTTGCCACATGTTTACAATACTAAAAATATAAAGTTATATTAAAATTTTCAAAAGTAAACTCTTAGAAAGTGTAAAGTGTTCTCAAAACTCTGAAGTTGATCCGGGCACGTTATTTACTAAAGTATTATTTTATGCTGTTGCCACCTGAGTTTAATTAAAATTATTTTCTTCTTCCTAATTTACTAAAAATTAACATTATGGTATGAACACATGATTTAAATTTTATTTCATGTTTGAGTTTTGCTAAAAATAATTTCTATTGAAACAGAGTTGCCACTTTTTCGAAATTTTTAATAGATTTAATTTAGTACTAAAATCAAAGGCTAAATAAATGTGTTATAATTTAAGGAAGAATTACAAAAGTCATGAGCACATGGCGTTGCCACCTGATTATAATGCGAATAATGTGAAATTGTACAATTATAAGTAATAAGGCATATAAAATTATTTGAAAATTTATATGGAAAAATTCTATTTTTTTTTTAATTCTAGTTTTAAAATTTATATACTAAAAATACAGTACCCGGAAATGACATCACAAATTGTTTATCTAACAAAATTAGCAGGCTTGACAACCCATAAAACTACTTTTGGAATTCTTTATTTAGAATTTTAAGAAATTTTTTTCGCAGTTGGTAAAATTTTAAATTAAAATATTTTTTTTTTTTTAATTATTGCAAATTCGCGGCTACAAACTGTAGCCATATATACCCTATTTCAGACGAACCTATGTATACAGTGTACATATGTAAACTGTAGTGCTCTCTAAAAGTTGTAAAAAATATATTTTCCACCTGTTGTTGTTGTCGTGTCGGCTCTCAAAAGGACACACGGCGCAACATTTTCTCTATTTCGTGAGAACCAACGCCTGTTCGGGCTAGCAGGCGCCCAGCCGATATAGCACAACGCTGAATAGCCGCCACAGACACACACACACATACGGCACACAGCCAGCATCCTTCAGCCCGTTTAATATACTTTCAACTTGCTGATAAAGAGACGCACATATACACAAACAAAAACAAAAAAGCTGACTCGACTACAGCTGACAGCCAATCCAGCGACAGTGTGCGCATATTTGTGCCTCTACATATACTCGTAGATATATGTATACTCGTATATATGAACGTGTGTGTGTTTGCGTTCGAGTGTTGGAGAGTTTTAATTAACTTTTTGCTGCACTTACAACTTTTAACTTTCAACAGCCCGACGACCTACTGCCTTTGCTGCGACTACGTCTACGTGGCTCGTTAATGTGTGTCATCAGTGTTGGCCGGCCGGCAGAGCTTCTACAAAAAACCCCCCACCTCACCCACACCGCTTACTCTCGGTGTCGTTTGAAATTTCAATGGCAGACGAAATTTTCACTTTGCTCATTCATTTTGCCGCTTTGCCGCAGCTTTGCGCCTTGAGACAACGTCGAGAAAATGTCCTTGCCCTAGAACTAACTAAATTGCACAGCTCCTACATAAACACACACACATACAAATACCTTCATAATTACATATAGACGTCCTTTAACTAGTGTCATTGCTGCTTTTCATTCTGCTAATATTCAAGTTTCACAGCAAATTCCTCCGGTTGTGGGTTTTGCTGAGGAGTTTTAGGTGTAAATGAAGCTGCTTTGTGAACTTTGTTAAGAATGCGAATAATTGCGCCAGTTAAGCGGTCTTTGGGTGTATGTAGCTGGATTTGTGTGAGTTTTAAAATTTGCCTTCTCTATGACACCATTTATAGTGCAGCATTTATAGTATATACATACATACTTAGTATAACTAACGGTGTCAGTATTTCAACTGAAATTGGGTTAAAGCGATTTTAAGTGGCGCTGGAACGGAGCTGGTTACAAAAGTGAAAGTGTTGGATGACAATTCTTGCTTTGATACAATTTGGAGAAAGTTTGGCGAAGTATTCAATGAAATAAGTATTAATGCATTTACTAAGCCAGTTTCTCATGAGCTTCTCCGAGGTATCCGTAGATGTCGGTTGATATATGTATGAGGTATCTTAATGAAAAATTGGGAGATATTTTTTCTGATACTGTCCATGGGTATATCTTAATGTCAAAAATTAATTAAATCGGGTCAATACCACATCTCCCTCCATATTTCCTTTGAAAATTGAAAGAGCCAGACTACAAATTGTTCTGCTACACTCAAGTATAACCCTTCTCTACTCATATTTTGACTCTGATTCCCTAATAAAAAAAGATATTTTTTCTACAAAAATTATTATTATTCTTAGAGTTTTCAGCTGCATCCCTTTAATCTTCAAGTTTCTCACCTTTCGATCAAAATTTCATATATTGAAAAATATAGACACTAGTCCCCAAACAAGAACATCAGCCTTTAAATCCAATGCAGAATAGCTCATGCCAATACTGATGCTACTCCGCGCTGAGCTACTTCGGACTCGACGAACAAATCAATAGATCACTAATCATCCCCGTTCTGCTCTTTGGACAATGACAATATCTTATGACACGGCGTTACGAGCGTTCAAGAAAAAGGTTCTGTATATATAGTCCTTTGCACATTGGCAACGGCGAATACCGCAGTTAGCGGAACGATGAGTTGACGCAGATATACGATGACATTGATTTTGCTCAACGAATGAAGAAACTGCACCAACACATGCCATCCGAATGGATGAAAACACTTCAGCTCTGAGAGTATTCAACGCATTACTTGCCTGAGGAAACAAATGAAGAGGACTGCCTCCAGTTCGTTAGAAAGATTAGGTAGAAAAGAACCTGACTGAACTTGGAAGCTCCAATTTCCGCCAATCAGCGAAAAGCAAGAACGACTAGTGCGCTGTTGTAAACTCGGCAAAATGCGGATAGCATTTTCTTCAAATGTTCGTCCGACTTTTGGACTATGCGCACTTGAAACACTTAAGATTATTTGATTATGAAGTAAAAATTCCTCAAACTCCATTAATAATAAATAGTACAGCCTTGAGGTATGGTATAAGGCTTCAGAGCTTTCAAGCTTTATACAAATATCATCGTATCTGATCGTCATTGTAGATTCGGTATACGTGAAGCCTATAAAAGATTTCTTAATAGAACTCTCAAAATAGGAGGATTTATTCCGAATAGTTTATCCTAAGGAAGCTTCAAATACTGTTTCCACCAAGCTTAAGCCAACAAAGATATTAATACAACTTTATGAAGATAGTTATTAAATTAGAACTCATAAAAAACCCCTGACAATTTCAATGAAATGACCCATTAAAGTTTTTTTTTCATAAACTAAAAAAAATCAAAGTAGAATCTGAAAAATAAAACACCTTCGTAAAATTAATAAAAAAGCTCATTAAAAGCTTTTTTTCATAACCCAAAAAACTAAAATTTCAAGTTTATATCCATGACTAGGCTCTATATCTTTGGACATTAAAACCACACACCACTTAACTGAGAAGTATAGTTGCATTATTACGACAGCAGAGCTTGAAAGCATTATACAAATATCGTCGTATCTAGTTATCATTGTGGCTTTAGTGTATGTGAAACGCCTAAAAACTACCTCAATAGAATAGTCTATCAATATATTTAACGGAAAAATTAAAACTCACAGACGAAGAATTTTGTGAGAAAAAAGCTTCAAAAACAGTCAACTAAGCTTTATTATAGTAACCACGATATTTATATGTCTTTAACCCTAACTTGGGCACCAACTGTTTACTACGATTTCGGGCACTATTTACATTTGTAAATACGAACATTTTTATATGTTATTTTAGAGAGAAGTTGATATTCCGTAAAAATCTAATAATTAGAGAGAGAAAGAGAGTACTTTTTAAGAATAATATTTGTCTTGCTGGGCACATACTAGTGAAAATAATAGCTATTTTAAAAATCGAATATTTACATATGTAAATAGTGACCAAGTTAGGGTTAAGAGAATTTATATTAAAGTGGAACCCGGAAAACAAAAGCTTTTCCAAAATCCATAAAAAGCTCGCCAAAACTGTCAACTATGCTTTATTATGGTGACTACAATATTGATTAAGCTTTAATTGAAAAACAATTAAAAAGAACAGGCGGAACATAACATTTGGTAAAATCACTAAAAAAAAAACAGCTCATTAAAAGCTCTACGATGATTTGCAATGTAAAGGAAGTACGTTCGATTGGTAAGTACTTTATTTATAATGCTTCAATTGAAACCGCATTAAATTAGAATTCAGAAAAATAATTAAAAATTCACTAAAAAAGTTCACAAAAAGCTCTTTAAATATTTTTTTACAAATTCACTCTAAAAACTTACAAAAAGCTCTTCAACTCATTGTGCACAAAATTCACTTAAAAATCTCACTAAAAGCTGTGAAGCACTTTGTAAACAAGATAACTTAAAAAGCTCAATAAAAGCTCCCCAACCCTTTTTACACGCATTATCTTTAAAAGCTCACTAAATGGTTTCCAATAACTATTTATATTGCTTCAATTAAAAACGCATAAAATTAGAATCCGTGAAAAATAAATAGGAAATAATAAAAAAAGCACACAAAAAGCTCTCTAACCCTTTGTATTAGAATTCACTTAAAAATCTCACTAAATGCTCTCAAACATTTGTAATATGTTACCCAAGCCCATCAACTCTAATGCAATCCTGCTTTCATAAACTAAACATTTAACCCTTCAAGGGAACATCTATGCCGTGACTCCCCAGTTCAAATTAAATTAAATTTAACCCGCCTAAGTAAAAAATATATTTATCACACTATTAAATCGTACTTAGAAAATACACTAATATTTTTTTTTTTCTTTGTTTTTTTTTCTGTTGGCAGAAATCAAAACATAATCAAGTTCAAGAAATCAACGGCGCATAATAACTTCCTTGTAGTCCGTCTTTGCGCCGCAGCCCATGAAAAGGTATCGCGTCGCCAACTTATCCGCATTATAACTTGAAGGGAAAACTTTTCATTTTCTTACGCGATAGCGATAAAAAGTAGTTTAGAAGCGCAGAAGCCATTTGCAAAACGCGCAAATAAAACGCTAAACAAAGCGGTGAAACTATAAACAACTTTATTTCGCGCAGACCCCACCCCGCCCCCGGCCGTTGCAGAACCGGCTACTAAGTGCAACATAAGTCGTGGAAAGTAGTAGAAAGTCACAAGAGTGTAGACTCGGGAGTTGTAAAGCCGGGCCGGAAACGGATACAAGACGGCAGTGGCAGTTTTTCGTATTTGTTGCATGCTTATTCATATACTCACCGTTATATACCGTTACAATTTTTATAACAGCAAAGCAATAACAACTGCTGCGCCGCCATGTGGTGCTCTTTTTATTGCTGCGTCGATTCAAGAATGAGTGTCGGTGGAAGTTTTAAGCTGCAAACAGTGCATCCTGCCAAGAGAGCGGAGAGTATGGCTGTTTGTGTGGCAATGTGTAAGTTGTTGTAAGTTCAGACAGGCAAGTGCTGCATTTAAAGGTTAAAAGTTGCGTCTACTTTGTTATTGTAAGCCGACTTGTGTTGCTTTGCCTTCGGTTTTCGCCAATTTCAGTTTTTATCCGGCTTACGTCACTCTAACAGTATTTTATTGTTTTATTTACTCTAAAAGTAATGCTATTGTTTTGTTAACTGGGAAAGACGAGAAAATCTGGACGATTTCTGTATTTTGTTTGAAATAGGTTTTTAATAACAATAATGATTACCAATAGTTTTAATCAGCTTTAGAAAAACGAAAGTCTAAAATTTTCTTTTGAAAAGGAACTGTGGAAATTTAGAATGTAGAGATTGAGGTTATAAATACAGACTCAACCCGAAATAAATAATTTTAAGGGATTATATTTTTTTATTTAAACGCATTTTCTCGAAAATGTGTTTTTGAAGTCGGTTCGCAAGATTGCTCGAGAACTACTCCACTGATCTGCATGAAATTTTACATATGTAGGTCTTTCAAATACAAATTCTAAAGACTTGGACGAAGGATTTTTTTTCGATTATAACTATTTATGATGAAATTTTCACTAAAATTTTCATTTTTTTTTTAAATGTCTGCTAAAAATTCAATTTTCAGTTTTCTTTCCTTCGTCCAAGTTCTGAGATAAATTTTTAACTAAAACACATATTTTTCTCTTTAGCTGTTCCTGAAAGGAATTATTCTCCCAACGCTGGTGCAGCCTTTTTCCGAGGAGTCACCGAAAATGGCGTCGCAATGGCTGAGTTTAAAATATTTTTTCCAAAAATTTCAGAATTTCTTTGAAAATAGTTCATGTTTATAACAATAAAAAATTCTAATAAAATATTTCTGTTTTTACATGAGATAAAAACTATTGAAAAAAGGCTTTTTTACCTGAGTTACCCCATATAAACTCTTAACTAACGTTACCAACTCTTCTTCTTCTTATTTGACCCAACCGTTCCATTTTTATCGAAATATAATGTTTTTTCAAAAGCTGGGGTCAATTTGAAACACAAAGTGAGGTTAGGTTAAGTTAGAAAAGTCTGATAGGATAGATTGAGCTACTAGATGAAGTTCACTTAGTAGATCCATGAGGAGTAGCTATCATTTAGGATGCCTGTGTTTGACTTTTGCTCGAATATGTCGCTCTTTGTATGAATTAAATGTATAAAGGGTGATCCATTTCGAGATTCAATACAATTTTAAAGAAGAAACACAGAAACTTCGAATTTAATAAGGAATGTTTATTTTCATTCGAAATAACATTCTCTGGCATTTATTTTTTGAATATTGTCTCTCTCAAATGTTGGCCGCGGCTACGTCTCAAATGGTTCATCCGTTAAGTCCGATTTTCAATGACTCGTTCGACCTTTTCGACTGGTAACTAACGAGTGGCATACGTGTGTCATATCACATGATCTTGGCAGCCAATCGAACAGCCCAAAAGGTGAAATTATCTGCTCACCAAAGTGTTCTCTCAATAAATCCATTGTTTGGTGCGATGGGTGGGAAGTCTTAATCTCTTTCTTTTCTTGTTGAAACCAAATGTTGCTGAGATCACGAGTTTCAATTTTAAGCACCAAATAGTGGGTCTAATGGCGCGATAATGGTTGAAATTGACAGTTACGTTCTCACTGCATCATTTTTGAGGAAATATGAATGGATGATTCCATTTGGTGTTGCGAATAGCACGCTCAGTAGGCCGATTATATTGAACATAAGTTGCGCGAATCGCACGAAACACTTGTAACATTTGTAAGCGTTGTTCAGGCGTCTTTCCATAACGAAATGCCAAGCAATGCTGAACCAAAATAATATAACAACTTCACACGACTCACGCGTGATCTGTTAAAAAAAGGGTTTTGAAAAACATACATCTACTCGGATCACACATTATAAGATTATGTGGATATAATATTTAGTTACTTGGTTATACTTTTGCTTTCCAAACCATCTGGCTTCATAAACTTGTCTAGGTACAATTAATATTACATTTCATTTGGTATCACTTGTAAATCTTATAATTGTGGTTTATCAGTGCTTCAAACTATATGCTAAAAAATCCACTATTGAATCACAACCTCTGAAAAGTCTTGGATACAAAGATTAGTTAATTATTCAGTCTTTAAGAGGATATTCTACTCTAGAATTTTGAAAAATTCGATTTTTTTTTCATATATTTAATGTTTAGACTTTCAAAAATATTACCTTGGAAGGATTTTTCAAAATTCGACTTATTTTCCGAGAGACAGCCGATTTTGTGAGGTGGCGTGCGTGTTCACTAGAATTGTCTCATAAACTTTAAACGCGTTTTTCTCGAAACTACTTTTTTCCACATGGTACCGGCATTATCTCAAGTTCTATACAACCGATTTACTAGAAATTTTATGTGAACCTTCTTTATATAATCCTTTATCGTTCCTACCAGCATCGTGTCAAAATTTTTGTTTTTAATATTTAAAAAAAAATTGAGGAATTTCAAAAAAAAAAGCGTAAAAAAGGATTTTTATTTTCAGGCAGTCGCCATTTGTCAAAATTTTTTTTTTCGCGTTCCCGGACTATAACAGCATCCTTTCTGATTAGGAATTTCTTTTGATTTTTTTTTTCAGATCACCAGGAGAGTCAAGATCAATGTCACCAGGATGCGCCATTTTTTTACACCTGTCTCTCCCCCCCTCTAATTATTTTAATTTTTAATCATTTTTTGTGAAATTTTTTTCTGTATTCTAAAGATATCAACAAAAACAACCATAAAAAAATGGATTGTAAAAATATATATATTTTTTTTTAAATAAATTTCAAGGAACTCCCCAAAATTTGATTTCTAGAATAGAATACCCCCTTAACAGTACTGTTAATGCCTCAGGGTCTACGGACTCTGCAGTCAATAACAAAGAATATTAAATGTCTAAATGGTTCTCAGTTTATGTAAACACAGACTTTTACCGTTTGTTTCATTCGTAATGTCAATAAATTACCGTATGAATAACAGTTATCCACAACGAAACAATGTCTAATTGAAATGGTAATGAGATATCACACAGCAAACATCCACTCACACAATGCGGTGGTAAATGTGTCAGCAACAACATACAATGACAACAATAACAAAACAACAACAAACAATAATAATATATACAACCATATATATTACTTGTCAATGCAAAATTTGCACTTATCCCATCGATTATCGACGAACCCATTCGCATGAAAAGAGCAACAAAAGATCCACAGAAGTCACAAGAGTCACAAAAGTCAATAAAGGACACTTATGCTGCCAAATAAAGAAGGCTAAATGCGAAATTTTGCAAAGGTAAACAATTGCAACAAATAGCTGGGGTGAAGATGACAAATATAATTAACCTACTCACTTGACTCCTAACCGAAAGTACTCAATGCCGTAATCCCACAAAATTAACAAACGATCGATCGCACAACTGTCGAGCGCATACGAGCAGCAGGCAACGAATGCAATATTGCAATTATCGGCTGTGAGCCAGCCGATTCATCGATACATCGATGCGACAGCGCAAATGAAGCGCAAAAAAGAGGGGGACCAGGTATGAGGCATATTGTTGAGGCGTAACGAATTGATTTGACACAATAGAGCAACAACAGGGTGTTCACCTCGATATGCTTGTGTGCCGTTGCAAGCAAAAGGTCATGCAACATCGCATTGGTGGCATTTATCTATGCATTACAAATAAATTCAAGCGAGCATTTCAAAGATTCGTGTTGCACGGTTACGTCTGGGCGAGTCATGCTGCAGGGCGCCGAGCGGTGGTAGCCCGATGTCGGTATGTCGAGTTGTGGATTTGCATAATTTAGCCGTAATTTCAAAAAGATTCGCACGCACATATAGAAGGGTGTGTGTGTTAAGCCAGCTTGTGAGAACACATGTTGCAAGTATGCAAATGATGCAACCCATTGTTGGTTGCCGCACTATCAATGCATTCCTCTGCATGAATGCTGCGGCCGCTGCGTCTCTTTCTCGTGTGTGTTGTTGCTGATTTCAAAGTTGACTATTAAAATGATCAGGCTGTAAATTTCGGTAGGTAATTCAACCCTTTTGGGACATCTGTATGCGCCGGCAGCGTGTGAAATATGGAAATTACTTGAAAATATTCGAAGACTAAGTAAATAGTGGCAGCTGCAACTTGAAAGAAGTTATATAAATTCTGAGGTGGCAGAATTTTTTTTTTTCTTTCTCAAGAATGTGTGACTTCACATATCTGAGCTCACTGTGGTTCAGGTAATATTTTGGTATGCACAAAAATAATTTGTTTCATTCTTGGCGTGTTTAAATATTTATCGAAGGTGAGAGTTTACTGACAGGTATTGCATTTCGCACCATTTACAGCTTACTTCAAGATAATTATTTGCCATATTTTTTTGCGAACTTAGTCGTAGATTTGTAAAGTGATTAATAAGGTATACCTAAAAGTCTGTGGTTAAAGGTCAAAGAGTCGAGTTCTTGCTTTTAATTTTATATTCGTTTGTCCAATACTTATATAATGGGTGATTCAAGTTGAGGAACTTTTTTCAATAGCCACTTCATATTTCTTCAAAAATGATGCCCGTGTGAGCGTAACCGTCAATGGCGACCGTTATCGCGCCATTATACCCACTATGTGGTGCCCGACATTGAAGCTCGTGATCTCAGCGACATTTGGTTTCAGCAAGCCGACGCCATTTCACAAACATAGGATCAATCTTCAATGTATTTTTTGAGAGAACACATCGGCGAGCAGATAATTTAACGGTTTGAGCGGGTCGATTGGCCACCAAGATCACACCGTCCTTATTATAATCACCTAAAGCAAAATATTTGATATTAGAGATCCAACGTAATACCAAGAGGTGGTATATTTATATCAAAACAAGCTGACAACTGACAAGGCGCAGGCATTAGCTATCGTGCAGGATACGATCTTACGAAAGGATGTCCGACTATTGGGCTCACAGTAATCTACCTAATACACAAAGTAGGGAGTCCACAAATAGGCGTCGAGTACCGCAATATCGCTTATAAGGTCTTATCGAGCGTATTGTATACAAGATCAAAGCTTACGGGCAACAAACTGATTGGGAAATTACTATACCTGAAAATCTACAATTGCCCGGATATTCACCATGCTTCAAGTCATAGGAAATATCCATGAAAAAACATCAACACACATCGATTTTTAGTCAAAGGCAACTTCAACATCACGAAAATGAACGGCTGCTATGCTAAATGATGCCAAACTGACCAGATATTCTCCATGCGCCAAATCTTGGAAAAGATCCGTGAAAAAAGAATCGACTCACACCACCTCCGCGTCTTGCGATTTTAAATATCCTTTTGACAGCACGAAAGAGTGCTAACACGGCTGTGTAAACTATCGTTAGTCAACACCAAAACTACCATCAAGATCGAGTAGGTCTTCTCCAAGCCGTTGAATACTAAACAAGGTTTCAGCAATACGACTATCTAACGTGTGATTTCTTCAATATGAGTATATTGCTGGAGAAAATAATTCGAGCTGAAGGCCTGAATAGAGAAGGTACATTCTTACTTATATAAGAGTGCCGATGATTTTGATATCATTGGCCTCAAAAAACGGTGCCTTTACTTTAGCTTTTTCCAGACAAGTTGAGAATGTGAACTATATGGGTCAGGTATTGTACGAGGACAAGGCGAAATATTTCCTGGCATCAAACAAACAGTCATCGCATTCGCGACTTGGCTCTCACGTCAATGTTGACGGTCATAATTTTAAAGTTGTAGACAATTTTGTTTATCTTGAAACCAGCTTTAACACCAACAACAATGTCAACCTAGAAATGCAACAGCAAAGCTAAATATCGATCAATATGTTTCTGCTGATGTCTTCGTGCTTTTATTTGTGATATAACCGAAGCGAAACTCGAAACTACATATGAAATGCCTCCATAACTAATAGTTAATTTACTACTTCGAGCAATGAAACAAACACGTAAATTTGACATATTTCAAACGTCAAAAACAATGGAACAGCACTGCGAAACCAACTTTTCTGAGCCGAAAATGATGAACAAAAATTTTTTATTAACTTCTTAAGTGGAACGAAACAAAAAGAAACTCCTTTGCATAAACAATTTTTGAGCCAAACAAATTAATGAAGCAGACAATGAACGAAAAAAAAAATCGACAAAAACTTAAATGCGTCAAATGCAATTCGAAAGTCTTAAAAATATGTGGAACGTCGACAATAATATAACAAGAAAAAACGTTAACTTCGGTTGCACCGAAGCTAAATACCCTTCACAGGTGCATTTCTATTGGTAACTATGTGTCCAGTTTGTATGGAAGCTATATGCTATAGTTAACCGATCTGAACAATTTCTTCAGAGATTACATTGTTGTCTTAGAAAATAATATATACCAAATTTCGTGAATATATCTTGTCAAATGTGAAAGTTGTCCATACAAGAACTTGATTCCGATCGTTCAGTTTGTATGGCAGCTATATGCTATAGTTAACCGATCTGAACAAATTCTTCAGAGATTACATTGTTGCCTTAGAAAATAATATATACCAAATTTCGTGAATATATCTTGTCAAATGTGAAAGTTGTCCATACAAGAACTTGATTCCGATCGTTCAGTTTGTATGGCAGCTATATGCTATAGTTAACCGATCTGAACAATTTCTACAGAGATTACATTGTTGCCTTAGAAAATAATATATACAAAATTTCGTGAATATATCTTGTCAAATGTGAAAGTTGTCCATACAAGAACTTGATTTCGATCGTTCAGTTTGTATGGCAGCTATATGTTATAGTTAACCGATCTGAACAATTTTCTCGGATATTACATTTTTGCCCTAGAAAATAATCTATACCAAATTTGGTGATGATACATTGTCAAATGCGAAAGTTTTCCATATGAGAACTTGATTCCGATCGTTCAGTTTATATGGCAGCTATATGTTATAGTGGTCCGATATCGGCCGTTCCGACAAATGAGCAGCTTCTTGAAGAGAAAATGACGTTTGCAAAATTTCAAAAGGATATCTTAAAAACTGAGGGACTAGTTCGTATATATACAGACAGACGGACAGACGGACAGACGGACAGACAGACGGACATGGCTAAATCGACTCAGCTCAACATACTGATCATTTATATATATACTTTATAGGGTCTCCGACGCTTCCTTCTGGGTGTTACAAACATCGTGACAAAGTTAATATACCCTGTTCAGGGTATAAAAAGTGGCTGAGAACCAGTAAGAACTGAAGCCGACGCGACGCGACGCGACGCGAATATGTTTGTGATTGAAACAAATTGTTGGCATTTACTTGCCGCCCTCCTGTCAGACGCTGCCGCCACGCTGAATTTCGCCAAATCGGCGCTGAGACTTTGCAAGTCGCTGGCAAATTTATCATTTCACTTGCCAAACATATTTTCCACCATAAATGCCAAATTTCACGAACCGACAAGCGATAAACGGCACAACAGACGCCGCGATACGAAGCCAAAGCTGGGAGGATCCCAAGCGTGGAGCAGCACATTGAGCAGGCATGGTAAGTGCCAAATGATTAATTACGTTTATTAACTACCCCTAATTTTATTAACTGCACTCCGGCACACACACAAACAGACACACGAAGGCGAGTATTTAAAATGAGCGCCGCCTCTGGCCGTTGATTACTGTTTGTTGGCCGAATTGTTGGTCATTGCAGCCGGAGAATTTATAATTTTATGCTTTTGGTCCAGCCATTTGTTAATTTGTCTTCGAACACTTGTGCCACAGCGTGTTGAACGCTATATTTTTTTCTTGGCCACGAAGTTTATTGATTGCCTTTGTATTGCTACTTGGAGTTCCTCTGCCATTAGGCCATGGTTTATGAAATATGTCAGCTGCAGTAGGCCTCAGCCTAAGGGAGGAGGGCATATTTTTGCCTGCATGCCATTGGTCAGCGATTGGCTTGATTACTCTTTGGCTACTAAGGCTAAATGACGCAGGGCTCGGTTCATGTAGATTTATGAAATTTGTTACTGCTTTTGAAGGACCATTTGGGAAGAGCAAATCGTTAATTAAATGGAAATGAGTTGGCTATGCCAACGCAATGTTGTTTATGGCATACCAGCAATGAAGTCGACACATAAATTAGAAGAGGGTAATAAGCGGAAAATATGAGTATGATATTGAGCCGGAACACAGGCTGTTATTGATTTAGTGGAGTCACTCCAAAGTATTCGAATTTAAAGCGCAAAAAAGATTGAAGCCTGGCTGCGGGTAATTTCTCTTGGATGCGGTCTTTCGCTATATAAATCAAGGGTTAAACACTGCAAATCATCATGTAGTGGAGCCTCATGTAGTGGAAAACTTAGTACCCGCCAAACCCATCATTTCCATTGAAATTAGTTGGACTGTCTCGAATTGGAAATGAGCAGAACCATGGCTCAAAGATATTCACCTTAAATCTTCGAAAACTTCTTGAGAACCGAGGGAACACATTTGTGATACAAGTTCTTCTTCTTTTTTATTATAATTCTATTGATCGGTCTAGAGATGGACAGATCTGGCGTGGTATGGTTAAGCCAGTGAGACTGGTGGTGTTGTTTTAAGGCTATTCCAAATAGAGATTTTGACATTGCCAGGGATTCAAGAAGTCCAACTGTCAATAATTGAAGATGAATTTCAACAATCTCGTTTACGGATCTTCTTAATTGGCGTAGACACCGCAAATACAGTTATAGCCGATTTTACAACAGCGCTCCAGTTGTTCTTCCTTTTCACTAGGTCCTCCTCTACGTTTTCTTTCCAACGGATTAGAGGGCTAACTCTTCCTCTGCTTCTCCTAGCAGGAACTGGGTTGAATACTTTCAAAGCCGCAGTTCTTTTTTATCCATTCGGATCCTGTCTCTTAATTCGCTGCACTATGTCAATGTCGCCGTATATCTGGTACAGCTGATAGTTGCATCGACCGTGGTATTCGCCGTTGCTAAAGCGCAAAGGTCCATAAATCTTCAGTCAACCTTTCACTCGAAAACTTGTAACGCCGACTCATCAGATGTTTTCATCATCCAAGCCTCTGCACCATATAGCAGGACGGGAATTATGAGTGACTTGTAGAATTTGGTCTTTGTTCGTCGAGAGAGGACTTTACTTCTCAATTGCCTACTAAGTCCGAAGTAACACCAGTTGGCAATAATTATTCTACGTTGGATTTCGAGGCTGACATTGTTGTTGGTGTTAATACTAGTTCCAAGATTCTCTACGACTTCGAAGTTATAACTATCAACAGTGACGTGGGAGCCAAGTCGCGAATACAATACTGTTTCTTTGATAATAGGAGTTATTAGGTTCAGTACCAGAGCAATTTCCTTCGCTTCTTTGTGCAACCTGGAGAAAGCAGAACCAACGGCGCGTTTGTTATGGCTAATCGAATCAATATGATCAGCATACGATAGCAGTTGTATACTCTTTTAGGAGATTATACCTTCTCTATTCAGCTCTGCAACTCGAATTATTTCTTCCATCAGTAGATTGAAGAAGTCATACGAAAGAGAGTCACCTTATCTGAAACCTCATTTATTATCGAACGGCTCGGATAGATCCTTCCTCATCCTGACGGAGCTTTTGGTATTGCTCAACGTAAGTTTACACAAATGTTTTAGTTTTGCGGGGTACCAAATTCAGATATAGCGGCATAAAGACAGCTCCTTTTCGTACTGTCAAAAGCAGCATTAAAATCGACGAAGAAGTGGTTATTTTCCTTGACTTGACGCATGGAAAATATCTGGGACCAGATATTTACCTAGCTCACTGAATTTTAAGCTGGATCCATGCGTTGGATTTAACATAAACTATAATGCAATGCTAACAGTTAACTGTCTCTTTATTTAAAGCCATTGGAACCAGGCTCGGCATCGCTCCGGCATGGTATAACACTTGACCTTGTTACTGAACTTGAGCTAAATTGGCAATGCAACCGATAAAAGGAGATCTGTGGAGGATTAACACAGAGTTTTCACTCCCCAGCAGAGATGAATGGACCAGTGATTCTACGATCGACAGTTCCAGTATCGAAATCTATATATTCACCAATGGATCGAAGAATAAAATTGAAAAAATAACGAGCTTCTTCTGTAGTAATCCACAGGCAGAAGGTAGCTACTAACTAAATGACTACAATTCAGTATTTCAAGCTGAAATTGTTGGTAAATTAGAAAGTGCCAAATGGGTTTCTGCTCTAACCTGGAAGTTCATTAACCTTCTAGTGACAACCAAGCGGCAATTAAGGCTATTCGTAGTGCCTATATTAAGGTCTCGCTGCATTAGGCTATGCTAGGAGGCAATAACGAGACTCTCAGTGTAAAGCTCGATAAAAATCATCTGGCTACCCGGTCATATGGGAGTAAAAGGAAACCAAAAGTCAAACGAGTAGGCAGTCAGGAACGCAATCCTAGATCATTCGCTGCTCCAGGGTAGCTTAAAACAATTGATCCTAGAAGAACACCTCAAGTCTGGAAGCACTAGAAACCAATGTTGTGTAACCTACAGAGGTACCTAGATGTAATTTTGACGGTGATTACCTTCACCTTAGAAAGTGGAATCGGGTCAATGCACAGCTTAAAAGGAGGAAGATGAGATGCTAGGACATTAACGTTGCCCTTTAAATTACGAGCCTACAGCTGGCTTTCGATGCTATAACTTAAGCAGCATTGGGTAGCTGGGATAGAAAATAATCAGGTATTTTTCAGTTGCTTAATGACGAAAGCTCATAGTTGCTTGATTATAATAGAGGAGTGATACATGCAGAATAGGAAAATGTTGCGTCCTTGTATAACTGAGGTATATTTTTTCCCATAAGAGTGCTAACTAGTTGCCGAATTAGAGAGAATTCAAAACACCAACAGCAAACAAAACTGACCAAAGCTTAAATAGTCAAAATGTGACCACCGTTATTAGCCATTCTCAAAGAATAATTTATTTATTTCAGAATAATTTTCGATTTCCGACATTTATTATATTTCAATTGTAATTAATAATCCCAACAACTCTCACAAACCCTGCGAATCAACATTTCCACCCAAATTCACTAATGAATTCAAATCGACGAAGAGGCAACCAATCGACCATGTCAACTATGATTGCAACTGCTTTACTCGCAATAAGCATAATGACAAGCCACCGCTACAACTTAAACTCAACGATGTTGCCGCACTTGACAACGCCGACTACATAATGTGCACATTATTAATGACAACTCAATCGAATGGAAGCGAAGAACAAGAAAAGCGTGCTAAAAAAGCAAAACCGCAAATCTTGTCAGCATAATTATGCCACCATAGGCGCTCAACGGTAACCTGCCGCCCGCCCAGTTGCTTAATTTGATGTTTGTCACCGCGTTAAGTGGCGCCACCGCCATCATCGGTGCAGGTGCCTACGCAAAAACAACAAAAATATTATACTTATCATTGGTGAGAGGGCAGACTTCATTTTGTAGCACAATTTTCTTTTTTGTTTTATTTGCCTTTTCATTTTCAAATTTCTATGACCGCTTGCGGCGACCCTCCCTTCCCGTTCGCAACCATTGAGAATATGCTGCAATTTCGTTGCCGCTGCCGGCTCGTGGGTGCTCTTGTGCTAAGTGCACCATTGTGTGGCATGCAACCGCACTCGAAGTACGAGTATAATTGCTTTTTTGCTTTTCTTTTTAGTTATGTTTCCAACTTTTTCGCTTTTTTTATGCATTTTTTATACCCTATTAAACGTACAGTTTTTGAGATAAAGCTCTGAAATTTTGCTCACATCATTTTCTCTTCAATAAGTTGATTATTTCCTGGAACCGCCGATATCAGACCACTATAGCATATAGCTGCCATACAAACTGATCAGTCAAGACCAAGTCCTTGTATGGAGAACTTTTTTATTTGGCATGATATCTTCACAAAATCTGGCATGGATTATTTTCTGAAACAGCCTTATAATCTCAGAAGAAATTGTTCAGATCGAACTATTATTACATATGGCTGTCATACAAACTAAACGATCGAACTCAAGTTCCTGTACAGAAAACTTTTTTATTTGATAAGATATCTTCACAAAAATTGTCATAAATTGTTTTCCAAGATAATCTTATAATGTCAGAAGAATTTGCTCAAATCGGACAACTATAGCACATAGCTGACATACAAACCCTTCACCCAAAATCACGTCCTTCTATGAAAAAGTTTTTTATTTGATAATATATCTTCACAAAATTCGATATAGCTCATTATCTAGTACAGTTCTATAATCTCCGAAGAAATTGTTCAGATCGGACCACTATAGCATATAGCTGCCTTACAAACCGACCGCTCAAAATCGAGATAAAGATCTTATTATAAACTTTTAAGCGATAAATTTACAAGAATTTACACCTGTGCAGGGTATTATAGCTGCGGTACAACCGAAGTTAACGTTTTTGTTGTTTTTTTTTTCGATTTCTTCAACCATTTTTGTTTCAATATGCACGCTTTCAAATTGCAATGCTATTTCTCCTATGTCACGGCAATGCAAAATGCAAATACACGGTAAGCAAATGACACCGGCAACAACCAAAGTTGCATTACAACAACACCTGACAACAAGCAACGCTGCTAAAACCACATGAAGACATAAGATCCGCGAAATTATTCCTAACCATGTACTGAAATGTGGTTTGTTGTTATTGTAGTTGTGGCTGTGGCTGTTGGCGGTTACAGCGTGTAACTCCCCTGCGATTACACACACCGTTCGGGGTGGCATAGGGGGTCATGCTCGAACAATTTCTACTGAAGTGCAATTTTTTCACTTTTGCCACAATTTTCCCCGCCACTGTGGTGCTGCCGCGGTGCTCATAAGTACATAGCTGTGTATTATAAATCAAGCTGCTTGCATTAAGCGAAAATGAGAAGTTTAAGCAAAACAAAAAAAACTAATTTTTTATTTCACTCATTACTTGCAACAATGTAGTAAGCGTTCGAGAGTCTTAAATATTCACGGATGTAACCACATTTATCTACCACCACCTAGTTACTAACACAAATACCAGCATACGCACATACATACCGTGTTACCGCTGGCTACTGTTGTTTGCTGCCGTTTTTCATGCACCTTTTTCGCCTGCGTGCCACCTTGCCATTGGTTTTGCGCTGCGGCGCTATTGTTGTTTTTGCTACTTAATTGCAAAATATTTGCGTTGCAATTCTTTCATCATTACGGCAGATACATATCTGGCAAGTAAAAAGGAAAAACACATTGCAAAAGTAAAAAGTAAATACCACACAGTCGCTAAAGCAACAACAATGGGTACATTACAAAAACATATAGTAATAATAAGTGGCAACTACAATGAAATATCTCTGAAATTCGTATCTCTGACAGTCGTCGACGGCGAATAATTGCAGTTTTTTCACCACAAGCCGCCAAGCGCCAGCGCCTTCCGCCCCGCCCACCGTACCGCCTTTCGCTCTGCACTTCAGTGCACATCGCTACTGTAATTAAAATAGTGTGCTCCCTGTCTCCATCTCTCTCTCTCGCTCTTACTTACTTCGGCAATGGCATTTATGAATTGCGTTGCGGAGCTCTAAGCTAGCAAAATTATACTGAAAATATTTTGCATTTTCCAATGAATATTGTCTAAGGAATTTTTATGCATACAAATTATAGAAACCCATGTCGGTATGTATGTACGTCTGAATATATGGAGGGAGGAGGCTATGGAAATGCTTTGCTGTTGTAATGCGTTTCAATTTCAGTTTAATTTGTTGCTTCTGTAGTTTAAAAACGGATTTCAATTCTCCGCTGACTGCCGGTAATAAATAGTTGTAATAAGGACTAACGGTAAACCTTATGCTATGGCATTCACAGCTAGGTAACTTTGCGATGAGCGAGCACTCTGATACTAGTATTAAGAGTAGAATAAATAAGAAATGTATATACAGAAGTATATAACTGTTAAAAAGCACCGCTACATGGTTAGTTCAAAAAAAGATAGAAAGAAAAGATCTGGTAGATACGGTAGTTCCATTGATCTCCGCAGTTCAAAGACTCAGAATAGGGAGTCTTGATGTCATCAAATTTTTTCCAACTGCGTGAGATGCGATAACCAACTCATGTTAAACTCAAGAAACGAGCCTTAATGGGACCATTCCCGCAGTGCATCCTGGATTAAGCTAAATGACCTGAGGTCTCGATGTCTTTTAATCTTCTAAGGATTTTAAACTTGACACAAACCCTTGTAAAGAGCATTGAATTGGTTTAAATGGTGTGCTGGCGGTCGAAATAAAATGTTTCCTGAGTATGCAGAGGTAACACCCTGCAGTAGCATCTTATAAAGCTGCATCCGTCTCGTTAAAACCCTGGCAGACCTCGGAGTACGTCCCCCTTCCGTTATTACTAAGATGATGTGATAGACATAAGTTGAGATGACAACTCCTGTGCGCTGGTCGGCTCTGAACGCGCCACCTCATAAGAAAGTGCATTAGCCTAGTAACAGAGATACGTTGAAATCATATAAGACGACTACCTTTTCGGCAAGTGGATAGCGACTCTGATTTGTTACCTTAGCATATGAACATTACTGGAAGATTATTGACAACAAAAAAAGGACAACCCAGAGGTAATGTCGGAACCGACTTCAATGGATAATCTATCAAGTGGGAAGCCATCAACCGAGGCAACGAAACCATCCCCTGAAAAGGAATCGATCCAGAGGCTGAGGGGAATCCTCCCTCGGCAAGAAGCCACTCCATAGAGCTTGTCGGAACGTCCATAGTAGGGGAGATAAATTCATCTCCGGTGAGGTATGAAAACGGGTAGCAACTGATAATTGCACTGTTTTCTAGCCGAAACCTGCGTACCGGAATAAATCGAGGGCCCAAGTCTGGAGAGTAATTATGCTGAAGAGTACCGAGGAGTCATATTGATGAGCGCAAACTCCTAAACAGGCACTTTCTCCTCCATTTTACAGTCGCTGCAAGACCGAGTTTGAAACATGTCGGCAGTCTTACCTTCGGCGGATCAGGCGACATTAATTTGTGTAAGGGCCGAAACGCTTTGAAAATGTATGTTCTATTATATAGGAGACGATCTAAGCTATCCAAGTGAGATCCTTGTAAAGTTTGATCTAATAACCTAAGGAGTGAGCCTTAATGAGACCACTCGAGGTAATCGGCGAGAGAACAAAGATTTAGTGTCTGTTTACCAAGAGGTGCAGCTGCAACAAATGGTCATGTAGCAAGTGGTTGACCATACAAACATGATGAACAAAAATTTTTACCCAGCATGGATTGTATCGCGAAAGCTTCAGATTCTACGGCACAACCCGAGAACATTTTAACCCCTCAAAATCTACAAACCTAAAATTTTTGTCTGCTTCCGAGAAAATTACAAAAACAAACAAGCAGGGGAGTAGATACTAGTGCTAATCCTAAACCACCTGGTTTTAGGGGAAAAGTATACATAGAATGAAAATACGATAGATTCTTAATAGAATTTCTCATCAAATTTGACCCAGACTGCCAAAAAACTTCATGTTTACGTTCACTTCAGGCTCCTGAGCAAATACCAAAATATCAACACATAGTTTTCTTTGTTCTAAGTATAAACCTCCGCTTCGATGACTTTCAGTGGCTTCAGCGAATTTTGGTTTCAGCCCATTTCATTACTTTCGACGTAATATTCTTAAACTAACGTCTTATCTCCAGTAATGATTTGTTTGATAAATATAGGATCCTCACATTTACCTCTTTTGCGAATTCTAATCATCGTCAATTTTTTTAATAGATTCAGGTCTTTTTATTCATTGCCTTAACCGAAGATTGTTGAGTTGATCCATAAGAGATGCCAAGAGCCTCTACTTTCTTTCTAATGCCAACTTTATGATTTTCAAGCAAGGTTTCAGTAACTTTATCGATGTTATATCACCATTAACTGAGGTGGATGGATTGAGTTTAGATGCTCAAAAAAAACTCCCTAAAAGGGTTTTTCAAAATTCAAATTGTATCCTTTTAGGTGCAACTGGCAACTGGACCGGTTTGAGCTGTGGCAAAAGTGTAAATACAGAAAAGAGGATGTTTCAAGATGATAATGATCTAAAACACAGTTACGAAGAGTATGGCAATGAATTAATACCAAACACAAAGTTAAGAGATCGAAGTCATTTTTTTAATCACCATATTTAAACCCAATAGAATATCTGAGAATAAGATCTTCACAGATGTTTTTTATATTCCGATTGTTTGTTTTAAGCTTTCACTAGATCTGAGTAGGACAAAAAAAATTATGTAAGAATTTCAGAAAAGAGTATGGGTTAGCTCTTAAAGTGACTCTCTGCCCAAATATAACGGGTGGGCCATCTAACGTTTTAAATTTGAATTATCTATATTTCGGCGTTGGAAACGTCAAATACCATTCGGAAAGTGACAGGTATTCAGTAAAAAGTCTAAAATTTACGAAATGGTTCGCCTATTCCCTGGAAGAAAACTGGAAAATATTGAAATCCTTTTCCAAAGTGGTAAGTCAAGTGGATGGTCAATTTTACCGAAAAATCATCTTTTCGGACGTGGCTCATTTCCACCTCGATGGTTACGTTAACAAGCAGAATTGTCGCATTTTGAGCACAGAAAACCCGCACGTAATCGTCGAGAAGCCAATGCACCCAGCACGAATCACTGCATGGATCGGATTTTGGTCTGGTGGAATCATCGACCCATTTTTCTTCGAAAATGAAGAAGGAACTGCCGTAACCATCAATGGTGAGCGATGTCGCGGAATGTTAACCGAATTTTTCTTCAAGCAAATTGAAGAGGAAGACATGGACACCATTTGGTTCCAGCAGGACGACGCTACGTGCTATACAGCAAACGCTACACTCAATCTTTTACTCCCTATCTTCGGAATTCGCATGATCAGCAAAAGAGGTGATGTGAATTGGCCTCCCAGAAGCTGCGATTTAACTCCGTTGAACTATTTTCTGTGGGGAGCTGTTAAAGATAAATGTCACGCCAACCATCCAGAAACAATTCAAGATCTAAAGTACGAGATTCAAGCCGCTGTAGCTGCCATAAGGCCTGAAACCATCGAGAAAGTACTCCAAAATTGGGTGGATCGGATAAGCTACTGTAAACTCAGCCGTGGTGGTCATTTGTCCGAAATTGTTTTAAACAAATAAATTTCTTAAAAGAACCTTTTAAATAAATGTTAGACCTTTGAAAAATATCAAGCCGTTTTTTTTATTGACTTTTTAAATTTAAAATTTTATATGTCCAAACCGTCCATACTACGTCTATGATTAATTTCATTTTGCCCAAATGAAACGCTTTAAAGAATTCTCTGCGCCATTAATTCTACTTTATAGACAACCTGCCGTTATCTGTTTCTTTCAATGTTGCGTCAGAGTCATGTCTTTTATCTTTGTTGCCACATTTTTATTGCTCTCTTTTGTGTTGAAATACTCGTGTTCGTATTTTATATTCTCCTTTGATAGGAGCAAGCGAAATGTCAACAACCATTTTTGGCAAGCTGCAATAAAAATTCCGTTATTACTGCACAAATCTGCAGAAGCAGCAAAAAAATTAAAAAAAAGTCCTCAGCCACACGAACTGCCGCTGGGTGCTGTGGCTCTCCGTATGCACTCGTTGATGCCGTTGATGCGTTGCGGTGTCTGTCAGCACAGACGCCTACGGTCAGCGACGGCGACAGAAACAAATCGATACACAGACGTTGACGATGTTGACGGACAGTTGTTGGACGCACTCGATGGGTATCCACGTGTTGCTATAACCGTGTCACAGAACAATGAGCGGTGGCTCGTCCAATGTATCAATATGCTGACCAGCTGGACAATCATTGCCACAGTGTGGCAGACACGGCGTCGCAATAATATTAATGCAATAACATTTTTGGTTGCGTGAGTGTGGCTGCCCATCAAGCGATGCCTTCTTTGGTCAGACAGTTGATCGTTGGCCGCAGTTGATGTGTTTGACTTTGACAACAACACGACACGCCATCGCATGGATTCGTCAGGTCTCGAGAGACTGTACAACAAATAAACATATATAGTATGTGCAATTTGCGATTTTGGGTAGAAGGAGACGTGATATTTTGGTTCAGATTTATGTATTCTACACGCGCACAAAGCACGATTGTCAAAATGTCGGCTCTAAACGCTTGTAGACGGAATTTTGAACTGACAGCGCATAAGGAAAACGGGTCATAGATGTTGACCTTGAATGTTTCTAACGGACATTTGGACCTATGTTGTCTCATAACTTTATGAGACCCTAAGGCGAAAGGTAAAAACCTGTTTTAAAACAGACTCTGACTTCTCCTGATTTTAGTAACTATGGTCCTTTACCAAAAAGCCATTTTCCAATAGAGGCCTAACCAAATTTATTAAAACAGTTTGAGGAATATATGGATTTCTAAACTCTTTAGACCAGCGTTAGGTTAGGTTAGAGTAGAAGGCTGATTAAATATCGCACATGGAATACTATATATAGTCTTTCGTGAGGTCTTATCTTATGTTGAAACTTATAGATTATCAAAACACTCAATAAACAAAACAAATTTACATAAGCGTTTAACTCCAACTCCCTCCAGTTTGGTGGGATGTCTGAGAGTATGCGCTCCAAAGTGTTTAAGTCTTGCCCTCCCATACATGGGACAGTCATGCAGGAAGTGTTGAGTTCATCTTCTTCCATACAGCTTCTGCACATGGCTTTTGGTAGGATTTCCAGCCTTACTGCGTAGGGCAATAGCCCGTTAAAAGCCCCAAAACTAAGGAGAGGTTACACTTTCTGAGGGCAACGAGATCACTAGATCTCTTGATATCAATCTTGGGCTAAAAGGGTTTTACGACAGCGCAAGAACCGATGGTGGGCCAGCGCTGGCCAAGCATCCGCGAAGCCCAGCTGTTTAGTAGTAGAACACAAGAGGATACGGGAGCACCGACCCGCTTACATTCTACCAATAGCGGTTCTGGGATGCCTTTCCTTGATAGCTGATCAGCTTTTCAATTTCCTGCGATTCCGCTATGGCCTGGCACCCATACCAGTCTCATCACAAAGAAACTCGATGCTATTGATAGCGAGGTAAGGTACTCCTCGGCCAACCCTGAGCTCACTGTAAATGAGTTCAAGGCTAGTATCACCGCTCTGGTATCTGAGGGAATGGTTACTTCTCTGAAGGAGGCTGCACTCCGAAGCAGCCAATCTACTGCTACCTTAATGACTGCAAACCTCGGCTTGGAAAACACTGCAGTAGGCAGGAAGTCTGAAGCTGGAGTTGATAGATACCTCCTGACAGTAAGCCCCTCCACCAACCTTCCCCCTAATCTTTGACCCATCCGTAAAGAAGCTCACTACCCCTCTCCACCAACGGCTTCTTCCCACCCATAGCTCCCTCGTCGGTATATGGTCAGAGAAGGAGACACCACAGTTCGGTTTGGCGACTCCATGATCTGAGTGATCCGGTATGACGTCAAAGTGTGTCACGATATGCGAGTGTTCAGATACAGGTTTTTTTAAGAACACAAATTCTCTGAGTCTAATAGTCACTTTTGTAGTCATACACCTTCCGGCGATGTCACCACAAAAAACATGTATATTTTAAAGAAAAGGCGTCTTTTAGTCAAACATTGCATTCTGCTCCTCCTATCAGTACCTTCATTAATATATAATAATAATATGTTTTGGATTTGTGGATTTCAGATTATTTTAAGCAAAAAAAGTCTTCTTCACCACCAGAAACCATTTTTCGGAAGTTCTTATGGAGATCGGCTACGAGAACGGGGGAACCAAAAAATACGCGTTTTTTCTTACAAGCGAATGGATTCAACTCCATAAGAGAGTTATAAATTAGTATTATTGTTATTAGAGAAAGTGTAAAACATGAAGTTTGAGTAAAAAATGCAAAGTATTCCTCGTGGGTTCAGGGTTAAATGTGTTTGAGGAATGATATTATTTCCGGAATTTATGCCAGGTGAAATAACAGTGACTGTTGGTGTAATGACAGGAGATATCACGAGCTTACTCGTATTCACCTTGGAACCTGTTCACTTTGCTTCTACATATCGAGTCCATCAGATTATATCCGAGAACTTTTCCTCTAACCGAACCCGCTTTTTTATGTCTAAAACTGCTCTTAGTACCAAAAAGCTACAGTCTTCATTAAGGTAGCTCCAGACATAGTAGTAGACATAGGGGTCGCGCGGAAAACAATTTCTTCACAATTCTAACCCTTAGTTTAATATTCATTCACTATACATAAATTTTATAACGACTTTATATTATTATTATTATCTATATATAAGGACAAACAATTCTAGAATTGGAATGGTTCAAAAAGCACACAGATTTCGATAAAATTTTACTCAGCATACTTCCTTAGCTTGCGGGCTTGAATTTTTAATGCACCAGCGTACGAGGATGAAAAATGTTCATCTACTATGTTTATACATATTAGATATTTAAGAGGCTGAGCATGTGAGTGCATCCTTTTGCTTTTCCTTTCAATGCAAACGTCCCTTAAAAACAGCAGCGCAAGACAAAGGCCCATTTTATGCCGCGTAGCAAATAAAAAGTAAACGAACGAAATGGAGTGCTTGACAGCAAGCATCTCAGACACATAACATAAATGTATACCAATATAGACATATACTTATAACCATATACAAGTATACATATTACATATTCCTGCATGCTCAACAAAAGAATACTGCCACAGCGAGCAGAGCAGCATGTAAAGCATGCGCCTCAAATAGCCTATACAAGTTGCTGGGCAAGGATAATGCCCGGACTCATACTCGTACTCGTACTCATGCAATATCATTGTCATCGTTATTGTTGTCGTCGTTAGCGTTGTCGCCGTTTCGGTTGATATTGCTGCGGGTGTTTGCTGCACTGCTTGTTTGCAATGAAAGGCAAATGATGTCGATGATATAAGTGTCCTATGTGTGAATGCATTTTTATGAGTCTCCGTTGTTGTGTTGTTGTAAATCAGAATTTCGTTTTACTGTTTGCATATCATCATTTGCAATATAAATGAGCGAAATGCTGAATATGGCTTTCCGGCTGTCGCTTGCCATCGGGCGGTCTGAGTGATGGTAGGAGCGTGAGTGCGAGAGGGTGCTCTTGTGTCAGACATGTAGGAAAATGTGATCACAGAAGTGAATGTACAGCGAGCAGTTATCAGTTTTATCAGACAGATCCACAAGCGGACTACAGGATGCTTCTTGATGTCTCCCATCGATCACCTTCACAGTGAGGCCCCAAGCAGTTTCTGTACGCCGACCAGACTGCGAACGAAACAAACTTGAGACATGCACTGGCTGCCATTTACAGTTGAACCATTAACATATTCACCAACTCCCTCTCAGTGAATCCCGTACTTGGAGTCAAACCACTACTCATTGCATACGAAAAGTTCGAGTTGCCGCGAGTATCGAGAGTGGCCTTTGCGCAGCTTCGTTCTAGATACTGCAGCAGGGTAAACTTCTTAAAACACAAAAAGCAGTAAGCCTCTTAGGCGTAAGACTGGACCCCAGACAAACCTTTTGTTCTGAGTACAAAACCAGCACGCCACAGGAAAAGCAGCGAAAATCATCTCCCAACCAGGCTAATAAATAATCTAGACTCCTGAACAAGCTATTAATTTGAAGAAGTAGATTTTTACACAATCCAACTGTAATCCGGTCACGTATACTTCATAAAGGACCTCCATAGAATAGGAAAAGTCGAGGAGCCGTGTCATGTTGGAGAGTAAACTGGGTGATTATTCAGAAATGCGCAGCAATCTTGCTAAGCAACAAAAAGCGGTATCTGGACGCAGTTAAATGCGCAGCTGTAAATGTCTCAATGAGAAAAATGGAACACCGCCCTGAAGCACACAAATGTGGTCCCAGGATGGGCGACGGTTCCTTAGAGTGGGGGCTTTTAGTGATCTGCAAGAGGCACATACCGTTGTTGTGACGACTGTACTGATTATGCGGAAGGCACTTTCCGCCCCTCACCCGCAAGAAAAAAAATTATTTAATTTTATTTTATTCTAATTCATCTAACTTTATTTAATTAATTTAATTTAATTTTAATTTAATATAATTTATTGTAATTTATTTAAATTTAATTTAACTTTTATTTAATTTAATTAGTTTAATTTAACTTAATTTATTGCAATTTTATATTATTTCACCTAAGTTTTTATTTTTTTTAATTCATTTATTTTAAATAACCTTAATATTAATTTTAATTTTTTATTTTAAATTAATTTATTGTAATTTATTTTAATTATATTAATTTAATTTATTTTAATTATATTAATTTAATTTATTTTAATTATATATCATTTTATTTTTTAATTTTTAACTTACAACAAAAATTTTTTTTATTAATTTATTTATAATTTTATTTTTATTTTATAAAAAAATTTCCGCATGGCTCATACGCACACCTATATATGTATGTATGAACATATATACCATTACACATGTATGCATTCTTGCCATTCCCGCAAGGGTGGACTCAAGTGCCTGCACATTTTGCCGAGGAAGCTATAAAAAATATGAAAATTTTGCAATTTTCTTGTCTTGGAAACACTTATGTGCGCCAGCACTCACACACACACAGACTTGTAGAAAAATAAAAATGTACATTTGCAAACACGAAACTCGAAGGCGCATTTTTGGGGTTGCTGCCACAGCCGCTTGACGGCGCGCCGACCAACGACTTGGCCAAAGCACCCCTGTTTGCACAAGCAACTGAATATGAGCGAAAAAAATGCAAAAAAATAAAGAAGAAGAAGAGAAGAAGTCAAAGCAACGTATGAGCACGATAAATATAGAAATGAAAGAAAAATGCTTGTAAAATAAAAATGAGTATGAAACATAGATTGCACATGTCCTTACAAGAATCGCGCAAACAAAAGGATGTGCCCATTAAAGCATGCTGCCATTGCCACGCTGCCATTCGACCATTGCAATAGCGCAATTATCATGCCACCATTGCCATACCACACACTGCTCCTCCTCACCACATTGCAAGCATTCGCGGACGCAGTCAGTGCGCGGAACGTGTGTCCACAGCGGCGGCGGCTGGTGGAAATGGCCACCAAGAGACCACATATGCGCACGCATGCTTGCTTTTGTTGCTGTTGTGGTGTGTGGTGGTGGTTACATCACTTTGGCGCACACGTGATGCCAAATGTGAAATTGTTTACAAACACACCTACATACTTACATGTATAAGTTAAAAGTGTCCTTTGTATGCGTGTGTGTGTGTCATTTGCACTGGTGAGCGTCTAAGTTGCCCACTCCTTGCGTTTTTTGCAGCGACTTTCAGCTAAAGTGGTTGCAAACATTTATTGCATTGCGCCGCACAAAGCAACAACAACAATAGCGCAATCTTATTTGCTCACACATACATACGCGTGTGTGCGTTTGTGCGGCGCGCTCTCACTGCCAAAGCCATTTCTCACATAATTGACTTGCAAAAATGTAAATTACGCGCGCACCCAGCCCCTAACGAACAACCCTTTCCAGCGACGGCACACCACACACTTAAATATATTCGCGTTCTTCCATGCTGTGCAACATCATCATCATCATCATCATGTGGTGGCAACAATAAAAATTGCAATAGAGTAATACATAATTTCCTTTTCATTTGCAGACGAACATGTGTGCCATTAAAAGAATAAAAATTGCGCAAAACGTGAGGAGAAAGAAGAAGAAGAACAGCGAGCGCAGCAGCTGAACCAACGCCACACCAGCGACGCCAAATGGCCAAGCAACTTTTACAAATTGCCTACGCACGCACACATACAAGCACTCATCTGTGACAGATATATATATATATACACATATACATGCACATTAGTCCCCACAACTGTAGAGAGTGCCCCCAAATCTTCTCGCCGTTGCAACAACAGGTGCCACTTTCCCACTGTTTGCCGCCATTTCAAACTGCAAACTGCAAACTGCTTAGCAATGTGCCCCCAAGTTTTGTTGGCATTTATTTATTGTCCTGCAACACATTTCATAGACACGTTCAACATTTTCGCAATTGTTATTAAAAGCTGTGTGTATGTGTCCTATATCCATATCATAGTGACGCTTTTAGTATGTCCTGCACCTTGTTTTGTCTATTCAGCTATTCGTAGCTTCATAGCAGATGCGAGCTTGTTCTACAAGCTGATCATCTATGCTCCCCTGGAGGTTATGTATGACATTTTAAATGGATCTATGCATATTTACATATATACAGGTATAGTGTTATGCGTAGTTTTTATACTCTCGCAACATGTTGCTGCAGAGTAGAATAGTTTTGTTCAGCTATCGGCTATTTGAAGCAACTTGAACTTATCGAGGTGGAAAAAATGCTATATATCATCACCTAAAATGCTAAACAGCGTATCGTCAAAAAAAATTAAAATCATTGTCAGATATATTAATCAATATATAACCATTTTATAACGAAAACTCAAATTTTGTTTCAATATGAGTGTATTATAACCAATACTTAACCATTTTATAACCAATACGTAACCACTTTATAACCAATATATAACCATTTTATAACCAAAACTCAAATTTTGTTTCAATATTAGTGGTTGCTATTTTGTCGTCTTTCCTTCGTCTGTAAACTTATGAGAAGAGATGTTACGTTATTTTGCATATTAGGTGATATCCATATATTGGGTAGTCGAAAAAGTCTTTTCGTATTTTTAATCATACTTCAACTTATTTTTTTTATGTTTATACTAATAAATAAATAAATGAAATGAGATAATTTAGTGGACGTATTCCTTGGCATCTCACATAAGAAGTTTGGTACTAAATATGGGGGTAATGGGTCTCAATTGTAACAATCACAAAATGCCGTTATTCGGAAATCTATACGCTCTGTGGCTTGAAAATTGTAAAATATGTATGTGGTCTCATCCAATTACAGCTTTAATGTACAACTAATGGCATATCGATGAAACTTGTACAGAATAAATCTTGTCGTTACCATCTCGGGCAGCGTGAAAAGGGTTGAAATCGGATAATGTTAACCCCAGCCGTTCAAGTTTTCTGTTGAAAACTGCTATAATGCAAAGAGAAGCTCGAGTGGCACAAGAATATGCCAATGGCCTTCATAGGAATCAGTTTACAAATTGTACAATGGACCTTGCAACGCTCATCTTTAGGTGCAAAATTGTCGAATTCGAACTATAAGCTTTCAAGCATCCAGATACCTAACATGTGGATCTCATTGCGAATGACTTTCTTACCGAAAATATAGGTAAACCTCTGCTGTATATGATTTGGGAGAGAATTTTTTCCTGATAATGAAGCACCAGTTTGTAAAAAGTCTTCATAAACCTAATAAAATATTTTCGAATTTTCGGTTAACTTTATATTCTATATATCGGCCAATAAATTCCTTACGAAAACTCAAAAAGCGTCCTTTTCGAAATGCATGTAAATCATAAAATCGGATCCCTAGATATATAGGAGCCTAATATCTATAAGCATTTTCAAGCTTCCATTGAGAGTTCTATGGATTTATAGCAGGCTTTATATCGAATGTATCAGTCAATGCGGGAGCTATCTTCTTAAAGTTTTGTGAAAGTTTTTCCTCGAAAATACTTGCGTAATACAATCAGTCTAAGCCCTACGATATCCTCAGTATTTGCGATATAGTGATTTCTTTTTCACCTGACTTTAAACCGCTAATATCGATCAATATGTGTGATACATAAAGAACTCAAGAGGACAAGTTTGTTAAAATTAATGTGTTTAAGCGATGAATATGAATGAAATTGGTCTAGACCTTGTTCTAAACCTCACATCCCTAATATACTGATTTCCGATCATCTAGTCGATGTTTTACTCATATGAAGTTGTCAAAAAAGTCTTGCGATATTTTCGCTAGCAGGCGCTGAAAGCGCGTAGTTCTAGTTTTATTCGTCGCATCGGGTCATGCTATACCTTTTTGGAAAGCTCATTTCACGCGCTAACACGTGTTTGATTGATTGTCGTTTCTTTTAAGTCATTCGTGAGTTATAACGTCGCAAACATGGATCAAAATAAAGCATTTTCTCTTTATTTTGATCCATGTTTTACCGTACTACTACGATAAAGGCAAAAATGCATCTCAAGCCGCCAATAAAATTTTTGCAATTTATGGACCCGATACAGTTTTCACTTCCACAACGATGGTTTCAACGTTTTCGTTCTGGTGTAGAGGTGGTCGAAGATGCGTCACGCTCCGGAAGGCCTGTCGTCGAAAATTGCGATAAAATCGCTGAATTGGTCGAAAGAGACCAGCATAGTAGTCATCAAACCGTTATAAAACATTTGAAGAAGCTTGGAGTCACTAAGAAGCTCGATGTATGGGTGTCACACGAATTGATTCAATAAAAATACCGCAAGACTTTTTTGGCAGCCCATTATATTTATTTAATATAGCGTCTTTGGTTGAGTTTATATCGCATATATCCATTTCAGTTAGGTTGATTTTAGGGCCAATATCCCGGATATGAAGTAAAAAATAGTAATGAGACTAAGTGAGTCCCAGACACATAATATATAGTAAGTCAGAAAATTAACAAATATGACTGAATTGAATGGATTTCAAAACCAATCCATTCGTGAATTAATGCGTATTGAATTCTTAGGATTATCATACTACTTTTGTATGTGAAAACTTTAATCCGGCTTTAATCTTTGCAAATTTCGAGAGCATAAAATGTTCGGTTCGCTTCGAACTCAACTCTTCCCTACATGTTATGTATCTAAATTGCAAACAAACTAAAATTTCTGCACTTTCAATTAGCTTGAACGCATCAACAACCCCTCAAAGCTATAAAATAAAGCCGGATGGTTTCACATATTTTACTATTGACTATCTATTCATGATAAAAAAAATTGTTATTTACATACAGACATACGCACATTCTTGAATATCTATTCGGCCTTATCTCCACTCAAACTCCACTAATCCACTGGCATGTCTTACAAGTTCTGCTCAGTCCATTCTCGCCGTCCAGTTGTCCTTGGCATCCTTGATCTCCGTGTGTCGTCGGTCAATGACTCATTCCAGTTAGCTAAGCACTAACACTTGTTACCAGCGCTAATTTACATGTGGATTTGTTCAGCAGCTGCGCGAATTATTAGTTCTACTTTTATTTTATTACCACGTCAGTGAATCAGAAATGGAGTTTCCGGTTTGGGTTATCTTTTTGAGTTGTATACAAATTTCAAAATTATATTACATAAGCGTCTTTACTTGTGAGAAAATTATGATCAAGCTTCTCATCAGCTTTTTGTGTTGAGTCTTCTGAATATTATTTGGTCAAAGGAGGACCTTTACAGCCTTTAAATCGCACTTATCTATGGTTGGCGTCAAGTCAAACTTTAGATAGCCTAAAGCAAGAATCAGCTTTAGTTTTTTCTTCAAGATTATACGTACAGCTAGAAATATCAAAGTAATTTAGTCTGTGCTTAGACGTTACTTGCCATATTTTGTCATCGTTTCGAGACACCGAATAAAATCAAATTTTACCACGCTTGAACTTAGCCAACAGAGAGGACCTTTTCCCATAAAACGAGTATCTGAACCTCATCGGAAGTATAAGGACCAATTGGAAAAATATTTTTTTCTTCGAATTAGGATTTATTATATTCTAGAGCAGAATAATCTACACCTCTAACGGGTCAGATGTGCAATTTTCATAAAAATTGGTTGTTGATAAAATTACATTGAGATGTTGTGCTTCGAAAAAAATAGGTTCGACAAAAACGCGTTTTAAGTTCCGTCCACGACACTAAAGCGCCTATAACTACAGAAAGAATTTGAATTTTGAAAAATTTTTTCGGGATGTTATTTTTGAATATCTAAGCTATCGAATTATGAAAAAAATCGTTTTTTTTTTTTTAATTTTCTAGATTAGCACACTACTTTAAAGATATCTTTTTTCCTTCTTTAAAAAATTGTCGTGACAGTTTTCGAATTTTCTATGTCATTTTGTCACTCAAATGCTGGTCAGATTTCTACAAACTTTTAACAGCCTCGATAAGCACTGTGTTTACAATATAACTGAATTTTTCATTTAAATCTTTGGCGAGTCAAAACTAAATTAACATTACATTTGCAAAGCTCACGAATAAAATCGTACTTCTTGAAATGATAAAGTACTCCCATGAATGTGGAAATTGTAAAGGAAATAAGCAAGAATGGAATTATTGTGAGCTACCGGGAACCAACCGAACTGTTATACACTTTGGTACAGCTATACAAGCCTTTGATGATTACCAGAAATTTCTAAAACTGTTTTTCATATGAACTCCTTAAACTCATCCCCAACATTATTTATAAAATAACTTTCCGGTTATCCTGAGAATAATAATTTTCCTGTAAAACCTGGTTAAAGCTTCAAATGATTTCGAGATTCTTAAATTGATATTACTTATGGGTTGAGTATTTTCAACCTAATAAATTCAGCAGCTTCACTTCTATTTGTCCTCTCATTTCAAGTCCGAATTTTCTTCTTCAATTTCCGAAATTCGGAAATTTTTCAAAATTCAATTATTTATGGTTGCCATCTCTCGTTAAAAAATTACAGCTCAAGAGCATGAAACTTGTATCCTTCTCAAATAACAAAAATACTCCTTATTTTATAAAATTCTCGTTACGTTCTCGGAGTTTCACTCTTTTTACGAGATTTTTGTGTTTTATATGCTATAATTATGCACTGGGCGACTTCTAGCGTTGAATAGCCAAACACTGTGAGCAGCTTCTTATGCATGACTCAATCATTTAAACTGTGCTCACTCAATATTGCACGCATTAACTGTTCCCTGCTCAAATGGCGAAAACATCGCCGCTGCAACCCCAGTCACTTCTCCTCAAAGAGGAGGTGCTGTTAAGCAGCCGAAAAACACTCAAAGCTACACAATGAGCAGGAGGCATTGCTTTTAAGCAGACTGCAGCAATTAAACAGAGTCAAAATTTCCCCGTTACTCCGCTCCGCTACTGTGAAGGGGAAGCGAGATAAATTTTGTTTTGTTTTGTTTTAGTCCTGATGACACTTTTTATTGGCTGCCAAAGGATGAGTTTAGTTGATCGCGAAAAAAAGCTTAAATAGTTTTTTGATTTGGTGTAGGTGTATGAATATATGTATATATTTATGTATGTGTATATTTATATGTACATATGTATGTATCACAAAAACTTGCATTAACGGATAGTGAGCTTGTTCTGCGGCTTATTCGCTAGTGTTTACGTATGTACATATGTTTGTAAGTATATATGTATACATTTGGCAGTAAATATATGCACATATGTTCCTCTGCTCTGCCCACAATACCGCAACTCGTTGTTGCCTTCCGAGTCAAACTAATTACCTTTGCTTATAATGGCCTTCTAAATGCGATTGTCATGCAACAATTTGTACGAGGCAAATAGAAAAATTAAATAACGTTGGAAATTATTGCACTGCAAAGCAATGCTAATATTTGCATAAATACGTAATACCATACGATTTGCTCATGTGTATATAGTATATATGTAGATACACACACACATATGTACATATTTTTTAAACTGATATACATATGAATGTATGTATATCTTCTATAGCTGTTGCGCCTTAAGAGCATAATTTATAAAAAGCAAATAGTGGATTTCTGAAAGAACAGCAGGAATAGATTTTTTGGCTTCAATTAGATCTATTTATTAAGCTTAAGGAGCTCAGCTACTGTAAAATTAAAAAAAAAATATAATTTTTTGCATATTTCAGTAATGTACTTTTAAAATGTAGCTATGAATATTAATTTAAAATTTAATTTCTTTATTATGATACTCATAACACTTTTAGCAGTTTCAATTTGCCAGCTTAGATATTCCGCAATTCACGATCGTCGTATATTTGGTCTGAATTTTTATTATTTTCCTTTTCACATATAACCATGAAGGATCGTCTTATAGTTTTTTATAAAAAAGTGACTTCTAAATGTATAAACACCTTGATAGTATAGAGCGAGGTGGACAAGGACACAGGGGTAAGTATCTATAGGCTTGAATCCAAACTAGATAATCGAGGGAAAGTTAGTGTCTTTTCAGCTAAATAGCCACTGCAGTGTATTCCGAGTGGAGAGCAGATAAACTAAATAAAGCTTTCTTGCTTCAACAAAGAGGTTGCTTTCAACAAGACAGCTAAGCAGCTTTGAAATCACTAAAGGCGATTAGAGTTTCACCGAAGATAGTAAAATAATGCATTGATATCTTAGTGAATCTAACATACTATCAATGGCTTCTAGGACACAGTGATATTCCTGTCAACTGTGAAGCAGATGAACCAGACACAGCAGCCATCATTATCATCATATAATTAGACTCCGGAAGGGAGTATATATGCCTCTTGCAACTAATATCTGTGTAGATTGTATCGCATATTCGTAGGAAGTTTGATGTCAATTAGGGTAGTAGTGAGTTTTATATATTGAGTCAATGGACTTATGGCGCTTTCCTCATTTCCGCAAACAGAAAAATGTCACAGCAAGCCAAATCTGACTGTGAGATGACTCTCATTTCGTAATCAGTCAAAATCATGTTAGAAGGTGACGGTGCATTCAGGTCGTTTGATGCGAGTCTTGCACTCAGATGGTATTTTAGATATGAATATTGACCAAAATGTGGTGAGTCGCTCCTTGAGATATGTTGAGATAAATGATTCACAATTGTGAATGAATGAATTTTACCTACAGTTACTTCGAAATAATTTATAGACTACTGTTTAGTGAGGTCTTTTTTTAATTTTCTGACCAAATTTACCATAGTAATATACAGTGCCGGTCAATATAATAGCACTAGTTGCAATTATCTGATTCGAGTAATGTAAAAATTTCAGCTATTTGTTATATTATTTTTTTGAGTGTAAAAAACAGTTACATTATTTATGCTCTCTCAGAATGTGTGCATTTGTTTGCAAATTTCTTAACGGTTAATGAGTTATAACAGATCTTTTGTCAACACTTCTCATTTCGTGCAGTCAATAAAATAGCACCAGTAGACTCTTTTCTGTTTGTTTTGCAAAAATTTGTGGAAAAAAGTGAAAACGGAAGGTAATGAACATCTTTTTATATTTTTTCTATTAAAACGTGTAATAATTTACAAAAAATTGTATAGTTATGGGTCGCGGAAAGCATTGTTCGCCGGAAAAACGTGAACTAATAAAAAAATTTGTGTTCGAGGGTAAATCGTATTCCCAGATAAGGGATATGCTGGGCTGTTCCAATAAAATGATAATAAATGCTGTAAGATATGAACAAAAAGTTGAATCCCGTGGTAGAAAGCGAGTTTTGTCACCCTTAATGGTAAAACGTTTAGTAAGGACGACTAAAGCAAATCCCTTTATGACGGCTACGGAGCTCAAAAAAACATTGGATGTGCCGGCGAGCGTGGAAACTATTCGCCGCAGACTTCGAGACACCAGCCTGAATGCCTGTAGTCTTCGAAAAGTGCCGCTGCTTTCCTCTAAGCATATTGCTAAACGAATGTCTTTTGCTAAAGCACATCTAAATTGGCCAAAGGAAAAGTGGTGAAATGTGCTATGGACTGACGAATCCAAAATTGTTCTTTTTGGTGGAAAGGGTTCCAGATGTTTTGTCCGTAGGCCACCTAACAGCGAATACAAACCACAATTCACATCAAAAACTATCAAACATGGAGGTCATAGTATTATGGTATGGGGTTGCTTCTCATATCAATATCGCTTTATGTAAAAATCCTTGATGAAATTATGCTGCCGTATGCTTCCTACGAAATGCCGCTGGTGTGGGTCTTCCAGCAAGACAATGACCCCAAACACACCAGCAAAATGGCAAAAAAATGGTTCAACGATAACTCCATCAATGTAATGGAGTAATATGTATGGAGTAATATATGTATATATTTTCAATACCATCAGAGGGAAGAGACTTTCACAAACGTAAGGCTTACCGACTTTTGATTTTTTTTAATATTACATATTTTTAAAAAAATAAAGAATTTGTTATTTTTTACTTCACATTTTTTTTTATTGAAAATAAGGGTTTTTTCGACATTTGGTCAATATAAAGAGAAACAATAAATATTAATAAAGAACAATGCAGTGTTATGTAACAAATAGAAATTGAGTTCACAGCAATTTTCATGAAATAAACAAATTTTTTATATTAAATAAATATAAAAAACCCAAAAACTGGGATATATGATTTTTTCACCCTCCATTTTCCGACCTCAGATCGCCCGTATATTATTTGATTGCTTCTTATTTCATCCTAGTCTATTAGTTCAGTCAAAGCAGACCAAAAACGACCCAAACTCTGCGCGAAATTATTTTTTTTAAAGACGCCATTTTGCCAATTTTGGATTTTATTTCGACCGAAGGCTATTTTTTGGTCAATATCTTCTAGTAGAGAACTATTTTTAAATTTCATCCACAGTAAAGGTCGAAATCACAGCGGCAGTGGAGGATCTGCTTTTTTGTGTCGCCGCCGGAGGTCGCATGCAACTCGAAAAATATTTAATTTTTTCTCCAAATATGTTACTATTAGGTCTAAGATATAGTCTCATAAATTTCTAAATTCATTCTAACGAAAAGACAGAAGATATGATCTGCTCGGCCATGTAAAAGCAGTGGATCTTGAAAAACTAGTTCCATAGATCATAACACAAATTTTCCTCGAAATGTGTTGATGGCGAATGAACCAAATATCTTCTACTTCTAGGCAAAAGCGAACTGAGTAACATTGTAAGGGTCATCACAGGGCACCTAACCTTAAGTTTTCACATTGAGAAAATTGGAAAAGTGGATTCGGCGGCATGCAGAGTTGACGTGGGAGATGATGAGACGCTAGAATATTATCTCAGCGAATGTCCAGTCTTCAACCATTATGTTATTAGATAAGGTTTAATTTGGTTACTACCCACAATAGTCCTAAAAATGACATAAGTTAGAGAGATGGAAAGAGAACTCGACATCTATTACGAGTCGTTCGAATGATTTTGGTGGACATTTTGGGTATGAAGCGCGTTCTTACTCTACTCGTCACGATAAAGCTGAATTTTTTTCAAAAAGAGTACCGAAAACATATCCCATATTCATGGAAAGCATTATAATGCCGATGAGACATGGGTTTATGAGTTTGACATGCGAACAAGGCAACAAAGATCGGGAAAGCAAACCGAACCCAGAAAAAAACGACAAAGCCGCTCAAAAATTTTTCATTCTCACTGTTTTTTTTTCGATATTCGATGTTTTGTTGCATCATTAGTTTGTTCCGGAAGGACAGACGGTCAATAAAGAGTTCTATATGGCCGTATTGAGACGATTTCGTGAGAACATCCGTCGATACTCAGTAAAGATGATTACGTCGCAAACCGCCGGAATTCAACTGAAAAAACAATTCATCGATTTTACATGATGATAATACACCATCGCATCGAGCCACGATTCTGATCGAATTTTAAGCCAAAAACGCAACGAATACCACCAATTAACCACCGTATTCAACAGATTTGGCTCCGTGTGATTTTTTCTTGTTCCCCAAACCGAAATTGCCGCTCCGTGGAAGCCGTTTTCAGTCGATCGAAGAGAAAAAAAAATCGCTGAAGGAGCTGAAGGCCATTTCAAAAAGTGCTTATGAAAAGTGTTCCGAGGACTGATCTAGATCTGGTGACGGTTACTTTGAAGGCGTCAAAATAAATTTTAATGAAAATATATTTCCAGGCTTTGAGACTCGGTTGATTTCATTAAAACGATGCACTCTCGTGAGACTTAAATGTATCTAAAAAAATGTCGCGATTAACTGTAGAAATGGTACAGAATACCCCCTCAAACCCCGTTTTGATCTTTCAGAGTCAATAAATATCCTAGATTTAGATACGAGGCGTGTTCAAAAAGTATGTTCTTTAGACTTTATTGGTATATGATTTTATTTCTATTAAACTTTGTTAGTTTTGGTTAACTTTTGTGTTTTAATAGTAATAATTTTGCACTAAATGCAAATAACAACAAAATGCGACTAACAAATCTCACCCTCCCATTCTCCTACACTTCTAAATTCCAATCACATTCGCTATGAATTTCTTATATTTTTATGAAAATGTTCACTCATCGCTTCGAATAATTTGCGCTAATGAGCTCATTAAATGGAAATTGTGAAAATTAGTTTCTCTACTTAGTGCGCTATTCATTAGTTTACTTCAGGTACCCTCGCAGCACCACGACCACCAAACTGCCGACGAAAATGAAATTTACTATGCACACAAGTACACGACCGAGATCGTCAAGAAAATCAGGAAAATCCAAGTGTGGTAATTGAAAATGTAAAATCTGAATATATTCTACTTCAAATTGAATTCTTTTGTTCATATCTTCAGCCGCACACACACACACGCATACATACATACAACCAACGCCACCACCTGTCCACTTGTCAAGTGGCCACGGCCCACACCCATACCCCAGCCCAGCGTAACGGCCAACAGCAGTCGAACGCCTGATCAGCCAACCGAATCGAACTAACAACGAAACGAACCATTAGAATTGCCAACAATAGCGAAAGTTTAATGCCACTGGCACGACCGGATGTCAGGAAAGCAACGGCGACAGCGAGGACCTCGCCAGCGCCGAGAAGCTAAAATATCTACTATGAACATTTGGTATGCAATAGCAAATGGCAAATGGGAAATGAGTATGAAAAGTTGATCAAAAACAAAAAAAAAAAACAACAACATAGAAAAAGTTCAATTTTCAAATTAAAAACGTAAATGAGCAAAAAATGTTAAATTGAAACGAAAATTACCTATTCTGAGGCGAATTCGCCACAGTCGCGACATTTAGTGTCAGCGTAACACCCCCACCGACCGCCAGCAGCTCGAGCCGTGCCAGCGCGCTCAGTACCCATTTGGTAAGACGTAGTTTGCATGCTTCAGGCCGTCAGGCTTTATTAGGCATTTTCTGCTCAATTTGTGCCAGCGGCAGGATAACAAGAGAAATTATTTTTCCTTCATTTATTATAAGAAAACATTCCCGATATGAAAATGGCCAGCAGGCCACAAGTTGAATGTTAACTATGAAGGCATGAAAGAATGGCGCGAACGACGGCGAAGATTGCGCGCAGCTGAGAGAAAGCCAGTGAATGGCTGCATGACTGGGCTTAAGTAACAGGTTATTAATGCAGCGCGAAGGCGCGCGTGAAGGGATCAGAGGTGCTCGTAAAACTATTATGTAAGAAGATATATGATTTTTGATTTTTAATAAAATAGTTAGTGGAGCTCACTGAAGTCGTAAAGTTACTGGTTCATTAGAGTAAATGTGTGTTTTATGCCAAAGTGATGTAGGAATTAATATTAAATTTCAGCAAATATGTATGTATACCTGCTATAACGAGCAAAAAATAGTAAGATTTTGTTCATAACTTTTAAATTCCTAATTTCTTCTCCAAAATCTATGGCATCCCCTCAAAGTAATACCTCTTGGCCCCAATACACTTGTGTCAATGTTTTTCCAATCCTCGAAACAGTTGTTAAAGTCAATAAATGACAAGAGCTATAGAAAAAATGTACATGACAAATTTGTAGGAAATTTTATTTGCTATAAAAAAGGTTCGAGGTCAAAATCGCTATCATTAATACTTCTCGAGATATTCGGCTTTTTAAGTAAGGCTTTGTAGAATTTTTATAGATGGCATGTATTAAAAAATCAATGAAAATTGCTTACAGCCTTACTTACAAAGCTCAATAAAATTTCCTACAAATTTTGTCATCTAAATTATTCTTTAGCTCCTGTCATTTACGAGATATAACCAAAAAAAAAAAAAAAACGAAATTTTTGGAAAAATCAGGTTTAGAGCCTCGTTCTACCTCGCCGGCGTAAGTTACGGCTTTCTTGCACTGGACACTGTTGTAGAGTGAGCAATTCTGAGAAATATGCGCCTAAAGTCAAAGCGATGCTCTAAAATACCTCTGATCTGTAGGAATTTAAAAATAAAAACTCACTATTGTAGTGTATTTTCTATGGAAAATTCTTACAGGCCTTGGTCCAGGTTTTAATGTTAATATTAAGGGCTAAAATTTTCAGGGAATTTTTTTTAGGGTATTTCCAAGGAAATTTCGTGACGGGACTGAAAAAAATTAATAGTTCAAAAAAAAAAACACCCTAATGTATATATACAAAATTGCTTGGATTTCGATCCCCAGGTTGACGTTTTACACCATAAAGTGTGTCCTTGACTTTGATTCTGTAAGTTGCAAGAGTATAAAATGTCGGTTGCACCCGATACTTTTTACTCTCGTTGTTGACATTATTTATATGCTAACAATTAAGAGGCAATAGGGTGATGTCATTGATAATAATCAAATAAGAGGAATTCGCTGAAATTCATCTGTTTAGCTAAAGTTCCTCTTTCTTTGTTTAGCAATCTTACTTCTAATGAAAACAAGTGACTAATAAACAATCTTTCCATGCATATGGATAAATAATATATTAAAATATTGCTTAGCACTACTAAGAATTTCACCGACTGAAAATCTGAGCTAGAACACAGCGAAACACTCACAAATGCGAAACGCCGATTTCGATAAACCCCAAAGATCTATAAAAAACACTAGGCGCAAACGGGAACATAATCAGTTGGGACAGTGACTTACTATGGGTCAATTCAGTCGACTTTTAGTTTTGCAATTAATATTATCTTTGGCATTTGGTCATATTTATGGCCAAGTCGTGGCCGATTCCTTTGGCGGGAGTCCGGTGATTCAACAGAAATATCCTTATTTTGTTCGTCTGCACTATTATGGAGAGTTCATTTGCGGCGGTTCGTTGGTGCGGAACAATGCTGTACTCACGGCAGCACACTGTTTGGAGGACCCCAGTGGGGAGGACTTCAATGTGAAGGCACTGAGCGTACACGCGGACACCATTAATTTGGGCGACAATGGAGTGGTGAGAACGATCAAGAGGGCGCTGGTTCCAAAACAATACAATGCGAAGACAGTAAATTATGATGTAGCGGTGTTGATACTCTCCTCTGCCATACCGCGTGCATCGGTGATACCATTGCATAAGAGCGCGGTGGCTGTCGGTACGAATTGCCTGGTTATGGGTCATGGTTACACCAAAGAAAACGGTGTCGTCTCACGACAATTGCAAGAGATCCGAGTGCCTGTCGTGAGTCGGGCAGTTTGTCAGCGCAAATATCGCGGTATCGGTGTTATTACACAGTATATGATGTGCGCTTCGGAACCGGGCAAAAAGGATTCGTGTCAGGGTGATTCTGGCGGTCCGATGATATGCAACGGTAAACAGGCTGGCATTGTTTCGTGGGGTGAGGGTTGTGGGCGTATCAAATATCCGGGCGTTTACACAAATATAAGCAAGGTGTATGGTTTCATTGAAATGGTACTTAGAAAGTATGCGTAAGCAGGAAGTGGAGCAAAATTGTATAAGTACTGTTATCTTTGCCTGACTTAACGCTATTACGATTAAAGAAATTGCAATTATTTAAATGAAGTAATTATTAATACTATACAATAATCTATATATTATACATATGTATGTATTATAAATGGTTTAGTATGCCGGAAATAAAGCACAAATTACATTAGCCTTGACTTCTAACAAAGGAAATGGGATTTTCGAAACTGTCGCCTTTTTGGAACCATTGTTAATTTACATTTTGGCAAACAAGAAACTGATTACGAAGATATCAATTTATTGGGATGGCTTTAGACGATATTTTAGTCAATATATGATTATTATCTATTAAGCATAATGAGGTTTTTGTCCAGGCCTTCTAAATGCGATTGTCATGCAACAATTTGTACGAGGCAAATAGAAAAATTAAATAACGTTGGAAATTATTGCACTGCAAAGCAATGCTAATATTTGCATAAATACGTAATACCATACGATTTGCTCATGTGTATATAGTATATATGTAGATACACACACACATATGTACATATTTTTTAAACTGATATACATATGAATGTATGTATATCTTCTATAGCTGTTGCGCCTTAAGAGCATAATTTATAAAAAGCAAATAGTGGATTTCTGAAAGAACAGCAGGAATAGATTTTTTGGCTTCAATTAGATCTATTTATTAAGCTTAAGGAGCTCAGCTACTGTAAAATTAAAAAAAAAATATAATTTTTTGCATATTTCAGTAATGTACTTTTAAAATGTAGCTATGAATATTAATTTAAAATTTAATTTCTTTATTATGATACTCATAACACTTTTAGCAGTTTCAATTTGCCAGCTTAGATATTCCGCAATTCACGATCGTCGTATATTTGGTCTGAATTTTTATTATTTTCCTTTTCACATATAACCATGAAGGATCGTCTTATAGTTTTTTATAAAAAAGTGACTTCTAAATGTATAAACACCTTGATAGTATAGAGCGAGGTGGACAAGGACACAGGGGTAAGTATCTATAGGCTTGAATCCAAACTAGATAATCGAGGGAAAGTTAGTGTCTTTTCAGCTAAATAGCCACTGCAGTGTATTCCGAGTGGAGAGCAGATAAACTAAATAAAGCTTTCTTGCTTCAACAAAGAGGTTGCTTTCAACAAGACAGCTAAGCAGCTTTGAAATCACTAAAGGCGATTAGAGTTTCACCGAAGATAGTAAAATAATGCATTGATATCTTAGTGAATCTAACATACTATCAATGGCTTCTAGGACACAGTGATATTCCTGTCAACTGTGAAGCAGATGAACCAGACACAGCAGCCATCATTATCATCATATAATTAGACTCCGGAAGGGAGTATATATGCCTCTTGCAACTAATATCTGTGTAGATTGTATCGCATATTCGTAGGAAGTTTGATGTCAATTAGGGTAGTAGTGAGTTTTATATATTGAGTCAATGGACTTATGGCGCTTTCCTCATTTCCGCAAACAGAAAAATGTCACAGCAAGCCAAATCTGACTGTGAGATGACTCTCATTTCGTAATCAGTCAAAATCATGTTAGAAGGTGACGGTGCATTCAGGTCGTTTGATGCGAGTCTTGCACTCAGATGGTATTTTAGATATGAATATTGACCAAAATGTGGTGAGTCGCTCCTTGAGATATGTTGAGATAAATGATTCACAATTGTGAATGAATGAATTTTACCTACAGTTACTTCGAAATAATTTATAGACTACTGTTTAGTGAGGTCTTTTTTTAATTTTCTGACCAAATTTACCATAGTAATATACAGTGCCGGTCAATATAATAGCACTAGTTGCAATTATCTGATTCGAGTAATGTAAAAATTTCAGCTATTTGTTATATTATTTTTTTGAGTGTAAAAAACAGTTACATTATTTATGCTCTCTCAGAATGTGTGCATTTGTTTGCAAATTTCTTAACGGTTAATGAGTTATAACAGATCTTTTGTCAACACTTCTCATTTCGTGCAGTCAATAAAATAGCACCAGTAGACTCTTTTCTGTTTGTTTTGCAAAAATTTGTGGAAAAAAGTGAAAACGGAAGGTAATGAACATCTTTTTATATTTTTTCTATTAAAACGTGTAATAATTTACAAAAAATTGTATAGTTATGGGTCGCGGAAAGCATTGTTCGCCGGAAAAACGTGAACTAATAAAAAAATTTGTGTTCGAGGGTAAATCGTATTCCCAGATAAGGGATATGCTGGGCTGTTCCAATAAAATGATAATAAATGCTGTAAGATATGAACAAAAAGTTGAATCCCGTGGTAGAAAGCGAGTTTTGTCACCCTTAATGGTAAAACGTTTAGTAAGGACGACTAAAGCAAATCCCTTTATGACGGCTACGGAGCTCAAAAAAACATTGGATGTGCCGGCGAGCGTGGAAACTATTCGCCGCAGACTTCGAGACACCAGCCTGAATGCCTGTAGTCTTCGAAAAGTGCCGCTGCTTTCCTCTAAGCATATTGCTAAACGAATGTCTTTTGCTAAAGCACATCTAAATTGGCCAAAGGAAAAGTGGTGAAATGTGCTATGGACTGACGAATCCAAAATTGTTCTTTTTGGTGGAAAGGGTTCCAGATGTTTTGTCCGTAGGCCACCTAACAGCGAATACAAACCACAATTCACATCAAAAACTATCAAACATGGAGGTCATAGTATTATGGTATGGGGTTGCTTCTCATATCAATATCGCTTTATGTAAAAATCCTTGATGAAATTATGCTGCCGTATGCTTCCTACGAAATGCCGCTGGTGTGGGTCTTCCAGCAAGACAATGACCCCAAACACACCAGCAAAATGGCAAAAAAATGGTTCAACGATAACTCCATCAATGTAATGGAGTAATATGTATGGAGTAATATATGTATATATTTTCAATACCATCAGAGGGAAGAGACTTTCACAAACGTAAGGCTTACCGACTTTTGATTTTTTTTAATATTACATATTTTTAAAAAAATAAAGAATTTGTTATTTTTTACTTCACATTTTTTTTTATTGAAAATAAGGGTTTTTTCGACATTTGGTCAATATAAAGAGAAACAATAAATATTAATAAAGAACAATGCAGTGTTATGTAACAAATAGAAATTGAGTTCACAGCAATTTTCATGAAATAAACAAATTTTTTATATTAAATAAATATAAAAAACCCAAAAACTGGGATATATGATTTTTTCACCCTCCATTTTCCGACCTCAGATCGCCCGTATATTATTTGATTGCTTCTTATTTCATCCTAGTCTATTAGTTCAGTCAAAGCAGACCAAAAACGACCCAAACTCTGCGCGAAATTATTTTTTTTAAAGACGCCATTTTGCCAATTTTGGATTTTATTTCGACCGAAGGCTATTTTTTGGTCAATATCTTCTAGTAGAGAACTATTTTTAAATTTCATCCACAGTAAAGGTCGAAATCACAGCGGCAGTGGAGGATCTGCTTTTTTGTGTCGCCGCCGGAGGTCGCATGCAACTCGAAAAATATTTAATTTTTTCTCCAAATATGTTACTATTAGGTCTAAGATATAGTCTCATAAATTTCTAAATTCATTCTAACGAAAAGACAGAAGATATGATCTGCTCGGCCATGTAAAAGCAGTGGATCTTGAAAAACTAGTTCCATAGATCATAACACAAATTTTCCTCGAAATGTGTTGATGGCGAATGAACCAAATATCTTCTACTTCTAGGCAAAAGCGAACTGAGTAACATTGTAAGGGTCATCACAGGGCACCTAACCTTAAGTTTTCACATTGAGAAAATTGGAAAAGTGGATTCGGCGGCATGCAGAGTTGACGTGGGAGATGATGAGACGCTAGAATATTATCTCAGCGAATGTCCAGTCTTCAACCATTATGTTATTAGATAAGGTTTAATTTGGTTACTACCCACAATAGTCCTAAAAATGACATAAGTTAGAGAGATGGAAAGAGAACTCGACATCTATTACGAGTCGTTCGAATGATTTTGGTGGACATTTTGGGTATGAAGCGCGTTCTTACTCTACTCGTCACGATAAAGCTGAATTTTTTTCAAAAAGAGTACCGAAAACATATCCCATATTCATGGAAAGCATTATAATGCCGATGAGACATGGGTTTATGAGTTTGACATGCGAACAAGGCAACAAAGATCGGGAAAGCAAACCGAACCCAGAAAAAAACGACAAAGCCGCTCAAAAATTTTTCATTCTCACTGTTTTTTTTTTCGATATTCGATGTTTTGTTGCATCATTAGTTTGTTCCGGAAGGACAGACGGTCAATAAAGAGTTCTATATGGCCGTATTGAGACGATTTCGTGAGAACATCCGTCGATACTCAGTAAAGATGATTACGTCGCAAACCGCCGGAATTCAACTGAAAAAACAATTCATCGATTTTACATGATGATAATACACCATCGCATCGAGCCACGATTCTGATCGAATTTTAAGCCAAAAACGCAACGAATACCACCAATTAACCACCGTATTCAACAGATTTGGCTCCGTGTGATTTTTTCTTGTTCCCCAAACCGAAATTGCCGCTCCGTGGAAGCCGTTTTCAGTCGATCGAAGAGAAAAAAAAATCGCTGAAGGAGCTGAAGGCCATTTCAAAAAGTGCTTATGAAAAGTGTTCCGAGGACTGATCTAGATCTGGTGACGGTTACTTTGAAGGCGTCAAAATAAATTTTAATGAAAATATATTTCCAGGCTTTGAGACTCGGTTGATTTCATTAAAACGATGCACTCTCGTGAGACTTAAATGTATCTAAAAAAATGTCGCGATTAACTGTAGAAATGGTACAGAATACCCCCTCAAACCCCGTTTTGATCTTTCAGAGTCAATAAATATCCTAGATTTAGATACGAGGCGTGTTCAAAAAGTATGTTCTTTAGACTTTATTGGTATATGATTTTATTTCTATTAAACTTTGTTAGTTTTGGTTAACTTTTGTGTTTTAATAGTAATAATTTTGCACTAAATGCAAATAACAACAAAATGCGACTAACAAATCTCACCCTCCCATTCTCCTACACTTCTAAATTCCAATCACATTCGCTATGAATTTCTTATATTTTTATGAAAATGTTCACTCATCGCTTCGAATAATTTGCGCTAATGAGCTCATTAAATGGAAATTGTGAAAATTAGTTTCTCTACTTAGTGCGCTATTCATTAGTTTACTTCAGGTACCCTCGCAGCACCACGACCACCAAACTGCCGACGAAAATGAAATTTACTATGCACACAAGTACACGACCGAGATCGTCAAGAAAATCAGGAAAATCCAAGTGTGGTAATTGAAAATGTAAAATCTGAATATATTCTACTTCAAATTGAATTCTTTTGTTCATATCTTCAGCCGCACACACACACACGCATACATACATACAACCAACGCCACCACCTGTCCACTTGTCAAGTGGCCACGGCCCACACCCATACCCCAGCCCAGCGTAACGGCCAACAGCAGTCGAACGCCTGATCAGCCAACCGAATCGAACTAACAACGAAACGAACCATTAGAATTGCCAACAATAGCGAAAGTTTAATGCCACTGGCACGACCGGATGTCAGGAAAGCAACGGCGACAGCGAGGACCTCGCCAGCGCCGAGAAGCTAAAATATCTACTATGAACATTTGGTATGCAATAGCAAATGGCAAATGGGAAATGAGTATGAAAAGTTGATCAAAAACAAAAAAAAAAAACAACAACATAGAAAAAGTTCAATTTTCAAATTAAAAACGTAAATGAGCAAAAAATGTTAAATTGAAACGAAAATTACCTATTCTGAGGCGAATTCGCCACAGTCGCGACATTTAGTGTCAGCGTAACACCCCCACCGACCGCCAGCAGCTCGAGCCGTGCCAGCGCGCTCAGTACCCATTTGGTAAGACGTAGTTTGCATGCTTCAGGCCGTCAGGCTTTATTAGGCATTTTCTGCTCAATTTGTGCCAGCGGCAGGATAACAAGAGAAATTATTTTTCCTTCATTTATTATAAGAAAACATTCCCGATATGAAAATGGCCAGCAGGCCACAAGTTGAATGTTAACTATGAAGGCATGAAAGAATGGCGCGAACGACGGCGAAGATTGCGCGCAGCTGAGAGAAAGCCAGTGAATGGCTGCATGACTGGGCTTAAGTAACAGGTTATTAATGCAGCGCGAAGGCGCGCGTGAAGGGATCAGAGGTGCTCGTAAAACTATTATGTAAGAAGATATATGATTTTTGATTTTTAATAAAATAGTTAGTGGAGCTCACTGAAGTCGTAAAGTTACTGGTTCATTAGAGTAAATGTGTGTTTTATGCCAAAGTGATGTAGGAATTAATATTAAATTTCAGCAAATATGTATGTATACCTGCTATAACGAGCAAAAAATAGTAAGATTTTGTTCATAACTTTTAAATTCCTAATTTCTTCTCCAAAATCTATGGCATCCCCTCAAAGTAATACCTCTTGGCCCCAATACACTTGTGTCAATGTTTTTCCAATCCTCGAAACAGTTGTTAAAGTCAATAAATGACAAGAGCTATAGAAAAAATGTACATGACAAATTTGTAGGAAATTTTATTTGCTATAAAAAAGGTTCGAGGTCAAAATCGCTATCATTAATACTTCTCGAGATATTCGGCTTTTTAAGTAAGGCTTTGTAGAATTTTTATAGATGGCATGTATTAAAAAATCAATGAAAATTGCTTACAGCCTTACTTACAAAGCTCAATAAAATTTCCTACAAATTTTGTCATCTAAATTATTCTTTAGCTCCTGTCATTTACGAGATATAACCAAAAAAAAAAAAAAACGAAATTTTTGGAAAAATCAGGTTTAGAGCCTCGTTCTACCTCGCCGGCGTAAGTTACGGCTTTCTTGCACTGGACACTGTTGTAGAGTGAGCAATTCTGAGAAATATGCGCCTAAAGTCAAAGCGATGCTCTAAAATACCTCTGATCTGTAGGAATTTAAAAATAAAAACTCACTATTGTAGTGTATTTTCTATGGAAAATTCTTACAGGCCTTGGTCCAGGTTTTAATGTTAATATTAAGGGCTAAAATTTTCAGGGAATTTTTTTTAGGGTATTTCCAAGGAAATTTCGTGACGGGACTGAAAAAAATTAATAGTTCAAAAAAAAAAACACCCTAATGTATATATACAAAATTGCTTGGATTTCGATCCCCAGGTTGACGTTTTACACCATAAAGTGTGTCCTTGACTTTGATTCTGTAAGTTGCAAGAGTATAAAATGTCGGTTGCACCCGATACTTTTTACTCTCGTTGTTGACATTATTTATATGCTAACAATTAAGAGGCAATAGGGTGATGTCATTGATAATAATCAAATAAGAGGAATTCGCTGAAATTCATCTGTTTAGCTAAAGTTCCTCTTTCTTTGTTTAGCAATCTTACTTCTAATGAAAACAAGTGACTAATAAACAATCTTTCCATGCATATGGATAAATAATATATTAAAATATTGCTTAGCACTACTATGAATTTTAGATCAATCACCGACTGAAAATCTGAGCTAGAACACAGCGAAACACTCACAAATGCGAAACGCCGATTTCGATAAACCCCAAAGATCTATAAAAAACACTAGGCGCAAACGGGAACATAATCAGTTGGGACAGTGACTTACTATGGGTCAATTCAGTCGACTTTTAGTTTTGCAATTAATATTATCTTTGGCATTTGGTCATATTTATGGCCAAGTCGTGGGCCCATTCCTTTGGCGGGAG
>CM050323.1:155612398-155637398 GCA_027475135.1 Bactrocera correcta
CTGGGTGCCGCCTTGCTGAGGCTTATAACAAATATACGAACTTTTTTATTAATCGTTGGCATATTTGTATTGGCGCAAGCGGAGCCTGTTGACTGTGAAAATGTATATTAAAATACCTAAACAAGTTGTCATTCTGGTCGAAATTTGGTCAGATAATACATATGTCCTTGAAACCGACCTTTCAGTTAGATTCCGAATACATTATTTTGTTTTATGCTTTTATATGCCGAGCTGAATGTGTGACCTGAAGGATATGGGTACGTTTTCGATTGTAATTGCACTTTTACTGCATTTTGCATGAGAAAATTTTTCGATTCTGAAAAATATCGGAAGTGGTTTGGTTTGTGAATAATGGCGACCGGAGTAATCACATCTAAAACCACTTGGTGATATATGAGATAACTGGAATGTCCCGAAAGTGTATTAGAAAGTGACCTTAGGTTTATTGTGCCTATATTACTACTCGTATACTAACAGCGCCCTGAATTTATTCGAAATTGTCGGTTTAGTGCCTCGAATGCAAAAATATTTAAAACTTACTTAGGTAGAACTGTATTTGGTTTACTTGTTCAAAAATAAATAAATATACCAAATATTACCTGTCTAGCATCGCTATTAAACCATATTATTTCATAAATTCCTTCATTTTGGTAAACTTACAGGCAAGCAGAGGTTTTTCTGAAAGTATAAAAAGAAAATAAATACTTTTAGTAAAAATTATTTATTAATTTGTGCAAATAACCAAAACTATAAATTAGCTATAATAAATATAATATATATGGATTATGTCTAAAGAAACTGATTGTTTATGCCCACCGCGATATTTTGCCATGAATTCTAGCCGAGAGTCTCTTGAGGCGGAACAAAAGAATAATTAATTTATTTACTTTCAAATCTATTAAAAATCCATTAACCTACCGTAAAATAAGCAGCAAGTATGAAAAGAAAAATAAATTGAAAGTTGTTTTTGGCACTCAATGATGCCGTGAAGCAATTCAAAAAACTGTTAGACAAACAAGTGCTGAAGTAAGCGTTGGAAGTGTGAACAATAGTGTATTCTTTAGCTGTTTTGTTTATCAAATTTTGGGAATAAGCATGAATGGGCAGCCGTCGAAGCAGGTGTTCGAGGGCTGATTGTCTGTGGCAAAAAGCGAGCTGCTATTGATGTACATACATATTATATGTATGTATAGTACAAGTATATACACACTACTATATTAAGTGCAGTACTGTGCTAAAAAAATAATGAAAATTTGAAATAAAATGTAAACTCTTTTGCTTTTACTCTTCCAAATCAATATTATGCTCTTCAGTGTCATTCGATAAAATGCATTTTAATCAAGACTTTTTTCATTTCTTGAAACAGTCAGAATAGTCTTTTACCGGCACAGCCTTTAAGATCATCTTCTCTTTGGTTTCTAGCTGCTTAATTGTGTTAAAACGGCGTAACTTTTGGACTTTTTTTAACTCCTTCATGAGTCACGTCGCGTCAAATCAGTCGATTATGGTGGGTGGTTTGATGCATAACGCGATATTCTTTCTTGACAATTTTGGTCGGCGGAAGGAGTTTATAGTACACAATCACCTTATTTTTCATCACTGCATTACATTAATGTGACTTTTAAATCTTAAGCGAGAGTAAGGAATGAAATATGTCCAATATATTTGCCGAGATATCATAAAGTACCTGGAGACTTAAAAGTTTTTTTAGCAGTCTACTTTCAATACGACAACCGACACCAACGTTTACTTAACAGATCTCCAGAAAGCGTATTTCGAGATAGTTTAAGGGGTTACATGGGTTTACGAATTTCAAAAAATATATTTTATTAAACTCTCCAATACCACTAGAATATTGTCCCAAATATTCAAGTTGATTCGAGTAAGAATTTCTTCTTGAAAACTTGTGCCGTTTTTCTCGAAACTGTGTTTTTGAAGTCGGATGGCAAGATTTCTGGAAAACCACTCAACCGATCTTCATGAAATTTTGCACGAGTCTTAGAGATACAGTTCTTAAAAACGGACGGACGAGTTTTTTTTTCGATTACAACTATTTCACAAAAAAAAAAAATATATACATATACAGGGTAGGCCATTTAAAGTTGACCCATCTGGCAACGCTGTAACTTTTAACAGCGCTGACAAATCGGCTAATGTCATACCGCGTTAGAAGCGTCATTCGAAGACAATTTATACCATGGAACAGTACACTCCAAAAGAACGCGCTGAAATTGTTCAGCTTTATATTCAAAATAACTTTTCAATTGTGTTAACTCAACGTGCGTTTCGCAAAAAAAATAAAGTGAAAAGTGCTCCAGTTAAGAACACAATTAAGTCTTTATACGCAAAATTTGTGAACACCGGTAATCTCAGTAATGCCAGTCATGCATCCAGACAACGCACAAGACGTTCTGATGAAAATATCGAAGCTGTACGAGCCAGTATTGAGGAGACTCCATCGACATCGAGTTATCGCCGCTCTCAGGAATTAGACATCTCTCGCACCACTCTCCGACGCATAATTCATAAAGATTTGAAGATGTTTCCATATAAAATTCAAATGGCACAAAAACTAAACCCAGCTGATTATCCGCGACGCCTTAATTTTGGCAAACAAACAAATGGGTCAACTTTAAATGGCCTACCCTGTATTTCGCGAAATTTTCACTGAAATTTTAATTTTTTTTCTAAAAATCTCTGCCAAAAATCTAATTTTTAGTTTTTTGCCTTCGTCGAAGTTCTAAGTTAAGGAGTTATCCTGCCAACGCGGCATTATTCTTTATCCAAGGGGTCAATGGCCGAGTTTAAAATTTTTTTTCTTTAAAAATTTCAGATATTTTTTTGTTAAGAGTGTATGTTTGTAACAAGGAGAAATCCGAATAAAATATTTCATTTTTTAAATGAGAAAAATAAGATTTTTTTACCCGAGGAAATTCCGTTACCACTTTAAAGAAGTTGGATAATCGCTGGATCAAATACATTGAGCTAAAAAGAGAAGAAATTAAAAAATGGAGCCATTTTTCAACAATTTCGATTCTCTTTTGTATTTCGGGCCTATGTACAGGTATGTAACTACAATATATGTTTTCGGGGTCACTACGAACAAATGTAGGTGCTAATTAGATGTTGTGGCGTCATTCTTCGTTTGAAAGTTAGGCAAGGTGGAAGATATTAAATAATTTATTTGTAAAACATTTTCATTCCAAAATATTTGTAATCGTAAGGGCTGCGGCGATCTCATTTCCTTGGTATGGCAAAATGTATACAATTCTTCGGTTTGAAGCGCTGAAAAACACTAAATATTGACCAAAACAATGAGAGAAAGTGGAATTATTTATTGAAACGAGGTCATTAACCGACCTATGCACGAACATTTTTTATTATAAATAAAAATATAAGAAAAGCAGGAAATGTATACATAACTTACAGATCTTACTTGCTTCTACTTAAGCAACCAATGAGCAATTGCTGACTTTTCCAGAGATCTTATGTGTGATATAACTAAAAATGTAAAAAATAAACGTAAGTAATTGCGATACAATAGATTTGTAAGGAATTCACAAACAGAATTAGCGTTTCTCACACAATACGAAGTTATGTAAGCGGAGTGAGGACTTAACCACAACCACAACTTTAACCACAAGGAATCATAGAATCATAAGGAAGTAACTTTTTACATTGTGGGCGTAAATCCGAATTTTTAATGAATTATTGTCGTATTTGTGTTTATGCAAGACGACGTCGCTTATCGAATTGCGTGTCTAACACTTATTAATGCGTGATTTTATCGCAAATACTTGAGCGCCGACGTCAGCAGTTGTGAGTGGCGCAATCGCAGATTCATGGTCGTGTGGCAACAGCAGCCATTGCGTATCAGGCAGACCATTGTCGTTAACACACGAACACACACACGGACGGGCAAAATATGAATGACGTTGGATACCGCCTAAATGTGACCAAGCATGTGCAGGCGTTTGTGGGCGCGCTCGGACCGTGGGAGGGTTACTTCAAGCACGTGCCTTGTATTGTCCTCTTCTTGTTTTGTTTTCCTTGCTCTCATATTTTATTTTTATCTTTCTTGTAATTTTAATCCTTGCCAACTGCCTTTTTTTCCTACGTTAATATATGTGCGTTTTCCTTTGCTATTTTATCATTTGGCGTATATTTCACGCAACTTCATATTCTTATATACGTACATATTTATAAATATATATTTATTGTAATATTACACCGTGTTGTTGCTGTTTTCGTACTTTTGTAAATCGTGCGCGTGCAGAATTGTTGTGGCGGCAAAAGTCTGCTTTGCAGTGAATGCTTCCTTATTGCTTTATATTGAAGGTATCTGAATGGATAACCATGAATATTAGGGTGGGCTTAAAAAAAATCCAAATTTAACTCTTTTCACTTGCACTTTTCAATCGTGATTTCCACCAGCAAAGATTTCACATACAAATTTTGGTTACCCTTGGAGACTCTTAAGATTTATATAAAAGTATTTGAAATTCAGACTTTCCTGTCAAGTTACCCACATAGTTAAACTATACTATAAGTATTAACTCTGAATAAAATAGCATAACATTTTTATGTCAATAATCTGTTTTGGGTATGAAATAAGATAGAGCTTTAAACTATGAAGCCTCCATTAAGGGGTTAGACCAGTTTATGTTCAAAAGGCGACTAATTTTGACAATTTATTGTGAGAGTAAGAAAAAAGAAATCATAGTTCCTTTTTTCAAGCTTTATAAGGCAAATATTTTAGTAGAAAAATAAATTATATTGAAATTTTGATGCAAAATGATGACTATAGGACCAATTATTGGAACTACCTTTTTCATGGGTTCATCTAGAAGTGAAGTTGACTTCAGCAAGTCGTGGAATTCGAGACAAATTATAGAACCAGATTTGAATCTATATACACATCTATATAAACTTTTACGATTTCCTTATAATATTCGAAAAACAGCGAACTTTCAAGAAAAAGTAAAAGTTTAGACCAAAAAATGAGCGGTAAATGGTTTGTAAACAAAATTTGCAATGAAAATCTCAGGCTAATGACATCAGGATAAGCTGGCAATGCAACTAGGAAAGGAACACCCTCTAAAAATTAAACACATCGTACGATATTTATTCGCAAGTTGAAAAGATTAGATCAATAGTTGTGAGATCGAGAGTTCAAAAGGCGAAATCAACATTTTCACTGAAGGATCAAAGGGTGAAGCAGGAACAGGAGCAGACTTTTTCTGTAGTAATCCATATACAGATGGTAGCTTAAAAAAATGACTACAATTAATTTTTTTAGACCGATATTGTGGGCATAATAGAAGGTTTCAAGTGGTTTGATACACCAACCAACAAGACCATAAACATTCTAGTGGATAGCCAAGCGGCAATTAAAGTCATCCATAGCGTCAATACTAAGTGTCAATGCGTTAGATTATGCAAGCAGTCAATAACTAGACTTTTAGTAAGTAACTCGAGTAATATCATTTGGGTAATAAGTCACATGGGAATATTAAGAAAAGCAGACGAGTTGGCTCGCTCAGGGGCAACTGAAGACACAAATCACCTAAACTGCCCAGGGTTCTACAATTGTTATTAAAAATAATGGACCCTATAGGAGCACCTCAGTTGTTTGAAGAGAAGCAATACAGCCCACAAATTTATTTTCGGGTATTTTTGATGGAGGATAGGCCAAAAAGCTACTCTTGCTAGGCAAAAGGTAACATTATAGAAGTCGTCACCATGCACCTATCCTTAAAATATCACCTTTATAAAATGTGAAAAATGGATATGATGAAATGCAGAGCTCGCTCAGAGGATGATGTGAGGCCGAAACATTATTTTGGGAATGCACAGCCTTCGGCCGAATGAGGCGGGACACTTTACACTGCTCACAATGCTTGAACTTAAGAGTCAGTTTTCTAACACAGCTACCCAATCCTTCTTAAGTTTGAGCTTTGGTGGAAAATAATCAGGTTTTTACCCAATCCATTGAGTTGCTGGACTTAATTTGGTTACCACACGGGAGCATAATGGACCTAATGATGGGTTTAATTAATGTATCGTTTGATTTGACAACTGCTGCTTCGAGCCGAATCCTTGGACTCTAAAAAAAACTTGGTTACGTTTATAAAACGGTTTACAACATTTTGACAATTCAATAATATATAACGAATAAAAAGTTGGCTTTTTGATCTGAACTTTGTTAACCCTTCAGGAATCTGTGTTTCCATTCTAATAAAGGCCTTCACTGTTCTAAATCGGATGAATTTTATATGAAATCTAATGATACAAAAGTGTCGAATTGTTAGTTTGAATGAATAGTTTTAGAGCTTACGTAAAAAATCTGAAGTATGGGGCATGCGGTGTCTAGGACTAAATGTTTCGATGTTTTGTAGTTTGGGTTTCATACAAAAATTTACATATCAACAAAGTTATATAGTTGAACTGAATATAAAATAGTATGATAATACCTAAAAACTATGGTACAATTGCTTCTTATTTTATATCTATTTTATTACACCAGTTACTGGCGTATATTATGCCAGCTGCTTGTTCGATTCACCACAACAGAAAGTCTATCGAATAGATGTTATTATCGTTGGAGAAAGATAGAGAGAGATAGAGCGTGTGATTTAGTCATATGATGAAAAATATTTTCTACAATTAAGCACCACCCTAACCTACATATATTTACAAATATATGATATTCATATTGGTAAGCCTTCATAACACCGTACGCGTGTAAGTGTGTGTGGAATGCTAAAAGCCTACAAAAGTGACTTAGAAATGATTTTTCAAATCAACAGCCAACAACAAAAACAAGCACTCTAAGAAAATGTGCTTAATCGCCAAATTGGAGAGAGTGCTTTGGCGCCAAGCACCGAACAAATGTACACACATGCATGCCTACAGTTAGGCATACATACATACGGTGAAGGCATACATCAATCTACTGCGCTACAAAGCCATTCCGTATTATTTTCATAATAAATATTTTTGCAACAAATTGCTTAGAATTTATTTACAAAAAATTAAATGAAAATTCCAATTAAAAATGGCAACAACAATGCATATAAAATGTTTCGACTTTGTTTATACGAGTATAATATTAACACGACCGTTTTTTCGTTTTTCTTTTGTGGTTTTAAGAAACTTTTACGAGTTTTTATTCAAATCGCAGCTATCTTCATACATACATATAAGTATATATATATATGTAACGGGTGATTTTTTTGAGGTTAGGATTTTCATGCATTAGTATTTGACAGATTACGTGGGATTTCAGACATGGTGTCAAAGAGAAAGATGCTCAGTATGCTTTGACATTTCATCATGAATAGACTTACTAACGAGCAACGCTTGCAAATCATTGAATTTTATTACCAAAATCAGTGTTCGGTTCGAAATGTGTTTATCGACAAATTTTGTTCAGCGATGAGGCTCATTTCTGGTTGAATGGCTACGTAAATAAGCAAAATTGCCGCATTTGGGGTGAAGAGCAACCAGAAGCCGTTCAAGAACTGCCCATGCATCCCGAAAAATGCACTGTTTGGTGTGGTTTGTACGCTGGTGGAATCATTGGACCGTATTTTTTCAAAGATGCTGTTGGACGCAACGTTACGGTGAATGGCGATCGCTATCGTTCGATGCTAACAAACTTTTTGTTGCCAAAAATGGAAGAACTGAACTTGGTTGACATGTGGTTTCAACAAGATGGCGCTACATGCCACACAGCTCGCGATTCTATTGCCATTTTGAGGGAAAACTTCGGACAACAATTCATCTCAAGAAATGGACCCGTAAGTTGGCCACCAAGATCATGCGATTTAACGCCTTTAGACTATTTTTTGTGGGGCTACGTCAAGTCTAAAGTCTACAGAAATAAGCCAGCAACTATTCCAGCTTTGGAAGACAACATTTCCGAAGAAATTCGGGCTATTCCGGCCGAAATGCTCGAAAAAGTTGCCCAAAATTGGACTTTCCGAATGGACCACCTAAGACGCAGCCGCGGTCAACATTTAAATGAAATTATCTTCAAAAAGTAAATGTCATGAACCAATCTAACGTTTCAAATAAAGAACCGATGAGATTTTGCAAATTTTATGCGTTTTTTTTTTAAAAAAAGTTATCAAGCTCTTAAAAAATCACCCTTTATATATGTTGTATATACATATTTATACATTATTTATCGTGATAACTGCTAGGCGCATCACTTGCAGGGGTGCCCAAACTACCCGCTACATTGTTTCCTTGTTTATGTTTTCGTGCAACGCCATCATTGTTGATTTGCTTACTTAATAAATTAGTGTAGAATTGTTGCAAGTAGAGTGAATCTTTGAACTCATAAACGTTTACGGCTCGCGCATAAAATATCGATTGTATATATTTAAATCGATCTATATAAATGGGTTTGTTTATAAATTTTCCCAAAAAATTCGTGCCCCACACATGCTGTTCCAAGCGTTAAACAAACGGTATATGCCGCCGCCATTGCCCAGCTGGCGTATAATAACAAAAATGAAGCGCTTTATTGATGCCCCAGTAATGACGTCATATCGCCATGAAATACCGTTGTACGCTTGTGTGCGCGCGAAATTGGCGTTTTTAGCCGCTTTATGGTGGTGTATGCAAAACGTGTTGGCATCATCAACGGCCAGCGGCAGCCGCCGATCCAATATGCTTTGGGCAGTGCCTTTTTGCTCTGCGTTTTAGCGTCTTCTTTTGTTCTGCTTTGTTGCCGTGTGTTTGCGAATTTTCACATTTATTCAGGCTTTTATTTGTTTGGATTTCGGCCAAAGCATTTGGCCGTGTGAGCAGCAAAAATGCAATCGACAGTCAGCGGAGCGTGATTTTACCGAATAAACTGAAGTTTGCGTGTGTGTGTGCGAAAGAGTTTGCGAAACTGGAAATTTAATATTAAAATCCGTTGTATGTAAATAGTCTGTGTCAAAACAATGGTGAAACGGCATTACGCTGAGTTGGAGTTGAGTAGTGAGTTAACCACGCAGAACTTACTTATTTACATAGTGTAATAGCCTTCTTCGCGTCACCACTTCTGTTCTCGGTATAAGGGAAATTTGCGCTTTTATAACAAAATTTTAAAGTAGCAACAAATAAATCCATTTGAATTTAATTTAATAAAGCGTGTGGTTACTAAGGTGAGTTGGTATAAACTCTCTTTGTTTTACTTCTATACTTTTATACCAGTTTTTTTGATTTGAAGCAACTTGTCTTTGAGTATGTCAGTCTGCTTAGTTTATGTCTGTAGTGCATTCGAATCGTCATTTCTCTGCACTTCACATTAAACTCCGTCTACAATACGATTTGTTTTTTATAAACGAGAAAAATGTTATGTAGACGGAGAAATGTTACTATACATTTATACAAGTTCACTTGATTTATGCCAGTAGAGCATTCGATTCGCTACTTCTTTGTTCGCTACATTTGAACTCCACCTTCTTATAGTTATTACCATTTTTCTGTAAGAGAGTATGAGAGTTCATAAAAAAGTGGTATAAAATATTTATTTCTGCCTCTAAAGATTTATACCAGTTTATTTGAACTTCTTTTCGCGCTGCATTTAAACTTTGCTCTCGTATTCACTTTGTTTTGCAAAAGAGGATTAGAGTTTATTTATCTTCAACAAAATGGGTAGAGAATCTCTCAGTTTAGCCTATAAAGATTTATTCCAGTTCATTTGAACTTTTTTCTGGCTACATTTGAATTCCGCCTTCTTCTAATACAATTTTTATTTAAAGGATTATAAAATTTCTTCAACAAAGTGGTATAAAATCAATTAATTCCATCTGTAAAGATTTATACCAGTTCATTTGATTCATCCTTTGATACAATTTTTATGTAAAGGAGGGTTAGAATTCATAAAACAGCGATGCAGAATCTCTTAGCCATGTCCCTAAGAATTTATACCAGTTTATTTGAACTTGAGCATTTAAACTCCGTTCGCTTCTTTTCCTGTTTTTGTAAAAAGGTAGGAGAGTTCTTCAACAAAGTGATAAAAGGAGCACTTAATTCTGAATATAAAGGTTGATACCAGCCCATTTGTACTTTTTTGTTAATATATATTTGAACTCCTTTCTAAAAAATACAATTTTTATGTAAGAGAGTATGAGGGTTAAAAAAAGTAGTATATAATCTTTTATTTCGGTCTCTAAAGATTCATACCAGTTTATTTGAACTTCTTTCCGCATTATTTAAACTTTGCTTTCTTCTGAAGCAATTTTCACGTATGAATATGAGATATCTTCAGACAAATGGTATAAAATCGGTTAATCCCATCTCTAAAAACTTATCGTTTTCATTTGAACTTGTTTGCTTGCCTTATTTTGACACAATTATTATACAGAAAAGTGTGAAAGTTGTTCAGCAAAGTGGTCTAAAATCTCATATTATGTTTCTAAAAGTTTATACCAGTTTATTTTATTTATACTAGTTGTTTTCTTTGCATCGCTACTTTTGGTGAATCGAACACAGCTTCTACTATGCTTATGGTAATCTTTTTGACTTATGCTAATTCTTTCTTCGATTCGCCATTATACCAGTTTTAATTACAATTTTAGATATTTTGGATAGTATTTTGGAATAATTTTATATGTTTATTGCTGTATAATTATATATTCCTCTTAGGTTGATATATTTACCATGACATATATATTATATTTATATATGTATAACATGCATATATGTATATGTATATAAGCACCCTTTATACGACTTTTGAAGCAAACTGCAAAAATATTGCAGTTTCCAGTCAGCGAAGTGAAAAATGAATTTTACATTGGCACATCTGTATGCTCCTAAGTCAAACCAAGCCAAGTACAAAAAGCGTATGTAAGGAACATAAAGTGCAGAAGAAAAGCTTAAATGGCCACATGTGGAGCATTATGCTGTTACAAGAAAGAATATGCTCAGTGAAACGGATGCGTGTGCCAGCCAAGTGGGTCGGGAAGACAGCATGGGGTAATAGTCTTTTGAGCTCAAGAATGGAGGCAGAGAGGAAACAAAAATGTGAAATTGAACAAAACAATCAATCACAAAAATTTGAAAAAATCTGCTTTACTTATTGTGTTTGAGTTTCAGACGAAAAACGCTTATATGCCACAAGTAATATCACTGAGTATTTTTACACATCAATATAAGATAATATCATAATAAAATTTATATTTTTTGCAACATCTGCATTTTAGAAGACAAAATTTTAATTGCTGACTTTGTGCCAGTTTCTCAGTTGTCGCTACATCAATTACTCCAGAGTAATCAAGTTTTGCAATAAAACCAGTGAATAACTGTGACTGCAAAAAGCAGTAAAAGCGAGATTATGCGAACGGCAATGCGGCCAATCGTGAGGCTGACGAACGCGACTAGCGGCTTGAAGTTTTGAGGGAAAGCATTTTACGCTTTTCTTTCCTGCTTTTGCCACGAACGAACTTGATTATGGAGGAAAGTTTTTGTGATGGATAAAATGTGTGTGAGAACATTTTGTAATTAGTTTCAGCAGTTTGCTATTTTGACATTAAAATTATTAAGATTATTACAATGCTAGATAAAACGACAAATGGAGATAAATGACAGATCAGCGTACGATTTTAATAGAATTAAAGAAATTATATAAAGTAGAGCAAATTTGTTTGATTTGAATACTGGTCATAATTAATATAAGCGTTTTGAGTGACATTCTCTGGTGAATATTGGTAAAACAAAAACCAAAACTGTACCCTACAATGTAGGTGGTGAGCTGGCGGATTTATATAATTTTTTATAATGTACTCGTAATAATAAAAAAAACAAAGCATTTTTAAAGAACATCATTGGATCTTATTATCGTCAAATAATCATTACAAAATTCACATTACTAGCCCGGGTAATGAACCTTAGAACGATTGAAATCATAATACATAGAAATTTCGACAAAAATTCGTTCCGTAAATATCTTTAATAATAGTAAGAGAGGTTTTAAAATTATATGAAATATTTTATAAATTGTTATTCTCACATGCCAATAAATAGTTAAATCAGATACCAAGCATTTTAACTGAATGAATGGTGCATCTATAACATCTGATCAAATTTGACTCGGACTGGCAATAAAAGAAGCAACGTCCTGAGCCCATACAAGCATGCCAACGCTATATCCAATTTTTCATACACTTGTTATAGCCCTGGGCTGGGTTTTTAGGTTTCAGCTCATTCATTTCGCGATTTGCTTGATAGTGGCATACCCTGGACGTTATACATATTCATAAGCCCACGTCTTATCAGCAGTTATGATGTTTTTGCTATTGTCAGGTCCTCAGCTACGACGTCAAGTATCGCTTTTCCGATCGTTTGTCGTATTTTCGTTTTCAGGCCATCTTGTGAGGGTGTAGCATTGACGCGTTTAATACCGAAAATCTTTACTAAACATTAACCAAATTTTAACCAAAACATTAACCAAAACAATAATCAAAAAATGTTGCTTGGATGCATAAGAGACGTTAATGTCTTCCGCTAACACTCTGAAGTCAACTTGATAATTTTCAACCACTGTTTCTTTAACTTTTTGAATGTTGTCGTCATTAACAGAGATGTGATGGACGATTCGCTTGAAGCAAGTTTTTGATGACTTCACGGCTCTCACTGAATGCTTTGCGTCGCTTAAATATTTGTGTTCCTGATGAAGTAGACTCTTTAAAACACTTCTAACTTGTTGTTTATTTTTTTCCATGGCAATAATCATCAGCCAAACTTTTCGCGTCGTCAATTGACAGTTATCAAACATGCACTTATTGAAATACAGTAAACAAACTTTACATAAATAAAAAACTTGTACCAATATATGAAAAAAGTATACATACGTAGAGGCGTTCTGCCTTCATTTTATACGAATAAGTCCGGATTAAATTTGATCAGATGGTGTATGATTTTTATCCAGATTTTGTATGCTCTTTCTTTTTCTTACTCTATGTACACCAAATACTGCTTCAAGTAGATATGGGTAATATAAAAATATACTATATACATAAATAAGTTTGAAATATCTCTACTTATTGACCGATTGGTACATATTTTTATTTTATATAGGCTTTGAAATAAGATGGTCCCATGTGCCGACCAATAGGAAATGGAGTTGTGAAAATGAATTTTACATGAAACATATAAAAAAAAATATCGCTCAAAATACCAACTGATTAAGTATTAAACTATGAGTATTCCGCTAAACTACTTATAAACGTAAACAATCCTAAACTACTTTACAAATGTGGTCTGAATGGGCATAAGCCCAAAACTGTGTATATGCGCGTTTATAATATATAATTTTCCAAGAAAATGTTAGCACGAGTACCTTGAGCGATTTGTAACCTAATACGGTATAAAGCTTACAGTAGCCAATTAAATTCACAAATGCTCACTTACTTACAACAACATATGGATAAACGCTCAAGCCTTAGGAAAACCAATTTTACACAACTAAATAAACCAAAATGGCTAAGTCAACATGCCAGGGAGGATACAAGACCGCAAGTGTCAGAGTGCCGTCATAAATACATATATATACACGTGTAGTGCATATATGCTTGCGTCTGTAGAATACAGTATTTCCTGGATTTCTATTCAGAGCCCTCAACTAGTATAAAAGTGAGCGCCACTCGTTGGATGACAAATCTGCTGAAATCTGCTTTTCTTGAAAGACACATGTGAATGAGGAAAAGTAATTTCCTTACCCTAGCCACTTACGCTTATTTCATTGTATGTTTGTTTGTATATGGAAGCCGTTATATTTTTACATTGCTTTCGCAGAAAAGGCATTTTCACAATTCTCCTTCAACTTAAGGCGAACGAGATGCCGTTCAAAGAAAACACACACAGTGGGAAGCTGGCACAGCAAAAGCCTGAACTGCCAAGCTAATCGCTTGAATGGCGGCGTTTTTGTATGCGGCTAAAAATAGATTTTTAGACTTACAAACTCTTGCTCGCACTCAAGATTTATTTGTTTGTTTGTATGATATCGGGTTCAGCGTTGAGCCACCGCCAAAATGGGTGTATTTCACGTGCGCTGACGGCAAGCAGACACTTTGCTTTCGCTAAATCTGCATGATGTCTTTGTGTGAGTAAGAGTTAAGCATGAGATTATATGTAAATGACGTCAATTATTTTCGGGGTTATGTAAAAGGGCGCATGCCGAAAAAACAGTGGAAATGAACATTTTGTGCGGTGGTTGAGTGCGACAAATGATATGCAAAAGTGTTTAAGTAGCTTTGCAATCGAATATCCTAAATATATTATTTTACTATTTCCATTTCCGTTGCTACCAAGTATTGTATTAAAAAAGGGTTAAAAATCTGATGTGTGTCATGTGAAACAAATCCCTTTCTAAAATACTTAAGCAAAAATATTGGTTGGTGACTACTTCACTACCATAAATTGCTCATACGCCGTGTAAGCCCAATTTTCTCTTTGTGTAGGAAAGGCTAAATTTTATTAACATAATTAATTTGACAAAGTTTTTTACAGTTTTCTTAGATAAAATTTGATATGCGTGATTGCGATGTAGTAGAGGCACCGTTACTTTACATCAGATTATTTCTCTTTACAAAAATAAATAAACTTGTCAAGGAATAGCTTTAGTACAAGTGGCGAAAATTAAAGTGTCGAAACTCTGACCAAAAAATGTTTTCCAGCCTTTAGATATGAAATATGATGACTGAATGCTTATACTGATATTAAAGTGAAAATTTTAATTTATAAGATCTCTCAAAGAAACCAGCTTCATTTACCTAATATACCTAAAATAATGACTAATAAGTGTCATAAAATGAGAATGTGATTTTAGTCATGATATCCGTTTATCACAACGCCATGGACTCTTGATCCACTTTCAATTCAAATTAATTTGCAACTTTTTCATATGAAATATATCTGTTAGATTTGTGCCGTCTAGCATCATATCCCTTACAAAGCATGGTACTACCATCTCAACGTTAGACAAATCTAAAAGCAGAAGATAAAGTTTTTAGTGAACACCCTAAATTCTTGATGGTGATATCACAACGGAAACTAATGCCAATTATTCAATTAAGGTTATTAAAAACGCGTCTTTCATCTGAACTTCATAGTTAATAAGAGAAATTTTAAGAGTTGTCAAGATCGTTAAATATATTTATATTACTAAGGGCAAGAAATAGTAAGACTTTTCTATTTAAATTTATATATTTTTCTATTTTTGTGTAGACTGTCAGTGACATCTGTGCCAAATGTCACATAAAAATAATCATTAAAGTTTGGTATATGCTTGTCTTTCTGAAGTACGAAAAGTGCCATCAGCGATTTTTACGATTTTTTTTTTAACTTTGTGTGCGGAATAAAATTTCTGTTGCCGAAACATTCAGAATTTCGGAAAAGGCCTTCGGTGATAATTGTTTGTTGCGAGCAACTATTTTTGATTGGCACAAATTTTTCAAAGAGAACACGGTGTAGACAAGGCACGCCCAGGACGGCCACCGGCATCAACTGATGAACAACACGTTAACGAAATAAAGAATATGGTGCTTGAGAATCGACTAATTAACAACCAGAGATCTTACCGGCATCGTTGGAATATCGGAATGATTAGTAAAAACCATTTTGAAAGATCATTTGGGTCTAAGAAAACTGAAAGCACGATTGGTTCCAAAATCACTATTATTCTTTCGAAAATATATCAAGGCTATGTTGACTGTTTTCTTCGATTATCGAGGTATGATACACTACGAATTCTTTCCGACCGACCAAACTGTCAATAAGGACTACTTGAGTATTATGCGAAGTTATACATAAAAATAGGCGGGAATTATGGGCTGATAATTCTTGATTTTTTCACCGCAAAACATTATTTATTGCCATTACTTTTACTTTTCTTCTACAAAAAAAAGTTATATTTTTTTATAATGATATTATTTTAAGTACAGGTTCATAACATCCTAAAATAAACATAGGGAACTACAAATATATATGTAAATGATCAGCGTTACGAGCTGAGTTGATTTAGTCATATCCGCTGCAAATTTGATGTTACTCGTATAGCCGATATCGGCGCACTACAGTATACAGCTGTAATGCAAACTGAACGATCGGAATAAAGTACTTATATAGAAAAATATTTCATCTCACGAGACTTGCCGTGTTTAGGCCAGACTGCTCGGAGTGCTATAACATTTAGCTGCCATACGAGCTTATTCATTGGAATCCAGTGCGTATATGGGAAACTTCATCAAATTTGACATTAGTGATATTCCATTAAAACAGTGCTATCTACAAAAAAAGTATTCTAATCCAGTCACTATAGTCATATGTCATATAAGCTGGTATAGCATTTTTGGTGCTTATGATGGGTATTACAGCTTCGCTGGAAACGAAGTTATGGTTTTTTCTTATTGTTTGTTAAAATGAACTTAATAAGTATTTTGATTGAAACTTTATAATTTTTTTAAATTGAATTAAAATTAATTACATAAAACACTAAAAACGCTATATGCAAGCATACAATTTCTGACAAATAAATTTACAAAAAGTGCCGCAAAATGCCATTGAGAAATTTAATACATTTTTCTTCCTGCTAATTTCATCTTACATAGATAACGTAAATTAAATCTTCTGCGACTGATTGCCTTTTCAAATAACAGTCTAATGCAAATAACTCTCACGATTGTAAGACCGAATTGTGTAGACACACGTTGAACCCGAGACGAATTGTAGAGTAGCGTATCGCTTTGAAGTGAATTGAAGATGATACAAACACCGATATCATACAAAATAAAATTACATGTGTGCAGCTTTAAATAAATACAAACAAATATATGTAAATACACGCACGAAGCGCGTATAATATGCATATCCTTTCAGGTTCGACTGACGACGCATGTCAAAATGTCACCGACAAAGCACACCGCCATAAATCCATTTTACAGCGCAGACAAAGGCGGCAACGTAGTAAAATACGATGCTGACAACTTGGCTGGCATGCCTAGGGTGCGTTGGCAAGGATACCATGGCCCATAGACGACGACGATGACACAGTCCTAATGGAGACAGCGATGCGCGTTAGCCACAGCTAGGGGAATACGCGTACATACATATATACTGGTGTGTCTATGTCGAGTAGTAGAGTACAGCAATACAAAAGGTCATGCCAGCGAATGACGTGAATAAAATGGAATAAAGAAGTAAGCAAAACAAAATATTGTTGTGAAGAAAGCAAGAAAAAAGAAAATCAAATAAGCGTAAGAAGACGCAAACAGACAACGGTACTTGAGCGAAGAGAAATTTATATTGTGTTTAAGTGGTAGTAGAAAGGCGACTTGTATTACTGATGAACTTTGGATGGAGTGAATGGTGGATAATAAATGAATAGAAGCTTAAAGGAGTACAAAAGAAAGTTATGTTCGAAAGTCAAATTTGTAAAATAGAAAAATAAATGTCGGGTTTCATATAAAAAACGAAAAAATATTCATAATATTTTTAAAGCTTCCACAAGCGCCTCCACTATTAATTGTTTGCGCGCCTCAAGCACATCAAATCTAAAACACGCGCCCGAAGGAAATGCTAAAATGTCTAAACGCCATAAATTCAGCTAAAACGTTTGCTAGCAAAGTGTTCATTGACAGCAAAGCCTACTGGACGACCATACAATCGGTTTTAGCCGTTCTCGCTGTCTGCATAAATTTATGCCCTACAAACTTGCTTTGTGGCTGGCCAAAAACACGCGGCGCTGCGCTCACAAATTTTTTTGGTTTCCTAAAAATTCCAACAAAAAAAGGAAAAAAGTATATGAAAATATTTGCATTGCTCGCTCATTGACATTTCTGGCATGTGGTAGAAATATTTCGAAATGCACTGCGCAGACGCGCAAATTCACAGGTAACGGTGAACTCTTTTTAAGCAGCTACCATAAGCAAGGTTACGCTTGCTGGAAGCTTAAATGAAGTTAAAAGACATACGAGTATGCATGAGTTTGTAGCTGTGTGTGTATGTGCCTTGGAATAACATGCTAGTAAATAAATAATGTGGCGAGTCTCTTTGCTGGACCTACTCGGCACTCGATACAATAAATTTTTTTTTGTTGGATATTTCTTAACGGTACGTAGTAATAAATACTTCACAAGATATGTATGAATGTTAGGAGATGATATCTTTGATATATATGTTTGAGAACCGTTGAACTGCAAGTTAAAACCAGTTTCTCCTAATATATTAGAAACAAAAAATTAACATCAATATACATATTTTTTAGGGCTAATTCCGAAAATGAAATTATAACTTAAGTATATACTCTTACTTTCAAATAATTTTGCGGAATATTTTTACCATATATACAAGGTGCGTTCCAAAGTAAACAAGGCTTAAAAAAAACAGAACAAATGGTTTTTTCGGCGAAATCAATTTATTTTATTCAAAGTAGTCTCCTTCTGCTTCAATACAGCTTTTTGCACGGTCCAAAACCATGTCGAACGAGTGTTTTAGCTCGTTGGCCGCGATGGCCGTCCTTTTGAATGGTCTCTACGTCAGCATAACGCTTTCTTTTCATGGGCAAATGCATTTTTCCGAAAAGAAAGGAGTCGCACGGTGCCATGTGAAGGAAATACGGGAAGTGGTTAATGGTTCAAATATGATTTTTGGTCAAATAATTGGTCACAAGCGTCGATAGAATGTTGGATTCTGAGCAATTTTCGGTCATCAGTCAATTTGTGCGAAACAAACCGTGCACACACCTTTCGTAAGCTAAAATGTTCGGTTGAAATGCGATAAATCGATGTTTTGGAGTTGTTCAATTCCATTTCCATGAACTTTAATGATGATTTCGGCTGATTTTTGATGAATTCACGCACAGCTTCGATTGAATTTCCGGCAATCACGTATTCTGATTGGCCCACATGTTGATCGTCACCTCAGAAAACGTTGAAACCACTTGTGCGCTCTGCTACTGCATAGGCAATCATCACCATAAACTTATTTTATCAATTTAAAAGTTTTGGTAAAAGTTTTACCAATTTTAAAACAAAATTGAATGTTGGTTCTTTGTTTGAAGCTCATTTTCGCACCGATAACCCAAACATACCGACACTCAAAACGCAATAACTTCACTTCCAATCAATGAAATGTCATAAAATAAAAAAAAAATCTGGTTCTTCCATCGATTGTCCAGATAAAGATAGCAGATTCTAACGCACCAGTCAATATATAGATGGCGACACCTGGAAAAGACTAGAGCAAGGCACCCGAAAAACACGAATCTTTTCGAATGATTTTGCTGGAAATTTTGGATACGAAACACGTTCTTGCTCAACTCGTCCCGATAAAGGTGAATTTTTTTTCAAAAAGAGTACCGTAAACAGGTGTCTTTGGACACGCTTGATCGTGCGTATTCCGATCTCACATTCATGAAGAGCATTACAACTGCCAAAGAGACATGGTTTTATGAGTTTGATATGCAAACATGTCAACAAACATCGGAATGGAGGAAAAAATGAAAACCAAAAAAACCACGCCAAAACCGCTCAAACATCAAGGTCGTGATAATTTTTTTCGATATTCGTGATTTTGTGTATCATGAAAATATTCCAGAGGGACAGACGGTCAATAAGGAGTCCTATTTGTTGAAGAAGTCTTTTATGTAATAAATAAACTCATGTTTATAGAATTTAATAGGTGACTCATTTTGAAAACTCCTGGATTCCCATAATAACGTAGTCGATTCGAAGGCGAAGAAATATATATGTTTTAAGGAAAAAAAAAATTCCTATATTCGTAATGCTATGAAGAGAAGTAATAATCGAAGCGCTAGTAAAAATTTTGATTTTTGACATAATTCGAAAAGTTTTTCGTACTGTCGCTGGAAACTGAAAAATGTCATTAGTGACGTTTTTTTGAGACGATTTAGCTATTTTTGCAAATAGGCTCATATCTCCGAAAATATTTGCCGGAATTTCGGAGAATGTTCTCAACTATTCACAAATGGATGTAGTCTCTTAAGTAGAAGGGTATAACCAGGCTAATATTTTTAGTGTAATATCAAACTTTTTGGACTTAGATTTCCTTCCATAGTAAACAAAGTATTTAAATTAATTATATTCTATGCCAAACTGGCATAAACCTGTAAAAGTACTAATTGTTTAAAAAATATTAGTATTAATAAAAAGTTGATATATGGGAATGCGAAATCTTTTGTTACTAAAAATTTGCATATTTACATATTTTCCTGATAATTAGTTTCATTCAGTAATTAAATAACCTGAAAAAATTGTAAGCTGGTTGTAAATATTTAAAGCAATCGACTTTTGTTGAAAATAGTATAAAAATACAAGTTTTTTTTATCACACTTACACAGACTTTTATTTTAAATTAAACAAGCTTCTACAAATTATTAACTATTCTACTTAATAAATTAAGGGTTTTAATTCTGATTATATGTAATTATTTGTATCGAACAATAGATACTCCTTCACAATTTTTCCTATGCAAGTAACTCACACATATCATTAACGCTGCTTACTAGAAAACACATTCCAAAATATAATCGCCGTGAACGCAAAGCATTTCCTCAATGACAGTAATCTAATCAGGAAAACACAAAGCAGAAAAAACAACAAATATTCCAGTGAGAATGCAAAGGGAAAAGAAGTGGGATATGCCAAACATTTCCGAGGCATTGTTGAGCGCCACAAGCAAAAGAGCAGAGCGCACAAAGCGGACATGCGCACTGAGTAAAAATTCTTCTAAGTACGCGAGTACTTTCAGTGGCGCTCTGCGGCGAATGAGCACAGGAAAGCGCAAAGCACAACCAATGACGTCATTGAATTTTGCAAATTTGATGACGCGAATTTGAGGCCGACCTATTTTAGGAGGCCTTTGATGTTGCGAGCACTTGGCGCGTTTTTTTGTTGTTTTTGTGTGCCATAAATAAAGAGAACAAGCATGTAAATGAAGAAGAGAAGTGTGGCGCGAAGAGAGTTTTGTACATATGTATATGATTTACCATACGTACTAAATGTATATGGATGTAGAAAGAAAATTATTTGAAATAAAACAAGAGAACGGAGCAAAACTTTTGGGGAAAAAGTAAGATCCAAAACAATAATTTGAATAGGATGATGCAAGTTGTAGTAAAATTGCATGAATGGCACTTAATTAGAGTTACAGAGTTACTAAAAATTGTTAAAGAAGGTTTTACTCATCCAATGGAGTTCGTGTTACGTATACGCCATGGTAGGTTAAATATCTTCATATTTACATACAGTCAATATAATATGTCTTTTAAAGAAAACAAAAAATTTGGTAAAATAGTTTCTTATTTTGATATTATAATCGTATAAAAAGAAATGTTAAAACGCAATAATTATGAGACTACTTGGCTTGGTTGACTAAGAAATGAATATGAAAGCTAATAAGTGCGGCAAATCATTGAAACTAGGTAAGTGTTTTACCCCTTTTTAATGACCTAGTTGGCTAATAGCTCTGCAAGTATTAGGAATCTTTTCTAATACACCACATAAAGGGTGATCTAAGTAGAGGTACGTTTTCCATAGTCTTATTTTGACAGGTCACGTGTTAGTCGTGTCAAGCTGTCATGTTATTATGTTATTTTTGACTACTTTTGGTATACCTAATGCTTTATTTGACCCTTATTAAATGTTTCTCAATTAGTACAACATACGAACAAATATTTTAATGTTCCAGAACTGGATGAACACATGATTCAAGAAGAATAAGAAAATAATGAATTATACTACTTCCTTTTTCTTCAATGGTTTGCTCCATAAGATATACTAAGATGAACGATAATCAAATATTTAAGGTCATATATTCTGATTTTCTAACGACTTTAGAAGCACAAATTGCTATATATACTTTTAAGAAAGAAAGCATCTATGAACGAACTATATTTTTCTTTTTTGTTTTTTGAGGGATAAATAATCCAGATCTTTTGCATCTGAATTCTATATCTTCTTGTGTCTGTTATTTAGCTGACTATGTGAACTTTATGCTCTCTACCTTACAAAAAGAAATATTGGAACTCATCTATAAGACAATTGTGAAACTTTTTTTGTTATATTTTTGGTTACATTTCGATTTTAGTGTTCCAGTAACAGTAGTTGACTTTTGGCCGAAAATATCGGTTATGGTGTGATTGCCAGCCAGAATAATCTAAGTTCACTTTTGTGTTTGAATATCTCTCTATATAATTTTCTTTAGGAAATTATTCCAATGTTTCAACAAAACGGATACCATTAGATCGGTATAGAGTTGTGTAGTAAGTCATGTTACCAAGCCAGCTTTGTCTGAATATTTAATTAATATGCCACAATAATACTGTATGAGACTCGGCTGAATGAAATTCTTCGAAAGATTGAGTGAATAGGAATTTCTCGTTTTCCTCGTTATTTGAAGCTAGCCTCCAACAACTAAATTTTTTTTCGAATTTCGAAATTTTTTCGAATTTCGAAATTTTTTCGAATATTGGAAAAATCGTTATTAATGTCAGTTAACAAGTTGCCGAGTTGCAATTAGAGGTCAAAGATGCATCTTCGAAAAAAAAATTTTATTTCAATTTTTAAATACTGGTCTGGATTTGAAATGTAACGACTATAACACAAGCCTGGATTTTTCGCGTTTTTAGAATTTATACAATAAAGTTTTTATTATTAATGATTTTCTAAATAAACTCATTTTCGAAATTCGAGTGCATATATTTCGATTTTGGAGGCTAATTGAAATAAAAAGAAAAACTACATTTTTTCTTAAACAAAAAATTAAAGTAAAAATCTGTTCTTTCGAGTGAGTGAGTAAACAGTAATTTACCCGTTTTTCGAAGTAAGCCTCCAAGAACTATTTAATCTTACTTAATACTAACAAAGATATAAGACCTGATTTCTAAATCTTAATACGACTATGACATAAGCATGGATGGTGCCCATATTTTTCTCTTTTTTGAATTATTTCGATATAATTATTTTTATTAATTGTTTCGTAGATTCATTTTCGAAATTCGCTGTTTGAAATTTCGATTATGGAGGCTAATTTCAAAATAACGAGAAACTTCATGTTTTTTTTTTTTAAACAAAATTGGTCGATTTTACCATGCTCAGTAAGTCTGGGAAGCACTTCCATTGATTTTTATCATGTCTGAACTAGTTCCTATAAAAATATGTAGAATTTTTTGCTTAAACATTTTTTTCTACAAATTTTTTTTAAAGAAATTTTATTTTACGATATTGATAAGTAAGCCTTATAAGGACTTTAGGACTTTAATATACCTGTATCTCTAACTGCTTCTTTTAATCTCTAATTGCTTCTTTAATTCGCCGAAAGTATATTATCACCCTCATACCCAAATCAATATCACGAATATGAACATAACAAAACAAATTCCTTTGGCTTTACTTTATTAAGTGCGCTTGGCAACGCTGTTTAAAAAAACAGCCAATTCACATTTAATTGTTAAGAAATATTAAAATCTCTTCATAGCACATCAGTGCATATCATAAAAACTAACATTTATTGGCATAAACATTTGCATAACATAACCTCAAATTGCGTTATTTTTATGGACCGTCACCTTCGAAACTCCCCAGCGCTTTGGTGAAGCGCTTTGAGAGCAATTTCAGCCAAAATCGCAAAATGAAAATATGTGGGCACATAAAAGTAAATTATGGAAAACTATGATTACCCAAATTTTAATAGTTATTTATTGCTTTTACATGAGCGAGGGAGGCAGTTCCGCATGCCAGAAAAAAAAGTCGACTGGGCCCGGTGCCAGCAGAGCGACAAAACTTGTTTATAATAAAGAAAGTATTAACACAACAGCGCCTAGAGGCAGGAGGCTTGTAAAAATTTTCACTCACACATATCTATCGATATACAATATCTATCGTGCATAACTAAACACACACATACAAAAATCCATAAAAATATACTATATAGATTTACATGTGAACATTTTGCATGTTGTTGTTGTTGTATGTTATATATATACATATTTATAAATTCGCGTTGGCGTTTGGCATTTATTTGCAGTGTTTTGCCGTGACAATCAACTGACAGCTAAACAGCGCACTTTAAATTCATCGTTTAGCTGTCGTTAAATGCGAATACACGATTTACGAGTTCGTACGTTGCCAATAATATCGGCACAACACAACCATTAGCGCTCTTCCCGCACGTTCCGGCAAATCATAAGTAGAAAACAAAGCGCTTTCTAATTAGTTGCAGCGTCCATGTTCATGCTTTCGCTGACGTCAGAATGGAAAAAATAATATAAAGAAATTAAAAAAAAAAAATTAAGAAAAAAAAAAAAAAACAAGAGTAAGCTTTGTCATGTGTCATAATTTTGGCATTTGTTCGTGGCATAGCGCACATATGGGCCAAGTAATGGCTCGTGCAATGGATTATCTAATGGCAAGAGAGTATTCTTTTTTAATAGTTTTCCATAGCGAATAGAAATCTCATAACTTTAAGGATAGCCGAAGTATGTATAGCTTTCTATTATAAGCGAACTATCTCCCTGCACCAATTTGCTTGTTAAAAGGGAATAAAACGATCTATACCTAGAGATCGATGCACAATTTGTTAGAAGACCGCACTGTTGCCTTGCACAATAATCTATGCCAAAAAATGATTTTTTCAGTTCCTTTTTGGAACGATCTTTAGCTCCTTCGGCGAATTTTGTTTTCTCTTCGGGCGACTGAAAACGGGTTCCGAGAAGTGGCAATTTCAGTTTGTGGAACAAGAAAAAATCACACTGAGCCAAATCTGGCGAATACGGTGGTTGATTGAAGGTATTCATTGCCTTTTGGGTTTTGAATTCGTTCGCAATCGTCGAGATAGAAGGCGTTTCATACCCAAAATATCCAACTAAATCGTTCGAAAGGACTCCCAAGAGACGTCGAGCTCTCTTGCCATCTTTCTAACACTTGCCTAATGATTTTCAAACATCATATCTTTCACTTTTTTAATATTTTCATCAGTTTGT